>VWZP01009951.1:933627-972137 GCA_013396995.1 Dicaeum eximium | reverse complement strand
AAAAAAAAGAGTATCCCACCTACTGGGTCAACCTGTGCTAAAGGGGACTTCTTGTACTAATGATATTTTCCTCTTATGAGCAAGAATAGCAGCAATTAGGTATATCCCAGACCAAAATACTACAAAGATATTAATCATCAGCTCATAAAGAAAAACCCAAATCTCTAATTTCTGCAGAATCCAACTCAGCTAAGAATCAGAAGCCAGTTTGGTGGTTTGGGGTTTTTCTCCTTTTTACTTACTGTTATTGTGAGGTGAATTTCCCATAATATCCAGAGGAAAGGGAAAAAATTATGGATTTTGGAAAGGGGGTGGAGGGAAAGCACCTTAGCTAAAACTGCAAGCAATTAATTAGTGTATATAATTTATTTCAGGGTAAATCTGATATAACTTAGCACACAAACTGACTTCAAGCAGGCTTAAGAGTTAAAAGTAACCAGCTATGCAAACACTGAGGACAGCTACCTCCCTCATCTCTGAGCAATCATTCAAGTCCAAAAGATGCCAACATTTTTACTTTTAATTAGTTGTCATTTTGATGTCAGCCTCTAGATAGCATAAAAGAGAACAGGGTGTTGATGACTGGGTATGACAAAATCCAAGACATCACCTTTCCTTTCTAATCATCTTGGTTACTTGCAGAACAGTGGGTGAGATTCACAAAAGTAACAAGCTCAAAAAATCCCCAGCCTGCCTCTCTCAATCCAAGCCATTTTCCCTCTTTCCAGCTGCAGCAAGGTTGTTGGCTAAACAGTGATTCTGGCTCCAGGAAATAAGCATCACACTAAGGCTGCTTGGAAGGGAACACAAACTCCCTAAGGCATGCCCAGAGGCTCAGAGAAGAAACACAAGACTGTAAGCTGCCAGTGTTAATATTTGAGATTCTGTTGGGGTTTTTCCCCAGGAAATGAGGTAAGCCAAGGAGAAATAACATCTGTCTGAAGTAACAACACACACACATTTAAGTGCCTTTTGAGGGTGGAGAACGAAAGAAAGGGGTTCTTCCTTTTGACTTATTTAAGCTCTGTGGGTTTGTTTCGTGTTCAGGCTTTTAAAAGAGAGACTGAGGGAAATGGCAATCAATAGTGTCAGCTGAAGGTGACAAACAGGGCACAAGGTGGCTGCTGGAGGGACACTCTGTGAAGACAGTGCCTGAGCAGTGATCAATTGCATTAGGAGATGAAGAAAGACAGAAGGAGCAAAAAGAGGAATCGATCCAGACTACTACATCTGCAGATACAGGCACCTGGAGCAGGTAGCATGTGCCAGACAAGGCTTTAGCCTGTCAATAATTCATACTGCTTCACTGTATAACTTTCAGCAAGAGCCTTCTTGAAAGCAGCAGTATTGACACACGTTGTATGGCAGAGTTTTACTAAAAGCTGGCATCTCCAGTCAGGAACGATTCAAAGCACGCTGCTCAGGATCCAGTCACCTTAGTACTTTCTGCTGAATGACTTCTAGGCCAAAGTAAAAAGGCAGGTGAAATACTGGTTTTGACAGAAAACATACTAAAGAAGCACTTTCAAAACTAGACAGAAAGGGGAAATCAAAGACAATCCTTCTCTTTTACACGCCTCACACAATCTAGCCCTACACTGCTGAAAATGCTATCATTGTGCTCGGCCAGCAAGCCTGACACGGTATTCTAATGAATTCAGCCAATTAGAAAGGTCTGGAATCTGAGTGGGAATAATGATCTAAGACATCTGAAAGCAGAGGCTGCAATTGCAAGATGATTCCAGGGCCAAGGGAAAAGAAGGATGCTATTCACAGTCTGGGTTTTAAGCAGCAGCTCAGAGAAGCATCCTCTGTTACTGAAATGTCAGCAGTGGGCTGCTACTTCGTGGAGAGGGCTTAGACCAGTTCAAATTTTCCAAATTCTATACACTCGACTATACCAAGTGTAAAAGTAAGTTTTAACAATGTAACTCTAATACTCATCCTCAGAAGACAGAAATTAATCTCTTCTCCAAAAGTCCCCCATAGGTGAGTAATAATCAACAGAAGAAAAAGTTTATTCTATTTGTAAAGAGGCAATTCAGCTAATTCTTTAAATAACTGTGTTAATGTATTTACTTAAATTCCTGTGGTTTTTTACTAACTTCACTATAGTCATTCTCATGAGAAAGGATTGGCCCTTCAAGCAAAATGTTACAGTTTTCAAGTAATATTCCATTAATTTATTTCAAATCCTCTAAGTAACATTAAATTGGTACTTTATTTATTGTGATAGTTAACATCATGCAAGATCAAGCCTTTAATTAATTGCAACTTCACTGATTGAGATAAAAACTGGTGGTGGCTACTACAAAAAACTCCACATAGGTAACTGTAGTGTCTTTAATCTATTACAGAAAATGTAAAAGTAGCATTTACCAAAACTCGGCATTTCTTAAATCACTTACAGAGATTCCAAAAGATCCCTTTACATAAATAGTCACATATTTAAAGACAACAGGCTGGTTCAGGGAGGCACACACATGTTAGCCCTGGTGACACACATTCCTGACTGTATTTTAAGCAATGTCAGTCATTTCTGCAAGAAGCTATCATTGCTGTGTAAATTGTCTTTCAGGCCATGTGGCTGGTTCTTTCCTGGCTGACGACAAAAGCTCTGGTAAATTTTGTGACCCTGAGCTGAGAAAACTACATGATGTCCATCTAAATTTGACTTCTCTATGAAACTACTTCCAACTGTTGTACCAAAAAGTGTCTATATCATTCTCCCTCTTTTTTCTCCTGCCTAAGTTTGGAACTGCTGCATGGTTGTTAATTTAGAACACAGTTATTGATTTAGAACATGTTTTGTTTCCTGCATTTGCTTTGTCCATATGATACAGCTTTCCCAGCTGAGCGTGCTGTGCACAAGCCACTAATTTGGTAGAGAAGAGTTTGTTTTTTCTGATGCACAGGTCCCTCCTGTTACAGACCAGGCCACTTGGCTGCACTAGTGCAGTCTCCAGCAATCTTCCACAGGGAAAGCAGAAATGATTCAGCACTCAGCAGAGCCCCAAATGTTTCAGAAATCTGTTTTCCAAGGCGGTTGCTCGTACCCTGACAGCTATACTTAGCCTTTGTGCGATGCCTACAGAGAGCTACATTTCCAACCTCATTACTGTGCTATCAACAGAAGCCAAGCATTTAAAATGTTTTATGCATTGGCGGAACCATATTTTAGTTTAGAAAGAGCAGGTAAAATTTGTTTCATCACAAATAGGACAGACATTAGAGTAAACAAATCAAAAACATTATTCTATGCTGTAAGATCAAAGCAAATATCAATTGCAACATTCCACCGCTGCCTATCAATACTTAGTGAAATTAACTTAGGTTGATTTTCTCACTTTCATTTTTACTGATTATTATTTCATTAATTCCAAATGTAAAAAACTTGGTTTCCACATCCATGATGTCTGTCAGGGCAAGAGATGGGAATAAGAAATCCTTAACCTCAGATGAGCACAGCAGGTTTTCAGCTCCTCAAAAATGAAGGCAGCTGCAATAAATACTTGTGGTGGTTCATGTAGTACGGCACATAAATGTTAAAATGTTCCATGTCATAACCAACCCAGAATGAATTATGCTGCTTCATTAAATTCAGATGCACAGTTCCTCTGATCATTTTTGAGTGTCCATCTGCAGTTTCCCTAAGGTCAACATGGTTTGCTAATTATTTCCCTTCTCCGTCAAAGAAGGCAAATACCTAAATCATCACCTTCTGACCTGGGTTGGTTTGGCACAGCCTGGTTTTTGGTAGTGTGGGGGCCACAGGAGTAGCTCCTGTGAGAAGCTGCTAGAAGCTTCCACCGTGTCCAGCAGAGAGCCAGTCTCTGATGGCTCTGGAGATGGACATGGCCCAGCTAGAGAGGTTAGTAACCCCTCTGTGATGACGTATTTCAGGAGAAAATCAAAACACTGCACACATAGTTTTTTCTCCAGGGGTGGCAAAGTGCGGCCACCGTGGGCCACAGCACACGGCAATTTCGGTGCGGCCTGCAGTGAGCCCTGCCTGCCTGGCCACCCCAAGCCAGCCGTGCTGCAGGCAGAAGGGCAGGGGTGGCAGCTTCTCCTCCCAGCACCCCGCAAGAAGAGAGGCATTAAACAGCACCAGCACTGCGGCAGCCACCACTGCCCGCACCATGGTGGCAGGGCCGCACGGTCGGCAGAGAAAACATGGCAAGCAGCTCCCCGCACGGAACCTAGACAAGATTCACCTCTCTGCAACTCTTGCAAGGATCTTTCAATCAGTGGAACTTGCTGGCGATGGTACCTACAAGCAGCAGTTTTTCTTCTAGTCAGAGGAGGAAGCGAAGAGATGTGAGGGAAAACAACATGGAGACACCAAGGCCGGTGGAAAAGAAAGAGGGGAGGAGGTGCTCCAGGCCTCAGAGCCGAGGTTCCTCTGCAGGCCGTGGGGAGGATTATGGCAAAACAAACTGTTCCCTTGTCATGCACAAAGGGGGATGCAGAGATCCACTCGCAGGACATGGGCAAAGTGCTCACACCAGAACGAGCAGATGCCAGAGACAGCTGTGATCTAGAGGGAGACCTGAATAGAGAGAGAGGGCCCTTGCTCCCAAACTAGAGCAGCCTATCCTAACAGAATGCACCCCATGGACAAGTGACCCACGCCACAACAGTTTTGGGATGACTGTTTGCCCATGGCAGGGACCTCATGGCATGGCAAGGAAAAGTTCCTCTCCCTGATGGAACAGATGGAAATCTCAAATGAGGAACTGACCAAGACCCCGAAGCCCTGTCTCCCTGAGCTGTCAGTCAGGGTGGGAGGAGGAGCTGGGGAGAAGAAAGGTGTTTTAAAGGCTTAATTTACTTCTCATTATCCTCCTCTGACTCTGTTAATGATAAATTTACTTTATACCCTAAATTTTTGAACCTGTTTGATCCTTAGAACGTTTTCTCCCAATCCTTATCTCAACTCATGAGCCCTTCATTAATTTTTCCCTCTCTTCTGCCCAACTATAACAAGAAAGGGTAAGCAAATTACTTCAGTGAGTGCCTGGCGTTCGGCCAGTGTCAAATCACAACATGACCATTGAGAAATTGAGTCTCTTTTCCAAAATTATTAGTCTCTAGGAAGAAAAAGGAAAGCAGGGGAAGGAGACACAATCAGTACAGAGTCCTTTTTCAGGATCAGAAGGAGTGGGAATTCCATGACTTAAAGTCTATTCTAAACAAACCCAAACTGCATAAATTTCTAAAGTGCACATAAATGAAGAAGAATTAACCATTAAATTCTTTTAAACTGTAATATTGTCTCCACTAATATGCTTCTGCACACCCTTTTTTCTTCTTTGGAAAGAAGATACTCTTTTGGACAGTTTTTAAAGAAAACGTCTGTGGCAAAAATCTTCTCTGAACAGAACAAGGTTTCTCCTTAAGTAATGTAGTGTGTGCCTGTGTGTGCAAAATGGAAATTGGAGAGGAATCTTACAAGTTTAAATAATCACCCCTGAACAAAAAATTGTCCTGTCATATACAGAATTAAATTGTTTAAAATGCATTTTTGCAAGTTGCACTCTGATAAGGCAGACAGGCTTTTAAAGGATGGAATTTGTTCTAATGATCCACCTGGAAAGAATTTTTAATTCAAAATTAGAACTTTCATAGAGAAGTAATGGAGTATTTCTTTTTGATAAGCCACTTCACAGAACAGGGATCAGAATGCAAATTACAGTTATTTGCTCTAAGTGGTTTCCATTAGAATGGCATTAAAATGAAACATTTTTCTTTTTCCATTTCGTCAAGACATTTCACAGTATTTCTTCTACCTTTAAGACATGGTGTATTAATTTAACAAAATTATATATAATTTTGGGTGCATTATGAATGCTTCATTCACCTTTTGCAACATCATTATCTTATTTTTCATGTTTGAACCTGTCAATTGATAACACAGCTACATCTCCTTAGAGAAGATCATGTTTCAGATCAGAGGAGCAAAGTCTAATCATAAGAGTAATTTGTGAAAAATTGAGGGTTTTATTAAATAAAAGGATGACACAAGACCTTGTGTTTAATAGTCTAAAATCCTGTAGGTGAAAGCTTTCTTTCTCTCCCTGCTCTCAAGTGTTTTAAGCACTAACACAATCAACTGATAAATATTTGGGGTTTTTTACTCTAGGGTAAATTAAGGGGGCTGGCACGAAGGTACTGTAGTATAAGTGACCTGTAGCACCAAGAGCACAGCTAGAGGCTATTAAATATGTAAAAGAAGCTAACTTTTATCTGTGGCTTTTTCACAACAGCTGTTCAAAACCACTTGACTCCTGGCTGTGGACAGTGGACATCCACTCCACCAAAGGAGCAAGTGCAATTATCAGAGTATGTGCTGCACCACTCTTTAGTCATGTTAAAAATTGCAATTTTACCAGCTTGTGTTTCAGCTGCAGCACCTGTAAACATCATTTCAGGCCTCACCCCACAAAGTATATTCTCCCCTACTTCTTACCCAAACAAAACCTGTGTGGGTCTGCAGCGAATACAGATATAGAGCACATCTGGGATAACATTTTTCTCTGGCTTCTTTAATATCAACCCCAAATTTTCCCCATATCTGTTTTCAAGTCCAGCTGCACAGACAACTATACTAGCACAGCTCAGAAGGTCAAACCATGCACACAGATATAAATTCAGCTCAAGCTGGCACTCCTCTAAAAACACATTCACAAAATGGCACGGCCTGGAGCAATGGTTGCCATTTACAGGCTTGGTGCTCCAGGCCACCAGAAAGGCCACTGGATAACCTGTGTTGCAAAAGCAGAGTCCCCTGCTTCACACCACAGCCTCAAGAAAGCAAAGGTGTCCTCCTTACTCCTCCAATCTCTAAAAGATTCCGAGGTTGTGAACCACAGGTACCCTATGACAAAGAAAACCTTAAGAAACAAGCTGAAACAATCAAGACAACCTGCAATGCCCACTTGGTTCCACCACAGAGGAGGCACAAGTTTTTTGTTTTCTACAGTCAGCATGCACACAGCTTCTTACACAGGCATCGAAAACGGGGGGAAAGTCACAAACATAAAATACAGAATCATTTATCTGTTTTGCTATTAATAGGAATATAACAAGTGGGGAAGTTCTGGCCCTCCTTCACCCTGCCAAGTGCAACCACTTCCACAGTAATGTGCAGTAGTCTGCTCTTGAAAACCCAGCACTCAACTCTTCTGGATTAAAAAAGTAAACAGAATCTTTCAATTTTGTTATCATTTTCATTCCCTTGTCTCAATGCTCTGGCTTCACAGAGAAGGCCAAGAGAAGCCCAGTGGAAATTTCCAGCACACAAGCTGTGAATTACAGAACTGGAGGTCTGTCATAGGACCCAGTGAAGTCCACAAATAAAGTATTTTATAATGCAAAACTCTTTGAAACACATAATGCTGAAAAAATGAAGACTTCTCCATTACATCTGTGATAATCACCTGCCAGAAAAAGTTGCAACTACCAGAGACCACAAAGAAAAGTCAGCAATAGAAATTGTTCTGCTGGAAGAGGTGGACAAGGAAGAGCACCATTATATGGAGATAATGACAAAAAGACTAAGAAAACTTGTGCTTTCTATTAAAAATGCAGAAAAATGAAGGTGGCAAGTGAGATGAAGGAATAGCAGGAAGGAAAATATAGTCAGGATGATGAGCAAAGAGCACGCTATTAATAATTAAAGTGGAAATCCCTCCATTAGTGGCCACTATGGACAACTAACTACTGGTTTATTATTTATTTTAATTACCTGACCAGAAGACAGACCACATTTTAAAAAACCATTACATACAGTAACATTAGGTTTTAAGAAGAGTAGCTCTTTCATAACCTGTGTTAACTTGTTTACAACAGCCATAATGTGTTTTTAACTATGTTGGTTCTGCGGCTGCTGAAAAGTGGTTCTCTCCTCATCAGCTATTGATTTCCTATCAATCCAAAGGCTGCTCTATTTCACTATTTCATATTTACATGTTTTCTGTTATGTTTTAAGATAACCTGACACACACAGTATGTAAAAATGGCCTTTGTTCTTTCATGTGTTCTGTTTTAGTTTTTTCTTTCAAATGTAGTGATTAGAACTGCTGCTGAGGGGACAGGGCTGAAAGAGCCCCTCCCTGCACTCCCTTTGCATTCATTGCTGTCCTCACCCCAGCACTCCATCAAGGCTGCAATGTCTTGGTAAACCATCTACAGAGTCATTCACACCATCACCTGTTGCATTTAGGTAAAACCCTGTAAAACAAAGGCCTTGAGAAATCATGGTCCAGGCCTGCTACCTGCTTAACAGCACAGCAGCCCCTGCATGAGAATCTGCCTGCACCTGTGAGAAAAGGAATCTGTACCTGTGACAATCATCCTGTAGCCATGAGAAAACAAGGTAAACATCTTCAGGGAAGAAAGTTTTTGGTGAGCACATACACTTAGCATCTACTAACCAATGAACTGGGTAGCAACAAGTTACTAACCGATTAAAATGAAACATGATGTTTTTAGAAAACCATATAAATACGAGCTGTGAGCAATAAAGATTGGTTATTGCTGCATGAAGAAAAGGTGTCCTGTCCATCTCAACTGAGAGAATCACCATCTACATAAACAGACTGGAAGGATCTCTGAAAGGAGAGCATTTTTATTTCAACAGCTAATTCCCCCTCAATTAATTTAATTTAACATCCCCTGTTGTTCTAAAACTTCAGTGATGTGGTTCTGCTTCTGTGGCCACCCTTGGACAACAACAAAAAGTATGGTATAAATGAAAGGAAAAATAAATTTTCTAATTTTACATCTAAGAATTAAAAAAACCTAAGTCAGCAAGTCTCACATAAACAAGTGACAGTCTAGATGAGATAAATTATTCTCAATGTATTTTGGAACGACAGACAAAAAATGCAGATGCAAGAATGTATTTGCAAATTATATGTTGAAAAGAAGGAGTGTGACAGAAAAACATAGTTTTGCATTAAGACAGAATGATGTGAAACTTCAGAAAGGTAGAATGTTGTGAATTTTGAAAGAAGGAATGAGAGAAATGGATGCCATTTTAAGTACCAGTCTTATGGTATTTTACAGGTATTCAGAACCTATTTATAGGCCAAAATCATTCAAGTAGCTCAGAAAGCAGTATTCTCCTGCACTGACCTGGCCCTGCTACTGGGAGGATAAGGGAGAATACATCTGAAACACACACAATTATTTGCTTTTGGAACAAAGCCAAGATAAATTAAAAATATAATAGAAATGAAGTCTATCAATTGGCTTCTCTTACCAAAACTTTTTCAGAGTAGTAATTGTTTATTTATGTAAAATAGGGTCATGCTGAGAGGAAATCCTGAATGAAAGAGATCAGCAGATTTTTTTATAATATCTCACATTTGGTTTAATGATTTGCTGATGCAAATCCACTGCCCCAATCCTTCCAGGCCTGAATTGCCTCCTTTTCCTTTCCAGCATTTCTGGACTCATCTGGCTTCTCAGTGATCCCTTTCAGGTAATTTTTTTTTTTTTCATGTCTTTTTCTTCTGGCTTAGGAAAGATCAGCACACTCTCCAAGGAATCAGCTGAGCACCAGAGCTCACATAACAGATTAGGTTCACAGAAGCAGGAGAGAAAAGAAGTCCAGCTCTATCCTCAGTCATGGACCATCAACCACCTCTTCCAAGTTCACCTTACCTCTAGTGCCCTGAGGAAAAGGCAGTCAGAGATTGACACTGAAGTCTCTATTTTAAATGAGTTCGAATCAGATCCTACTGCAGATCCCTTTCACAGGGAATTCATCTGCCTTTGTGTTATCATTCATTCCTTCCTTCCTGAATTTAAGAAATGTCTCCAGTAAAACCTTCATTGAAATAGCGCATTTTTGTAGAAATATCTTACTATATCAGAAAGTTTCACCTCTCAAATATAGATCAGAAAGTCATGGCTAGTTGTCTATAGGATTTTTTCATTTCATACTGTGGAATAATTTATGGGGTACGTAGGACAGCAATTAGCTGGATGATGTCATGCATTACAAGTGAAACAGTATTTCTATAGAAAGACCCTAAATTTGACATTACTGTTAAATCCTGAAGGCCTACTTGTACTTGGCAATTGCTCTTTACAGAGAGTGACAGTCTGACCACAGAGGGTGAAATTTCCCCATCTTCTACAGAAACATCACCATGACACCCTTTTGCTAACTTGGAAACAATTATGGCACCTAGGAATGTTGTTTTAGTGCACCATCCTTGTTCTGTTTGTCAGTACTTCTCACGAGGCTGCCTCTGGTAGCAACAACCATAGTGTGTGCTCCTCTAAGCAAATTCTCTTTTGCAATTAGAGATAAGCCAAGAGGCTCCAATTATCCCTGTTGTAACAGCCATGGGAAGATGCCCCTGTAAGCTGGGAGGCAGCCTAAATTCAGGACAGAGTCATTGCCTGGACTGATCTGCTTGCAGAAGAGGAACATGTGGATTTTAATGGAGCCAAAAAGGACAACAATGAAGAGCTTTGTTGAAGGTTTCTAGAGAGTGCCTATGGTCCCATCTAGGCATTAAAAATATACCTCTTTCTATGTCTTGTGACAGTATTTACCATGCTAAAAAGGGAACTAGGGCTTAAGCTGGCTGAGGGTTTTTTCTTTCCTTGGGTTTAAAAAGAAAAAAAAAAGGAGCATTTCTTTCTCAGTGTTTAAAATTATTTTATTTATAAGCTTCCTTTAGGGTCCCCAGAAGAAATTACTCCATTTCAAATAAGACAATTATCAACACTAACATATAATATATATAAATATACACAGAGTATTAGTTACCCACTAATGTGCTCAAAATACTGCTGTAAGAATTTGAGTGTTACTGATTTGAACTGTTGGATGCAGATCTTAAGCTCGACAAGAGGAAAATTATGCATTTAGATTCCCTAGTTTGTGTGGGTGACCCAAGCATTGATCCAGCAGGGAGCAATGATAGGAAAAAGACAGACTAATTCACCCACAGACTATTCCACCTACCTCATGATCAGACCTTAATTATAAACATGAGTCCTGTTCAATCAGAATTCAAAAAGTATTGACAAAGAAGGAAAAGTGGACACATGAATAAAAGGTGTTGAAGCAGCAGCATCTTCACAATGGAAAATCATCCTTAGGGAAATTCTGGGTTCATTCCTGCTCTGCCACTGGCCTCCAGCCACTGCACATCTTCGTGTGTGTTCCACATCTTTATGCAGTTCCACAGATAACTTTTTCAGGTTTTACATCCATTCACAGCACTTTCAGTAACAATTAGAGAGGCTGTTCCCTCTTCTTCAAGAAAGATCCAGGTGTACCTGTGATATACTCAGCCTACTCTGTTCTTAAATACCTTCCAAGGACAGAACAAACTGCCCCTTCGAAATCCAAATAATTCCTGTTGTACTACAGTTCCCTTTATGCAATTTGGCTCTATTCCTCCTCATCATACACCTCAATACTGGAATTTTACTTCAAATTTCTTTAAATTTATTGAGTAAGATTTTTCTCTTTAAACACTTCTAGATTGTCCTCCCAGATTTACTGGCAAAATTCTCATTCTCTTCAGTAATGCAATATTTCGATCCATGATAATGAAAACCACATTTTAATCCAATATTTCTTTTCTTCTGTGACAAGCTTTCCAACAGAAAAGACAGCTTATAAGTTGTTTGAACCATATGATATTCATCCAAGACACCTAAAGGAACTCAAAGATGAAATCTCTGAACTGACAATAACCTTTTCATTAAAACTGCTTCTCAGCCACAGCAAATGTAATGCCAAATTTTGAGAAGGGCCTCAGATGGTACAGAGAATGGATCAGCCAGAAAGCCTGGCAGGCTTACTGGGGAAAGACAATGAAAATTAAAAACACAGTATTTGACACATGGATATTTGGACACAGGTGATACACTGAAAGGAATAAGTTCTTGTCAAAATCATGGCATTGGAGTGAGTTGAAAGAGTCTATTGTTCTAAAAGGCATATCAAGATGACAGAGGCAGCCTGGATTTCTGGAAAATGTTCAAAGACAGCTTCTGAGAGCTGATCTTGCCAGGTAAATAACTTGCTCAGAAACCACGAGAGCATACTGAAGAAAAATGATGCTACTTGCCCTCTTCTGACAGGAAGCCCTAGATCTGAATTGCCAAAGGCTTCCCAACAGATCCATTGGATCTCATAGAATATTAACTTAAGTGACTATCTCCTCCTCTTTATTTCAGATGCCAATGAATTTTCATTCTTGAAATACACCTAATTCTACAAAACCCTCAATTTTAACAGATTCAGCGGCAACAGCAGCCCCTTTTTCTTAAGCATGCTTGTTCTTTCGAGCTCAAACCACAAGTGGGACAATTACCATCAAGCACTCTGCTATGAATTAGTACACACAACAAATACCAGCCACACTCATTGCTAAGAAGCACAAGTTCCCAGTTTAAGAGAAATGCTGCAAGGATTTCAGGGACTCTGATATAAACTCCCTTCATTTTAATTTTCCTCTGAGCATAGTCTTGCATTTCATATTGGCATCAACAGCCTGCATGTAATGCTTTTGTTTACTCAGTAGCCAAAATTTGAGCTTCCTTAAATAAAAGACAATAAGGAACTACTAATCTCATGACTTGCCTCATCTCAACGTAAATACTTGAAGCCACAATTATTTTTATAGATCATGAAAATTAAGGTCTCTTGGAACATTGATGTCTCTTTGAAACAACTTAATTGAAGTGCAGCACAGACCTTGGAGCATCAGGATCCATATTATCTATTCCCAAGGGTACGTGCCTGTGTACAGGCAGACAGGAAACCTGCAGTTCACTTGAAAAGGACCTTAAAGCATAATGCAATTTTTTTTTAGCATAGCATCATTATGTTTATTTTTCATCCTTTTTTTATCCAATGTTTCTTCCAGCTGAAAGCCCTGTAGTAGCACTTGACCTGTTATTAGCTATTTATATTAATAAAATTCTGTAAAATGTGTAACAGCACACTATAAATGCATATTGGAATAGGCAAACCTTATGATTACTGGGGAGACAGGTTGTGTTTGGGTTGTTTTTAACTTGCCACAGAGCAAATTTACTTATCTTTGTGGACAACATCTTATATACATTCTTTCTGGAAAACAAGGTATTTTTAAACAGTGATTACGGTAGCCAGAATTTTTTTCCTGGTGTCAGCTCATTTGAATCCTTTGCCAAGTGATCAGCAAACTTGGGAGGTAACAGAACTGAGTACACAAGAATGTCATCTCTGATTCTTTCCTGATATTTTTAGGAAATACAATAATTTCTTTTTTTAAAAGTTCATTTCCAAGCTTAGTTGGTTTTTTCCTTTTTTCTTTCAGTTGTAACAGAAACAGATTATATAAATTACTAATATAACAGTACTGATAATTCTGAAAAGGTTATATGGAAATTGTACTAACATCAAAAGCTGTATTTGGCAAACTATATGACAGCTTTTGCTATGTTGTTGGCTGATTCAAATTTTCTCACAAAATTTCAATCACATTCCTACATTTGTAGACTAAAACATGAATAAAATATGAAAGTTGGACATTAATAAATATTAATTTACAATTTTCTTGAGTTCTAGAACTCTGGTGAGTTCTATGTAAAATGTTAGTAGGCTGACTCCACAAAGCTCCATTGACCTCTACTGATCAGGATGGAATTTGCTTTCCATAACATTCCTTGCTGGGCAGTTCCCAGCACTTCTGTTGGATAAGGTTACATTTACCATGTGAACCTCCTCTATGAGAGCTACATAAGATTGTTATATAGATTAACTTGCTAAGAAAAGAAAACAGGAGTAGGGCTCAGTAATAAGGTTTTAAAACAATGGTCAATTTAGTTGGTGATAATGAAATTATTTCAATACAACTTCAATCTATTTTCTTTAAAAGTTTGAGCAAGATAAGATAATAAGCATTGTTCCTACTTTAAGTTATGATTATACTCTGAAAATGAAAACTAATCAGCTGAAAATGATTAATCACATAGTAGAGGTGCAGGCACTACATGATCAGCAAGAATCAAACAGAATGGACAAAAAGCTACGTATGAGAAATGAATGTTGATAGAATTACACAGTGCAAGAAATGCAAGGAAAATATTAGGAAGACAGAATTACAATGTATCTGGGTCTAGTGATTTCCAAAATAAATCAGTGAGCCAATACACACTTCTTTCTAAATTATTGTTCCTATGCAATCATCAGAAAAGGAGTATCTCAACTTATAAAAATGTAACATGATGGAAATATTCAAAATCTGCTAACATGTTTTAAATATAGATGTGTTAGAGGAAACCAATATATCTTTAAATTTTTTTCCACATGGAAGTCACTCACTTTAATAAAACAAAAAACCTTTATGTAGAAAAAGGTTTTAACATAACATTTGATGCTATTAAAAATGAAACATTTTAATAGTTTTCGTTTCTTACTCTTGGTACTTGGGTTACCAAACAAATTAAAGAATTTTTAGATTTTGTTCTGAATTAGAAAAAGAATTAGGTTTAGAATGTTGCTATGTCCCATAAATGTGTATGCTTTTTTTTTTCCCCTGAAACTATTCCTAAAACCAGGTAAAATCTTGGATTCTACTGAATTTTTTCACTTAGTTCCATAATTCAGGATCTCAGCCAAGCGCCAGCAACCTCAAGGGAACTGCAGCCCAATGAGCAAATGTTGAGCAACCTGTTTCAGAATTTTTCTAGTTGAAAACAAGATCCAAGTGAAAGTTTTTGAGGTTTTTTTTTTAATGTTAAACTCAAGTCAAGTACTAACTCAATATGACCAATACAGAAACCAGGTCCTAGTCTTTTATAGGAAAAAAAGACAGCTCTGGGAAAAAGATTGACCTTAAAAACTGATTTTACTAAAATAAGCTCTAGCATTGGCTAGAGGCTAATTTCTTTTTTTCCTCAGCCCTGCATGAAGGTCAGTCTTAGACTGACGAATTTCAAGATCCTGGTCTTATGAGGTCAGCTCAGGATAACATTAGTATCCTAACAAAATACATGTCAAATAGGGAGGGAACAAAGGTGTCAAGGTGTCAGAAAAGCATCTTTAATATCATTAACTCTTTTTGACGAGAAACAGAAATTTCCACTGCAAAGTAAATATATATTCATGAAAGGTTCAAGCCACGAGATGAGTTTCTCTGATGATGACCAAGTTTCCCAACCACATTATGATGAGACTGTCATCCTGAATATGAGAAGGGAGGGGAAGAAATATGGATAGAGGTTTACTCTCTTTGCTCGCCAAGGGAATATCTGTGAGCGCCTTTCACGCCTCTTGGTGTTTCTAAAGCAGCACTTTCTGCTTGACTATCAATAGTGAAACAAGCCTCTTCCTTCTCTTTGCTATCCAACTTGTTTTTAACAAAGAACAAGGGATATTTTTATTCTAATATGTATCCCTAAAAGGAATAAAATTGTGGTGTAGAATTACACAGACTCAGGAGAATGTTATAAACTCAACAGAATTTTGTATGTACCTGTACTCCAATCATTTCTAAGTTGAAACACATACAGTTTCTGAAATAAAATCCAATACAGGCATCCAATCTAAATCCCACTCAGAGCTTATGTTTTCTCCCAGGAGAGAGCCTGAAATTTCCTACCAGAACAGGACACGGAGTTTAGAGTAAACAAAGAGTAAAAATTAGCAGGAAAGCAAGGTATGGACAAAGTTGCGTTTCACCTCTTTTTCTAATGTTTCTGCACAGAATTCGTAACTTTCTCTACATCCTGTTACATCCTTGTCTCATTTGCATTCAGACCACATCTATTAGAAATCCATTTAATTAAATAAACATATATCATCTGGGGTTTTTTGCTCCTATACTTTGGACACACTTCAATAATAAGGGGACCTCCAATTTGTCCTTTAGACACAAAACCCTCAGAATTTCCTGGAGAAGAAAGAAAAACATTTTTTCCTCAAATCTGTAGACATATATAGCAAATTATTTCATCCTAACATGTCCAGCTCCCTTTACAGGAGGCTTTGCCAGTTCACATCTCATTGACTGAGGTAACACAGTAAAACTGATGTAACCCAGCATGGACGATCACAAAGCACACCAGGCAAGGAACACATGGGTAATAAATATATAAGATGTGTTATGGGCCTGCAGGGATGCAGCCAGCAGTGAGATGATGCACAGCATTTCAGCAAAGAATCACCTTCATTTCCTTTCACACAAGTTTCACCAGACATTTCACAATGAAAGTCATTTTACTCCAGCATCCAGTATTTTCTGGTGACTTTAAAGCTACATAATATTTCCTAATTCTTAACAGCACTGTTATTCCTACATCTAAGGCACAGTAAATGTCCAACTTAGTAGCATCACACACACATCCCCTCTGAAGGGACAATCTGTATGGCTGCTTTACAAAGAGCTCAGACACACGACAGTTTTTCCCTAACACTTGTCTATCACAGTCTCACGTTGATTCACACTGTTAGTATGAACAGATTGCTGGGAATTCTTGAATTTGACTCACCTGTGCACAAGATTGCATCATTATCTAAGAAATTTTTCAAGATCTGATTGCAACGTCTGAAAAACCCACTCTTGGGTGAACTAATACAATGCATAGAGAACTTCCCCCAAAAGAAAAACAACACAGCAAAGGGTGCAGACCAACAAAAATGCCTCCACCAAAAAAGCTTTGAGCATGATCCAGGTTCAGATGCTCATTTTTTCCCCCTTTAGTTCGTTACTCAGTATAAAAGCCTTACTTAACTAACTTGAAAACAGCAGGGGAAAGAAAACCCAAAACCAACACAAGAAAACAAACCAACCCAACAAAACCTAAACAAATAAACAAACAGTCACAACAACAAATCAACCCACACAAACAAAGCCACAAACAGCTCTTGGAGGGCAGTCCTAAAATTCAAAGTCTCACTGTGTAGTTCTGTTACCACCAAAATCCTTAGATAATCAATTACAGAGATGGGTGAACAGGAAATACCCCCCTCCACGTGCTTTAAATCCTAGCCTGGATTAATGCATGGAACAAGGCAGTATCTCCAAATACAGCAGCTATAAACAAACTACAGCTGAGCCACGTAAATGCAGCAGCATTCTTCAGTAGCAACCAGCAATCTGATTTAATGGGCCATAAAACAATCTTAAATGAAACAAAGTGAAAGAGCACTTTAACTTATTTTTAAAGCCTTAAGACACTGACAATATTTACAGCCCACACACAGAAACACAGATGGGCAAAAATTAATCTGCCAAAATAACTTTTCCCAAAAAAAAGTGGTGGACTTGCCTGAGTGAAGGTTTTATTAATCTATGATTAATAATGCTATTGAGAAGTACAGGGTCAAACACTTGCACAGTGGTAAAGATGTGGGTAAAATTACCTCTTCAGAGTAAGGAAGCAGATCACTCATTTTCACACAAATATGAAATCTATACATCATTGCATGTTGCTTTTCAGATCTATTCTTTTCACTGAAGCAGTGGACACAATGTACATAGAAAATTAGCTTGAATAAAAGCCTCTGTATGGTACAAATGTCACTGAGTTTACCTAAACTGCAACAGATTCTGTGTTAATTTCCACAGTAGGATGAAGGGAAATGGATTATATCCATTTGCTGTATTAAATAAACATTTTTTAATTCTTCAAAGGTCAGGTATTTCCAGCAACTACAATTAATTGTCAAGTAGAGTGATTTTCCCCTCCTCATGAACACATTTACATTTGTCATGCCATAATAGATATTTCAAACTTGCAGAAGCAAGTACAAATTCTTTTTGTCATTTGTTCCCGTTGCGTGACGGAGATTCCATCCTGCATCCATACAGAGTTATGTTTATGAAAAGGTTGTCCTAGCAGGTTCCACTTGAAGAGGAGCTTACAGAAGCTTGCTGTAAGCTGTTTATGTGGGCTGTATATGCACAGCTCCCTCTTTTCAGGTATCATGTTGCCTTTTCTTACTCTCCTCTATAACTGCCCAGCAGCCTATTCCTATAAACCCTTTCTCAAACGAGGCTGCACTTAGGAAAACACAAGGCAAAGTCCTCACCACGTGGAGTTGAGGCCATTCTCTTCAGCCCCCCCAAAAATCTATAATTAGCAGAGATAACCTTTCCAGCTGTATGACATTCAAGGTCTGAATTCCTGGAGGAAAAATAAAATGCAACAGCATTTTTATTGCCCGTCTCAAGGGATGCAGCAATTAATTTTTTCTCAGTTTACTAATGTACTTCATAGATGCTCTTATTGTTCTGGTGATAAAGGATGACTTGAAAGTGAAAATGAAGACAGCATGACTAGAAACTTCACAGGAAGATTTCTCTACCAGGGTCAGAGAGAGCAAGTGAAATACAGAATTAAGTAGAGAGTGCTCTTATAGCCCAGAGATGTTTTCTTTCCCTTCTTCTTTTTCTTAGAAGAATAATAATGCCTTGAAATAAACTGCCAGAGTTCAAACAAAACTCTAGTGCCAACTTCAACAACTGTTCAGTGATTTAGGATGCCAAAGTAACCTTGAAATACTTGCTACTACCTTGTTTCCCTTTCCCTACTTGTTTTTTTACTCAAGAAAGTAATTTGAGGGAGAAAAAATAGGAAAGGAGAGGAAGGAAGATTTAACGTCAAATTTTGATCAAGAGACTACCTCTGCAGTGCAAATGAAGCCGCAATATAAGAATCAGAAGAAGGAACAAAATCACTATCATCCTAATTCTAAATAATGTGTCCAATGGCTTGAATAAATTTGAATTTCAGGCAGAAAATATTTACACATTTGAAGCATGTACTTCAGTCCTTTGCTGGGTCAGGGAATCTATTTGTAAATTAGACCTTGCCTGTAAGATCTACTATAACAGTTCCTAACATTTCTTTTTCCACAGAATAGAATAAGAAGATTTAGGATGCTCAGTCTTGACCTGTGGGCTGTGCAGACACAATGTCATAGGAGCTTATAAGCAGCAAGTCACTCACAGGTTTGATAAGCACCACCAATAGAATATCACACATCTCTATACACTTCTAGTCATCATCTCCCCAGTCTTGAAAAAATTGTGTCTTTTGTATAGCTTTTCTTATTTAACAGAACTACACTTCTTAGCCCAACCCACAAATGCTTATACTTTCAGGTAACTCAAATGTGGAGTCAATAATCCAGTCAGACTCAAAGTTCAAACACATCTAACTACTCTTTTGGTAATAACCTCTACATATCAGTAACTACCACTCTGTGTAGATATATACACCAGTATACCAATGATTATCAGTACATATACCTATATATGACAGTCAATTATCAGTATTATCAAAACAGACTTATCATAAATGTATCTAATTCTCTCATGCTCTTTTTCTTACTTTTACTGCTATAGTCACTTAGCAATAGCTGCATTTTCTAATTTAATTTTTGATTTATACTTGGCACCAAAAATTTACACTGAGATCAAGCTTGGTTTCTTCTGAACCATGCAGGTTACCATCCTCCACCACATCTCTACTTTACAAAAAAAAAAGAAAGCACAGAAAAACTATCTTCCAGGTTTTCTGAACATTGTTAGTATCATTGTAGAATCATTCTGTCTCACATTCTTGTACCAAGAACAGATATCCCAATGGACAATTGAGCATCAAATGGAAATGCCTTGTGTTGATCATGCTTAAAATATTACTTAGGCTCCGTCAGAAAAATTGACCTCTCTGGATGATTTCCTGACTTTTGGAGCTATGAAGACTTACACACATTTTTACTGGTGGAAGCCAGTCTCTTCTTTACCCTGAGAGACTCTGACTCCGGAGTCCCTGGGCACAGATTCTGCACAAACAGAGATCACTCAGGGTGAATTTAGGTGAGACTGAGCTGATACCAGTAAACAACGATTTCTAGCTTTTTCTCCTACCCTCTTTAAGATAATAGACACTGTCACATGAAAATAAAACAAATACAAAGCTACTCCAAAATGTGCCAGGCAACTTTGCAGTGCTCTGAGTTGGTGTAACTACAGAGAGTACTCCCAGCAAAGAAGCCTTGTAACCCAGAGAGGAAAAATGAGGCTGCAAACAGAATTCATTCCCCCAGGACACAAATAAGACATAAATACAAGTATAAACACATGTCTTGGTTTAAATAGCTAACAACAAACACAGTTTTCATCTATTCTAAAATTTCCCTGAGCTATCTTTCCCCTCGTATGTTTAAACCCCATTTTTAGAGCTCAGCCCAATTCCACACATTCAGTGGTACATCATGAAATCACAGCATTACAGAGTACAGCATATCTCAGCAGTGGATTTTACACCATATGGGTACCTCTGTAAATAAAAGGAGTTAATTATTAAAACCCCACTTTTCATAATACTCAGACAATTACAGTCAGAGCAGTCCAACAACCTGAGCAAACAAGGAGCTGCCAGAGATGAGACCAGAGTAATACGGGCAGCCTGCTCACAGAGGTTTGTGCCAAGCCATAAACAGTGGGAATAGGAGTTGATTCTGCCTCCTGCAAAAAGAACAGTACTTGAATAACCCCATCTGATGACTTAAAATGACCTGGCTGAAAGGCTCAGCTCTGTGGTCACACTGACCTAATCCTTTTTTTTTTAAACAAAAAGGCTTCTCTTTTCAAATGAAGGATTTTTGGAGGGGTGTTGCTTCTTCAAAACACGATGAAAAAAAATACACTAAGGCTCTAAAGAAGAATTCAGGAAGAACTAGATTAAAAGGATTGCACAGTCTCAAATTCCCCCCATGATCGTAGGTGTTCAGTTCCTAAGGGCTGGTATAAATTGAGTATTGTATCACTTCTCTGCCTCACAGTGGGAGCAGAATATTACAGCACCTATCCCAGAGCCTGAATCCTGACTGGGACCAGAACAGAAGCAGATGCTTCAGGAGCATCTATCACTGCTGTATTTTGCCAGTTTTCACCAGTCTCCTACAATTGTTTCATCTTCCTTAGATCTTACACAGCAAAAAATAATAAATAATTACTCTCTATTCACTCTCCCCAGGCAGCTCATAACATTGCATTATTTGTAAATTTTCTTTTCCCCAAGCTAGAAATCTTGCAAATGTTTAATGTCTTTTAGCAGTGGAGCAATTCCACACGTTCTTCTGCTTTATTGTTCTTTCTGCACTTCACAGGTCTATGCTACATGTCAATTTTTTCAACATTTTGAGCTGATGAAGTAAGCAGACATTCACAGATATATACAATAACATGACAACTATTTTCTGTTTTCCTCTTCATTACTTCCAAGTAATTTTTGACACCATATTAGCTTTGTTGGCTGTATTAGCAAGTAACATTGAAAAAAGATTGATTTTTATTAAATATGTCCTCCAATTTTCTATCAAATGCCAGTGCTGGCAGAACGCATTACTCTACTTGTATTGTATCCTGAACACCCCAGTATGCTGAGAGACTTGAATGATTACATTCAAAAAAGAAGCCTATTTTTCTCTGCAAATTAGTCACTCTGATATCCTCAGGGTAATTACAGTATTAAAAGTTAGAAATTAAATTAAATAAGTGAGGGACTGGTTTGAGAGTTAGCAGCACTCTGCAATGCCAAGTGCCAGTTCAGGTCAGGAAATTAAAAATACTGTGGTCAGCTGAAACAGAGAAAGCACTGTGAACAAATGAAGTAGGCTCACAAGTGACTCCTCTGACGAGCAGTCGGGTGCTATTGACTGATTTCATCTAGTCAAAGCCTCATAATTCGAAAAAATATATGAAAAGTATATCTTTGGGAGAATAGGCCCTTCCTATGAGAGATGTTATGACTCCTGCTTTGTTTTAATGGCCACAAAAAGAAAAATGTTGTCTGCTTCCTTTCCATCCCAGCCTGGACTTTGCTGCTTACACACCTTTTGTGCCTGATACCCCTGCCATTTCTGAGATCTGGAGAGACCACAGCCTAAAGTAAGAACTGTGGCAGCATCACCAAAACTTTGCACAGCTCTGGGTTAGTGCTGTTGTTTGTGTGTAACTCCTTACCTGTCACAGCCCAGCCAGCCACAAGACACGGAACATCACTACACCATTTCAGGAAGCTCCAGCTCACACAGAGCAACATCACCTCAGCAGGCTGCAAGCTCTGCCCTTCTCCTTCTTTGGCCCAACCTTTTATAGCCCTCTGTTCATGCACTGCACCTGTGTGTCTCACGTTTTATACCCCTCTGTTCATGCACTGCACCTGTGTGCCTCATGCATTATACTCCCCCACCATGTTCATGCACTGCACCTGTGTGCCTCATGTTTTATACCCCTCATGTTTTATATCCCCATGTTCATGCACTGCACCCGTGTGCCTCCTGGTCCCTTTGTGGTTGCTCAGCACACCCTGGCACTCCATGGCCCATGGCTTTCAATGCTGCCCACCTGCTGGTCACAGCTGCAGCCCATCAGGGATGAGGCTCAGCCACAGCCCCACTGCCAATCACCACAAACTGTGTGCCTACACTTACCCACCTTGGGCTGGTCAACAGAAAACATTCATTAAAAAAAAAATATATAGGACAAATATTGAAGAATTTTTACTCCTCGGTGTATTTGAAATACAAAGAATACAAACCCACTTCTTTACTCTTTCAGAATCATTCCCCAGAAGACAGTGGGCTGTGGAGGCAGAATGTTCTGGGTAAAGAGCCATGCTCTGAGCCACCCTTCCTTCCAGCCCATGTGCTACAGCTGCCATGAGGATGGGAACCATCTCCTGCCATGACCTTCACCTACAAATCAATAAGGAACCAGCACGATTCCCAGAAGTGCAGGCCTAAGTGGTGTTTTCTGGAGGGCAGGGAGCTGCTTCCCGTGCTCCAGGCACTGAAGTCTCTAAATGGCTCTCTGGGGCAGCCTCTCAGTGTGAGCAGAGATCCAGGGTGGAGAGACACAGTGAGGGCTAAGCCATGAGCAGCTGAGATCCTGCTGGGAAAAGGAAAGGTGAGGGGAAATTCAGCAAAAGTTACAAGTAAGCACATGGACCAAGTAGATATTTGTTGTGGGGTTATGATACTTTATCGTATAAAATTCTGAGGGAAAAGAAATCTAACAGCTCCAAGTAATTTTTGTAAAAACCTATTAAATGACAAATATTTCTACTCTTTTTATAACAATTTCTTTATCTCTGTATTAGCTGCTCAAAAAGCAGCTTGAAAAGCACAGCTGCAGTCTGCACGTAGCAATAGCCTCTCTGAAGTAAAACAGAAGTTCATAGGTGGGGGGAAATATCTTGCATACATTAAGATCATATAGACTACAATCAGAAGGGACCACACCCAGTGGGACACTCAAGTCCAGACTATTCATTAAACTCCCTGTACAGAAAGAGAAGATAGCAACACCATAAACATGCAATTCAGCAGTCCAGATTTTACTGCTGGGGACATGATGGCTGGAAAATACTTCTGTGACCCTTCTGAACAAGGATGCAATGAATACTTGATACAAACTTTGGCAGCACTCAATGTTTATGTATAACTATACATGTAACATGAATTAGCTCTTTTCTCTTTCTTCTTTATCTTGCACTTTACTCAAAGAGATACATTAACACACTTTCTAAAAGAAAATGAAAATTTTGAGTATTATGGACACATATCTTGTTTTTATAATCAAAAACAATATATATTAAAGATATGGATTCCCTAGAATTATCTCCTTTCTGAAGTTTAGTTACTACCTGCTTCTCCATGCAGAGCTTTTTCTCTGAGACAACAGATGAAAAGACACACTTGGTTTGTAAAAACTATTAAATGGAGGTAATTAAACAAGCTACATAGACATCTTGGAATATTAATGCCTTCCTGCATCAACAGAGAAAAAAAGAGGATTTCAGCAGGCCTCGGAGCAGTTCTCTCTTTTAAGAACTTAGCAACGGTATAAGACTTTTTTGCCACACAGAAGTCTCATGCACACATGAAGAATCAGCTGAGTCTAAAATGAGTACCTTATAACCTAAATTGAGTTTGAGATATTTAACTAAACAATGTTTGAGCCCAGTCTTGAACAAGAAAAGCAACTTCTGCTTACCAGGCTTTAGTTTTGAGTAGTCATTTCCAATATGGAGTACAATACCAGCTTTAGAACTTAATTCAGGACCTGTTGTCAGTCCCAAGCACACAGTTGCACTGAAAAGTGCAATTCTATTCTATTGTGCAATGTTCAGTTTTTAACAATCATTTTTCATTCACGTTGTCATGATTTTAGTTTCAGCTGAAGGATACTTCACAGTCACCCAGTGCTGCTCTGTCACATTTAAAAGGCCTCATCATCAATTTCTTTGAACCAAATTGAGACACACAATATTATGAAAGATCCATTTCCTTTGCAAGCTACTCTTTTACTTTTGAAATAAAAATATATAGCAATAAATGTTAGTGTCTATGTCTGGGTATAAAGGGAGCAAATCCTCCAGGAGA
This sequence comes from Dicaeum eximium, assembly GCA_013396995.1. Classification (NCBI taxonomy): domain Eukaryota; kingdom Metazoa; phylum Chordata; class Aves; order Passeriformes; family Dicaeidae; genus Dicaeum; species Dicaeum eximium. The sequence continues at coordinate 947,710 of VWZP01009951.1, read as the reverse complement.
GTGAGGTAAAGCTTGAAGTGGCAATTACAGGGTAAGAGAGTTACAAAAGTCTGTTCATAATTGTGTCTAAATAGAGAAAAATGTGATTTTTGCATACTTTTTTTCATTTAGGACTGAAAGAAAATATTTCTAAATACTATTAATATAATTATATTTTAGAGCACAAAATTGTCAGTTATGCTCTGAAGTCACCATGTAGCCTATCATCACACACTGTAGAGAGGCCATTTTTGTCATTATGAAGGATTCATGTATGTCACAAAGTTAATTTTAGTGGGACAAACTTTCTAAATTTACATTTCAGTATTAAAATTACAAAAAACCTTAATAAGCTATGTCTCTAGAAGTTAAAGAAGAAAGAAAGTTTAAGAAGAAAGGAGATTATTAAATATGAACGTTGTTTAAAAATCTGCTCTCCCTTTATATTTTACCAAAAAAGAAAAGCTTACACAACATCAGCACCTTTTCACTATCTCACCTTTCACTAAAAGGCCCTTCTTTACTTAAAGCAGAAGTCTCTGTCTAAAGACAATTTTTGAATGGTTTTAAAGTCAAATGAAAACACTGATTCCAGTGAAATATACCTAATTTATTCTCATTTCTGACTTTACTAGGAGTGAATGAAAGAGAGCAGGAAAGCTTTGTAAGAGCTGATAAAAGCTTTTATAGATTGATAGTAGCAAAACACTGCGTTTTCCTACTGAAAAGGCTTATTTAATCTAGCAGAGAATATTCAGCATCTTCGCAACAATCAGCATGCTCAGATATGGAGCATCAGCAAAATTAATGACAAGAAGGTCACACTTCCCCCTGAGAAAACAACAGCAGCTGAAACACCTTAGCAAGGTGTGTACTGGCAACACCATCTTTCAGACTTTATAAATCAAGTCTGGGTTTCTTTATGAAAAATATGGTCCAGTTTATCCCCCAAACTGGTTGAAGGTCAAGTCTATGACCTGTGTTGCCTCATGGATTAGCCTAGGTAACAATGTCTTTATGGGCCTTTAACACCAAAACCAAAATATCTTATTGATACTGATGATAATAATGTGGTCAAAATTCAAGGACGGGACAGAAAATGTCCTAATTTTCAGCTGGGCTGCAGCCACATGAGTATTTATGAAGTCAGTAAAACATGGGTGGACACACTCCACTGTTAGGTTTTAAAATGTTTTTATATCAACACCATGTGTACAAATCGAGGGAAAAAATACAGGTCCATGGGTAGCAGCTTTTCTGCACAGCTGCTCTTTAAGGCACTAGATGCAGTAAGACCGGAGTGCTGATCTGCATTAGAGTCTGATAGATTTTAAATGACACTTTTAGTTATTCAAAGCATGTTGTGATCCTGACATGTTTGAGAATACTTAGAAACATGGGTGAGAATTAGAACTGACAAGCCATGCAAAGAATCTAAGTGGACTGTCATTTTTATTTATAGTGCCATTCTTATGTTACCGACATCATGATTAGGAAGACTGCACGTCACCACCTCTTTTGTGCGTTAAACAAGCTGCACTGTATCACTGGATGAGCCAAAGTGACTGTTCCATACATTTTGGAAAGGATGGAGTCATCCTAGCAAAGGCAACAAGCCACTCTTCTGAGTACTAATAATATAAATTAACATTAACACATTGTAAAACTGGCAAGTATCTCTGTTAATGACTTACAGAAAGGTATTACTTTAGTAGTGAACTAATAATACTACAAAAAACATATCTTATTAGATATGTGGTAATAATGTCTTTATCGTTCATATTCACCCCAAACCCCAAATAAAGCTAGCAAATATTAACCTTGTTTCCATTACCTTCTAGTTCACAGTCAAAAGGCTTTAGGCAGTAACACGTCCGTAGATTTTGTTTTAAGTGTCAACATAAGTCAAGAATAGGTCTTGAATCTGTTGAACACCCACACTATACAAGAAGCCAAAGACTCTCATTCCTCCAATGAAGATGCTGGGGCACTTTTAGCAACCAGCCCCCAGTTCTTCATTATATTTCAGTAACAAACACATCATGTAACATCTTCAGGTGAATTAAAGGAATTCAGGAGAGGAAATGCAATTAGTGCAGCAGTCTTAGATCTGAGGTTTAGTGCATGTGCATTTTGAAATGTTTGAGACCTTTTAAGAAAAGAGCTTAGAAGAAGATCCTAACCATGCAGAAGATAAGTTGAGATTTTTGTTGCTTCAGGCACATAGACTTACAAGTGAAAATCTTTGACATTGCCAAGCTTTCACTGCTCTGATTCACCTGCCTTCCAAATCTACATACCCTGTTTCTGCCGGGTTTGTGTGGCATCCTCTCATAAACTCCTGCATTTTTCCAACCCCAGTATCTGTCTCCCGCTGAGGAGAGCTCCTGTCTCTGCCCGTGGATTTCTCACCATAACACACTAACCTGCCTGCCCAGCTCACTTGTGGCAGCTGCTAATCCATTCCCGAGCTCCCATCACCTGCAGCACACGCAGATGGTGCTGTCAGAGCGTGTCTGGGGACAGCACAGACTTGTACCCGTGCCACAGTGCTGAGAGAGGAGGTCCGGAGGCAATCTGGCTTTAGCAGGGGCTCTTTCAAGCTCCTTCTGACTCGTGGTGCAGACAGCAACAGCGAGAGCCGAGCCTGCCTGTGGCTGTGTGCCCCGAGGAGCCGCGCTGAGGCTGGTTTGTCACAACTGTGCACCCAGCTGCAAGGATGTAAGCTCCTGGAGGGGCGGGAGGGGAGCTATTTCTGTGAGATGCCACGGCAATCACTGCTGGTGCATGCAGCACGCTGTCCAAGGAGACAGGGAATCTGCCGGGGGACGGCTGTTCACACTAAATCCCACCCGCTGTGAACACCGTGTGACATGTCCCAGTGCCCAGGGAAGTGAAGGTGCAGGGCGCTGGGTGCAGGGCGCTGGGTGCAGGGCAGGTCCCACCCAGGCTGCTCCAGCCCCGTCACACACAGGGCCTGTGCCAGGGCCATAGGGGTACAGAGCCGCAGGCACACAAACACAGCCTGCTCACACACAGCACGGCCAGGAGCAGAGCTTACAGACTGCAGAGCCGTGGTGACAACAGGCAGTGCTGACCTGCAGCCTGCTCCTGCTTATCCGGCCTTTTTCATCCGCCTGCTCTTTTTGCCATGCTCATTCTTCTCCCCCTTTGCGTCTACCTTTGTTTTTCCCCGGAGGAAAAACCCGCTCCTGCATACTTTTCCCATTAGTTCCAATTTTGCTACACCTATGGCCACGTTTGTTGTTCCTGATCCCACGATCTAGGTCATCCAAGCTTTCTACCACATGTTGACACGGTTACCCAAGTCCTGTTGGTATTATAAGATTTCACTTTCACAAAGGCTCCCTCCAATTACCTGTGAATTTCACTCTCTCTCACCGAACTCCCCATTAACCGCCTGTGAAATCCAGCCAAGCTCAGGGCACTGTCTGTTTCCAAAGTTGGTGTTTCTGATCTCATTATCGAGGTCATCGCACTATTATATAGTATTATTGTTATGGCTATCTAGGCTTTGGGAGATTTCCTTTCCTGAAAGGTCCCCCTTGCTATTGTTGGCATTTCTCATGAAATTCCCCCTTAGCCATCTGTGCAATCTGACCACACCCCACTGCAGCACACACCTTCACTCACTTCTGCTGTCACATCTTCTCACACCTCTCCACGCCTTTAGTATTCCTCTCTGCTAATTCTGTCTGTCCTTCCTGCTTATCCCACTTACCCTTCCGTTCTGCCTTCAAGTCTGAAGATGGATACTCAAAGAAAAATGGGATGATACTCAAAGAAAAATGGGATGATTCATGGAATATAAGCAGATCTGACTTTCCCTTGGATAGGGTTGGAACTGTGAGGCTTTTTACATATATTTATCCTCCACCAAAGAAAAAAGAAACCTTATAATTTGTATTGTTAGTTTTCCTACTTCCAGTCCAGGGAAAATAGTGTCAGTATAGTGTCCTTTCTTTCTTTTCCCCATCAGATTTTTGCCTCTGTTAACAGGAAAACAGTCATCCATAAGAACTCTCTCCAGCAGATGTCAGTTCCTACTTCTGATAATGAGGATTTTGCAATGAAAACAAGCAGAGAAAAGGGGATGATGAAGCAGGACTCTTCAGTGTCAGGAAGATGAAAAGTTTCTCTTCCCATTTACTGGTGGTGCAACAGCTGAGCTCCCATTAGTTTAACTCATGCACTCAGGATTGGTGTCTTTGCTCCATTAATCACTTCATCTCTCACTGGGAAAGCAGAAAGGCACACGGGAGCTGTGATCGTGACAAGATTCCCCCATGCAATAAACTACATAGGAAAGGGTGAATAAGGCATAATTTTAAACCCAAATTGGCAAAGATTTATTGATACAAATAACTATGCTTTGATGTTTTGGGGTACTTGCATGTGGCTAATACAGGTACACAGGGCAGAGGAAATTGCAAGAGGTGTCCAATAAACCCCCTGTGGCCTCTATCACCTGTTGCTCTGGTCTGCCCAGATCACACTCCAGCTGAGTCAATCCTGTTTCCCAGTTCTCCAGTCTCCTGCAACACCCAAACACAGCTGTGATCCAGTTACCCTGCAGAACCCCCTGTTAGAGACAGGGTCCATCAGGACTTGCTCTCACAGGAAGCAGAAATAAACAGCAGAGCTCCAGCAGGAGCACCAGAGTTCTGCCATTAAATGAGCATTCCTGCAGGAATCTTTCAGAATGGTGCTTCTGTGCCTGGCCTTGTCCTGAGCAGGAAGTGTCGCTGTCTCCTCCTTCTCAAATGGTTTGCTGTGGTCCAAGGCAGCCTAGAGTCAAGAAGGGACCTCCCTGGCCACCAAGAATTGCTGGCATCCATGCAGTGAGTACCTAAACAGACAAGGCACACAGATCGAATTCCTTCAGCTTGTTGTAAATATCTACAGCTCTGCAAGTCAAGAAACAACTCAACACCAGTGGAAAAGGCATAGCTCAGTGGAGCAAGAAAGAAACTTTGAATTCCTAAAGAGAGAATTGGGGAAAATGGGCAAATAAATCACATTCTACTGTGATTGTTATATTTAAGTTAGCAGGAGTTGAAGGTGATTCAGTTGTGTAGGCCAGGACTTTGCAGAGAGATATAATTTTGATTGCATTAAATTTTGGGCACATTAAGACCTCAAAAGCTGCTTTACAAAGAACATTTTACTTCCGATAATCAAGGTTCCTACTTCCAAATTAGGTATCTAAAATTACTTTTTCAAAACCACAGCATTCATTATTGAGGCACAGACTAATAGCGATCAACTGCCTATGTCAACTCAAATTCTAAAGAATATTCAATTATTCAAATTATTTTTTCAGAGTCAAAACTGACACTTAAGCACTCGGTATTTACATATACTCTTAAGCAATTGCTCTCTAATTATTTTTAAAATAACCATAGTAACCAAGTGTAATCATAAAACCCATATTTCAGGGCAGGCCCAGAGTGAGGACTCAGTATTGTTAATGCTGTACGAGATTAGCCCATTACAGCAAAGAGCATGGAGCCTGAGAAGCCAAAACAGATAAAATAGAGAGGAAAGAATATAAACGCAAAACAGACTGATCAAGGAGTTATTCTTCTTTCTTTGGAAGAAAAAAATAGGTTAGGAAGCTAGGAATAAGCCAAACAAGGAGAAGTGGTGGTGGGGAAAAGGGGACATCGATGCTAAAGTCAAGTGAGAAAGTAAGGGAGGCAAGTGGGAGAAAAACAGACATGGAAAGGAATTACAGACTGGGAAAGGAGGAGAGAGAAGGGATTAGATAATAAAATCAGTTGCCACAGAGCAGAGGACATCCAGACAGAGCCCAGGAAGGACACTCCAAGTCCAAAGGCTCCTGCTTTGCCTGCTTTCACACAATCCTCTCATGTGATGCAAAACTTTACATGAGGGAGCAATAATCTAACCATGGAACACCTTTACCTCAGCTCAGAATCTGTTTTCAAGTCAATTTTTAACACTATAAACTGCAAAACTAAATTTATCTCAAGCCAATTTCTCCACAGTGCTCAGTTCAAGTCTTAGTTTTATAGGGGTATCCAAGATTAATATTTTTCATATCTTAAATGATAGCAGGCTCTCATCATTATTAATTTTGTTATATAGTTCTTGAAAAAGAAAAAGCTATATATCACTAAGCAATGTCATTTATGGCTGTGTAAAGTATGCCTAGATCACTAATTTGTTCTTTTTCAAGTCACCTCAATATTGGCTTTTTGTTCCTTTTCAAATTTCCCTACAGCCTTTCACAAGCAAGTCTCTGTATGTTCTACCTGCTCTATGTTCATTGTACTACAGCTGAATTTATTCATATTTGTGTTTCACATCTGTGGATGCTTTGTGCTCTCTTTCCAATCCCTATATCTGCTTTTGTACAGCTCATAAGGCTGCATTCCTGTGCTGATCAGGATCTGACCATGGCTTAGTTGGGTTTTAGCTCTGGTGTCCTTGTGTGGTTGGACTTCTGAGGTTTCTGCCAGTAAATAGCTCACAGAACAACTGCTTGTGATTACTTTGCATTAGTTAAGGGAAGATTCATAACGTTTAGTGTTATGCTACACATCTTTACAAAGCTAAGCAAAGGCAAAGTGAGGTAGGTCATGGTCCTTTTGTCACTCCATAATCATCTTCCTGTCTGCAATTTCCTATTGTTTCACAGTCCAATGTTAGGAGTTTAGGTCAGATTTCTGCTGTTATTTCTGCTCCATGTACCAGGCTTACTCTAAAGAGCATCTGTATATCTGGCTTGATTGGGTTTTTTTCCTATTAATATCCATCTTTCCTTTCTTTTTATTAACCCATTAGGAGACAAATTAAATTTGTATGGCTTATGTTCCAAGCCCCTATAGCAGGGGGTTGGAACTATAGGATCTTCAAGGTGTCTTCCAACCCACACCATTCTATGATTCTATGATCCCCAGAAATCCAGATTAATAAAATCTGAGGCAGTCTCTCAGCATCCAAGGACAAAAATGTTCTATACTTTTACTAATGAAAGATTAAACTCCAAAAGTATATTTGATAGAGAAATCCTGAGTAAAGGAGTAAATATTCAAGCATATGCTCTTCAACTTGCAGCAGTAAAAGTGTTTGCCACCTCCACATAGCTCCCATAGGAGTCAGGGTAACAAAGAAAAAGATTATCTGAAAACTGGGACAGAGTAAGGTTGTTTGGATTTTTCTGCCTGTGTAGTCCTACAAATTTGTCTGCAAGAGTCTCCTCACAGCTACAAAGATTAAAAATACTCGTGAATGGGCCCTGGAATTTGAGAGTTATTAAAACACAAAGAAGCTCATATCAAATCCTTAGAAATAACTTTCTAGGAATCACAGGCCTGTAGGACATGGAACGAGCATGGGAAAAAAAGCAGGAAGGGATTCCATGGATTTGTTTTTCTCTAGGGCTCAGGCCATAACCTTGACCATTGAGTAGCCTATGCCACTCCAGAGCATTTCCTGCTGAAGTCCCTTCAAAGATTTTGAGTTTCTCATGCTCTTTGCAGTGCCCTCGGAGCGGTTTTGTCATTTCCTTAAATAACGTTTTAACTTAGAGATTTTTCTGCAATTCTTTAACAGAACAGTACAATCATTGCAACTTTTTTTTGCCTAAAAAATGCCTTATGGGGAATATCTTAGAGTGTTTTCCTTTTAACAAAGGCTTATGCATAATTTTCTGTACCCCCTTTCTAAATCTTAGGGTGAAGAGTCTATAGCAAGTAAGAGAAGTTTGGAAGAAATACCTTGTAACTGGTTTATTAAACATGAACAGCAAGCTGTGCTGAAACTTAGGCAATTTTAAATTTTGGGAATTGATAAAGGGCAAATGGATTTTAGAAGATGGAGGTAGAAACAAGAGCTGTTCAACAACAAGATACAAGAGCTGTTCAAAGAGTGATATTTATTTGCCATCCAGGATGATGTTTCATCATAAGAATATTCCACTTTTTTTGGAGTGGGTCAGGGAAAAGCCAGTCTTAAATGAGCCAAAGCTAAACATGGAAGAAGGAGTGAGGAGAACTCAAGGGAGAAAACCAAAACAACAACAAAAACCACCACCAAAAAAACCCAACCCAAATAAACTGTTTCTGTTTGTTTTGACTACACTACATTTCTTTGAAATCAAAATTCTTCTGTCTAAGCCTCAATAAAAAAAAGGTTTCTCAAAGTTACTGCAATTCCCTGCCTGATTTCTGATGGAAGCCCAGACAAAACGAAAGCATTCCTAGGGAATGTCACAATTCCAAGGAGGCAGTGTTTTCCAGCAGAAAGACAATTTTTCCAGGACCTGTAAACATTTTAAATATCAATACCAGTGTTGATTCAATTACTTTAGATTAACATTTCAGTCAACACTTCTGAATATTGTATAAATTAATTCTCCTGCTATTCCCATAGCTTTGAGGGTTTGAACTTAAATTCTGCTTATATTAAAAAGTGTTTCAGAATTCCATTTAAAAACCTTGAAGAAGAAGTCAAACAAAGAAACTTCCCTGCTAAGTTTATTGCCTATTTAAAGCCCTGTGGGTTGCTGTTTTTTATTCCTTAGTGCTGGAAAATGGAAATGGTAACTCATTTGAAGGTCCAGTGGAGAAGCATTGGCTGTATATACACTGGCATACAGATGTAATAGTAAAGGTTTTATACAGAACCCCTAAAAATAACCAGAAAAGTCTCTCCAGCTCCAGTAAGCTTTGTGCCTATTTCTGATTTTATTAAGATAACAGTTTTGACTTCTTTCCTCTCAGTTTGTTTTTTTTTTTTTTAATTTACTGCCTTTTTCTTTATGTATTAGAGACTATTTGGATGTTTGCTCTTGTCTGAATAGTGGGAGTTTTATTATGCCTTAAAGGAGTATAAATAAAGCTATTAAAAGAACATGCATATTTCTCTTCCTAAATCTCAAGGTGAAATTTATTTTCAAACTAGGTTTGTCCTTCACTTCTACTATTGTTTGAATATGCTGATTTTATGCAGATCCAAGGTTCAGCACTTTCTAGTACTTTGAGTTCATAATAAAAAAAAATCTATTTATAGGTGACTGAAAAGTGGTGAGCTCAGTTTTCACTCCATAGGAAAAGAGTATGGGAAAAGTCACAGGTCCAGTATACTTGGCAAAAGACAAGTGAAGGGACTGCAGAATAGAAAATGGATGAGAAAATAAGGCTCCTTTTTTTTTTTTTTTTCTTTCTGGAGATGACCTGAGAACTTCAGCTTATGAAAATAAACCATTCAAATAACCTATTTTCCACTGCTCTGAAACAGTCATGCTTCTCTGACAAGCAAGAAAAAATTGCTTCTCTTCCACAGAAGTGTAGTGGCATTAAATACAGGTGTAGCCAATAATAGGGTGTGACAAGACACCACATTTAGCTGGGTATAAACTGAGCTCAGTCTGCCCAGCTAGAGCAGGAAAAGGCACCTCTGGCTGGCAGAGCTGTGGTTAACCCTGCAGGCTGGGGTGTCCCAGCTGGACACTGCAGAGTTTGCTGAGCCAGCCTGAGGAAGGAGAGACATTCACACAGTGCTGCACCTCACCTCCCCTTCCTGCCTTTTGCCTGCCACTGCAAAGGGAATGAAAGCACATTCTCTAAACATCAAATGGATTTTTTTAATGTCATCTGGCACGTGGATCAGTAGTGTGCTGTGTGTGCACAGCTGTGTGCTGCTGCTTGGCCACAACAGTCAGGATAAAAATGGTATCCTGGGCTGCCCCTGGGAATTGCTTTGTCAGACTCGTGATGCTGTCCCAGAAGCCCCACATCTCCAAACCAACCCTTAGTCAGTACCTCTTCGTTCAGTTTGTCTGATTAGAGACCTTGAAATCTCTAGGGTTATCTCATTAGGTTGGTCAACAAATATGGAAACTAGCATTGCTTACTCATTATCAGCAATTTAGTACAAATTCCAGGCCCCTTGTGAAATTGTGTTTTCTCTTGCTTCTCTCTTTTTTACTCCATTTCTTCTCTGTCCCTTTTTCTTAATTCCTGAAGTTTTGTTTGTGCTTTATCATTTCACACCAAAATTTAATGCCCTTACAAGTCACCTGTTAGGAATATTCTTGCATATTTTTTCAGACATAGAAAAGCAGAGACAGACAAGCTGTTGAATGAGTGATTTTTATTTGCCATCATATCTATGTGAAGTAGAAGCATTTGTTCTAATTGAAATAATCAAATTATAACTGCCCTATAAAATGGGTCATTTTTCTGTTTCCTAAACTGAATTTTCCCATGAGCCTGCCTGTGAGCTGAATCTTTCACAAGTCAGCCACCACCTCAACATGAATTCATTTATGTAAAAGAGTATGTATTAATGCAAGGCACACAATGTCTACACTGAGGAAAGACAGTGGTCACATGAAGGTGAAGCCTGGATATTTAAAGGCTATTGTAGCTAGAAATTAGGGAAACTGTCCTCACAGTACAGAACCAGCTCTTAGGTATAGATAGAAACACTTCTGGGTATTTGTGAGTTCTGCAAAAACTTCAAAAGCTAACATGTAAATTGGGACACAGACTGAACCTCAAAGTCCTGAGTTGGGTAGGTTTGTGTGTTAGGTTTTTTGTTTGTTTGTTTGTTTTTAATGTAGTCAGACTGCAGGGACAGCAAAGCTTTGCCAGCCTTAAATCCCCAGAGAAATGCACATGAGATAAACAGCTGTCATTTAAAAAGGTGTTGCTGGATGTCCCTTCTGTGCCCTTCCCCTGAGAATACAGTGCCAGAGGAAAAGCACTACAGTCCTGGACTGACAGCCCAGGGGATCCAAGGGAAGCTTTGCCAAGGAAGGAAAAACCCAAGCAGGACACAGCCCCCTCTCCAATTTGAGACCAGCCTGACATCTCAGCTGAGCTGTTTCCAGCTATCAGGATAGCAAAATATTTATAAAGTTAATTTTGGGCTCTCATGTTAGCATAGCATACAGAGTCTGACACCTCTTGAGAAAACTGAGTCACATCAAATCACTAGTCTCTGGCAGAAACTATATTTGAAACATATGCTGCTACCATAAAGTGCTGCTTTTATTTCAGGAAGAGACGAATCTGAAGCGGTTTGCACTGCACGAAGAACTCCCAATATTGCCATATGCCCACTCGAAAGAATTGGCCTGAAAGCTGCCTTCAACTTGTGCAGGAAAAACTGCTTTCCACCTCCTAAAGGAGGTGCAATAGCACCAAGTGCTGCTAGCTCAGCCCATGATTTCTGGATCTTATTGCTCTAAAGCAGGAATGACTGCCCAGCACAACAGCTCATTTACCTCATGGATCAGCTGCAGCCCATCTTTGGCCTCAGCTGCCAAGGAAGCTCTTTGATCTCTGTTCAGCTGAAACCTCCCCTGATCTAAGCAATAAGACAGAAACCACGCTGAGGAGGGGGAGACCCAGAGAAGAAAACATCTTCCTGGTTACAAAACAAGAACCAAACCTCTCCCCCAGAGAAGCCAGCAGAGAAGCATTTCCTCCTTGCAATTAGATTGTATTAAAGAACTCCTGTGTCATTCTGGTGCTTTGAAACGGCCTCTCCAGATGTTCTCTATCTCATCACACATTTCTGTGCCTGTCCTGCCCCCTCTGCCCTGCTCAGCAGTCCATGCAAAGCAGAGACGCACGAAGAACCAAGAGCCGGCTCCAGGCTCTAACAAAAGCGCTGTGGGAGCTGAGAGATTCTAGAAGCCCGTTCAGCAAATGTTTTAAAGAACTTGATCTGAACTCCTTTTCTAAACTCTCTATTCTAACAGACTGTTTGGGAAAGGAGGAAACTTTTTAAAGAGGAAAAAAGGATTACACTTCTGTGCTCTATTTTTATCCAAAGAAACCATCTTTCACACACGATGTTAAAGCATCACTAAAGTACAGCAGATTGCATGGGCAGATACTTTAATAATTTGAAGGTAAAAATAATGGAGCAATTACAACGTAACATATGTACATACATATGTAAAGAACCCCGGTGCTCAAATCTTATGGCTAATAATAGTCAACATTGGTAAGAGTTTAGGTGTTATTCATTATTTCTGGTTGTCTCTGAAGTGTAGCAGATATGAGGACCTCATCACTTTACCTCTGGTCAGAAGGAATTGAACATTTTCTAAGCGTTATTGTCCTCTAATCTGTGCTGCAATTTGATAATTATTTTGATTATTAGCTTGGCTGTTTACCTGCATTCTGATAACTACAGAATTCCAGAGCCCCAAAACGCTCGTGACTGCTGCTTTTTAAAAATTAGAAATATGTAACAAAAGGCTTGCACAAAGCTCAGGGAGGAAATTTTAAAATATTATACACAAGGACATTAGATTGTTAATAAATGCAAATATATTGATGGCATCTGTAAACACTGCTTGGAAAGACAACTCACCTGCTTTTCACCTCTAAACAAATCATGGTAAGGTAGCAGCTCTAACCCAAAATCTACCTCCCAGAATCAAACCCGGTGTCCCAAGATAAAGTGTTCCTTAGCTGATAATGTGCTCTGGATAGCCAGATAAGGGCCCTTCCATTTGCAATGTGCCACCTTCCCACACAGGAATTTGTTTCATTTTAATCTACTGCATTCCCCTATAAAGACTGTCTTAATCAAGTGAGCAAACTCTGGACCTGGTTCAACATCTTTCAGGGGCAAGACATTTTCAGCAACTGCTATTTTTAACATGTGTGATCCTGCTCTAAAATTTCCTTTTGGTATTGTCCAAATAAACCTGCCTGAGTATGTAAATGGTTCATATGTTCTGCTTTTTCCTTTTTTGAGCTACTTTGGATAGCAAATGACATTCTTGTGACAGTTACAGCAGATTGTATTTTCTGGTACAGTAAAGCAAACTCTCAATTTTTTCTGTACAGTAAGGCAAACCATTTTAAATATCACCGCATTTTAAGGCTAGAAGAGACTGAGATGCTCACCCAGCTTCCCACAGAATAAATCAGAGAATTTCACCTGTGATTCCTATATCTAACTCACCTCTAAAACTCATTATTCCATTTACATCTTGAAGAATCTCAGTATTTAACAAGCAACATTCTTTTGACTTCCAGAAATAAATTACATATCAATTTACACTGTGGATCATTGCAAGCAAGAATCCAACACCCTCATAATTATCAGACAGGGCATGTGACTGCATTTCATTAAAACCAGAGCTCTACCAGCACTGAAACAGTCCTTGGTGCCTTAACAGTAGCAAAAAGCCTCATTAAAGTGTTGAGTTTACTTTGAGTGGTTCCTTTCATGTTGGGAATGGGGATGCTTCTCATTGAATTCCCTCCCTAGACAGTCCTGGTAGAGGGATATTTACTGTTAACCTTCTCAGGAACTGTGAAACAACAGGATGAAAAAACAGATGCTTCCTGAAATGGGTAAACTGATAGGTAACAGAGCTCGACTGCATTTCGCTTAGCATACAAGGGAGAAACTGGAGCTTGCTAAACTTGATTAATCCAACATTCAATACTCAGCTCCAGTAATGAGAAACGCTGAAAACCTGGTTTCACTTGGGGAGGCAAATGCACCTCAGAGGACTTTTTGCTGTTAGTGAAAAGAACCCTTACTGATGAGGAGCAATAACACTGAGAAGAAGATTGATTCTGTGAGACAATCCACAGTGAGACCAGATCACTGAAACTTCAAAAACCTCTGAGATTTGGCAGGAAAAAGTAAGATGTCTGAAAGTTCCTAAGACACATAAAACTGTCTGGATAACATAATTTTGCCTTGCATCTCACTGACCTTAACCATCAAAGCCACTTTTGGTCCTGTCTCAGTCAATATCTTCAGCTGGAGGGGAAGAAGGAACATACCCTAAATTAAACTATGACGATAACAGGCAGTGGCTTCTGACTACCAGTTTTTATGTTTCATTTAAAAAATCAGATTACCCTGTTAACCTGCCAGAGACAAACAGAAGTCTCTCAGAATAACTTGAAACATTAAAAAAAAAAACTTCTTAAACTGACATAATTAATTCACCAGTGGTCAGAGGATCAAGGAAGAAAACTGAGTGGCAAATTGGCTATCTTGATAATAGCAGGGAAAAAAAAAACTTAAGTAACACTAGAAAGGCAGTGATAAATATTCCCACAAAAAA
>VWZP01009951.1:568735-933406 GCA_013396995.1 Dicaeum eximium | reverse complement strand
GCAGGGCCGGCGGGGCGGGAGGGGCTGAGCTCCGGGGGGGAGATGTCCGCAGGCAGGGCCGGGTCCCGAGGCACCTGAGGGTCCCGAGGCACCTGAAGGCAGGGGGGATTCCTGAGGCACCTGAAGCACCTGAGAGAGGGGCCATCCCTGAGGTACTGGAGGGTCCTGGGGCACCTGAGGTACCTGGGACAGGGGCGGTTCCTGAGGGCCCTGAGGCAGGGATGGTTCCTGAGGGGAGAATCCTGAGGCACCTGAGAGATGGGCAGTTCCTGCGGGTNCCTGAGGCACCTGAAGCACCTGAGGGTCCTGAGGCACTGGAGGCATGGCTGGTTCCTGAGGCACCTGAGGGTCCTGGGGCACCTGAGGCACCTGGGTCAGGGGTGGTTCCTGGGAGTCCTGAGGCACCTGGGGGTCCTGAGGCACCTCAGGCACCTGGGACAGGGGCGGTTCCTGAGGGCCCTGAGGCAGGGATGGTTCCTGAGGGGAGAATCCTGAGGCACCTGAGAGATGGGCAGTTCCTGCGGGTCCTGAGGCACCTGAGACAGGGGTGGTTCCTGAGGTACCTGAGGTCCCTGAGACACCTGAGAGAGGAGCAGTTCCTGAGGCCCCTGAGAGTCCTGAGGCACCTGAGAGAGGAGCCATTCCTGAGGTACCTGAGGCACCTGAGACAGGGGTGGTTCCTGAGGTACCTGAGGTCCCTGAGGCACCCGAGAGAGGAGCAGTTCCTGAGGGCCGTGAGGCACCCGAGAGAGGAGCAGTTCCTGAGGTCCCTGAGGCACCCGAGAGAGGAGCAGTTCCTGAGGGCCCTGAGGCGCCTGAGAGAGGAGCAGTACCTGAGGGCCCTGAGGCACTCGAGAGAGGAGCAGTTCCTGAGGGCCCTGAGGCACCCGAGAAAGGAGCAGTTCCTGAGGGCCCTGAGGCGCCTGAGAGAGGAGCAGTTCCTGAGGGCCCTGAGGCGCCTGAGAGAGGAGCAGTTCCTGAGGCGCCTGGGGCAGGGGCGGTTCCTGAGGGCCCTGAGGGCCCGAAGGCACCGAGGTCCCGAGGCACTCGAGGAGCTTTCCCTGGAAAGCACCAGTCTGCTGACATGGGAGCCATTGACACAAAGGAACATCAGCATGTGACTAATTTCAATGTTTCTGTTTAAAGACAGATGTAAGATAACTGGATGGCACGTTGTACATCTCTGCCACATAAAGGAATGATCAGTGGCCTCGAGACAACGTGAGGTAGTAAGGAGACAGTGCAGGGGATTTGTGAGCTCATGGAAAAGTCCAGGTCTTCGGAGATCCCTGGGTCCAACCTCCTGTTAAAAGCAGAGTGACAGACCAGGTGAACCAGAGCCCACAAAGCCAAGTCTGGAGTACTTCCAGTGATGAAAGACGCTTCCACTGTTTTGTGGGCAATCAGCTCCTACGGTTAATTGCTCTAATGAAGATTTTTTCCCCTTTTTCTTCATTCCAGACAGAGCTGCCCCTGAAGAAGCTTGTCCCTGTTTACACTTGTTCTGTCACTGTGCATCCTCGTGAAGAAAGAACCCATCTTCTCCTCAGCTACCTTTTAAGTACCAGAAAACACAGTAGACCTCACCTGGCCCTTCAAAAATCCCACATTAATTTCTCTCCCAGTGATGAAATGAGTGTCAACACAGGAGAAACATACTATGTAAACAAACCAATCCAAACAAATGGCATTTCCATTAGATAAAACTAACAAAAAATACATCTCTACCCCTGAAATTGAAAACAGAATAATCTGTTTACATTGAACCATCTAAATATATAAGCTCCATTTTTAAAATAATTGTATCCAACAGAGAAGTCCCCAAAAGGATTAGTTAGAAGGGCTTGCATTAGAGGCACAAAATGGCCCTCCCAAAACTCAAGATGAAGCCTACTAGGTAAATATAAAGTTTTAGGCTAACACTGCAAGACAGTCACTTAGCCTGAAGGCTTAGACTCTTCCATAGCAACTGAATTAGCAAGAGCCTAAGTTTCATGGATTTTTTTCTTTCCTCCAGAAATGGATGTAACTTGTTCTTGACCATTTTATGCAGATGAGCCTCAAAGGAGGCACCTACATTAGTGCTGTAGTTTGGGTGAAGAATCTGTTCCCACAGAAAGCCTGGATAGTCCCTGCTTAATTTGCTTGCACTCTCTGTTGTTACATGCTGTGTAGACATTCCACATCTAATTTGAGAGAAACTCTTTAATACTAGAAATACTTGATCTAGAATCAATAATTTTCTTCCTCCATGCTCTTTCAGAAGCATAATGGTTAAAAAGACATCTGTGGAAAATTATAGGAAAATCATATTAGCTCTGCATGACACAGATAATTATATTAGACTCTGCACTTTACCCTGCAAGTTTGGTAAATCAGGTTCATCATTCTGTTGAAAGATGCACATATCACTACAAGTAATTAGAATTAAAAGGGGTGCACAGGAAGGTAGAAGTTAATAGAACAGAATGTCTTTCCAAAGGGCACAAGGCATGCCATTTACAAGTGTAAGTCAACAGCAATCATTCACACTCCCCAGCAGTCAGCAGGCAGAAATTCTGCCTTCCAGGCACAAATGATACAAAGCTTGGACTTGCTACCTTCACAGAGAAATAAAGTTATCAAACACTAGTGTCATTGGGCAAAAGCACCGAATTTCTAGAAAATGTAAAGATTCCAAAAAGCAGTGCGTTACAACGTCATTTGTATCACTCAGGCCATGACACTGCTGGTGCAAAATTAATCTGGTCCCACGAAAGCAGCTGCTTTCTGACATTGCTGAGGACCTGCAGCTTTCTCCTAACATCAAAATACTTAATGATTTTTTTTACATTATTATCAATTTCCAATAATAGAAAAGCTGCTGTCTTTAGCAGTTATTAGCTCCATACTCAGCTAATGTAAAAGCGGTGTCAATTATCCTCATGACCTAAATTATGTTATGCAGGATCAGCTAGCTTACCCAGGGAGAAGGATGCAGTAGTTAGCTGAGTCAGACAACCATTTTGTTAACATTGTTTCAGTTGCACATTCTAATAAAGGCAGTGGCATGATGAAAAAAATTACAGAATTTTTTTAGCTTGTAAATCTTAACCTAAAAGTTCACATATAGACTTTTTTCTGACATGTTACAGAGAACCTACTGATGACTTCATCTAACCTCCAGAGCATAAAACTGCAGCAAAATAAAGTTAAGCTATAATAAATCATGACTGCCTGTGGGCACTGTAGAAATACGACTCCTTTGATGGTCCTGAACCTCCTCACCTTATCATCATTTTATGACACAGCAGAACCCCCATTTCTCTGTCTGGATGCTAAAAGCTTCAAGGTTATTGCTGGTTTTAAGGAGTCTTTCAGTCTGCAGACAATGCCATCCACTGCATTGCTAAGTGTGGCACGGAACATTAAGAGCTGCATTAAAGAAAACCAGACATTTATCTCTGTATTTCAGGTATAAATTTTATATCATCTTTTACTACCATAGGAAAATATTTGACACGGATACGAGATGGCCCATGACTGTTTATAAGGTTAGCAATATAGTTCTGGCCAGCTGAGTTATTTTTACAGAAAGTGGGCAGGTACTGCAATACAGTACAAAGATGGGAGAGACTGAGAGAAAAATGGGAAGTAAATGCTGTGAAATAGCACTGGACAGGAGGTGAAAACCTGGCTACGGGTTGAGACAGTGTGGGAATGATGACTTCCTAAACATCTGGGTTGCTGTGCCCCCTAAATCAAGCAATGACTGCAATCCACTTATTTTCCTGTTTTCCAATTAAGCAACCCTTCCCAGACACACTGCTACCTGCACCGGACATACCTCGTGTTTCAAGAGATACTGGTTATTTAAGAAGCTAAAAATTAGAAAATATTTACACCTGCCCCCTCCCCTGATGTGACTGGTAACACACCTGAAGGTATTAATCCCAGAAAAAACAGTACAAATCACAATTTCAGGGTATAAGATGAGAAGCATTAAAAAATATGTTGCAGGAAGAATTGTTGGGCCACTGATGGTGAATTTATTACCATTCTGCAGACTTGACATGTGACAGATGAGAATGTTTTGAAGACACCTGCTTGACATTTCACACCTCATATCAAATGGGTAAATCCCTGACATATTCCATGCATTTCAAAGACTTCTGGCAGATTTTATTATCCTGAAATTCTCAAAGGCTATTTATTGCTCTTGGAAATGACCTTCAGTCTGTATCAGTGTAAAAAACAAGCCCCTGAGAGTCAAATTACTAAATGCAGAATTCTTCTTACCTATGATTTCTTATGTAGCTTACTGAAGGTACTGATTATCATCTCATGCTGTATGGCCAAGTGTCAGCTGTGTTCTGAAAGGAATTTAACATATGGAAAACACCACACTTTAATTTTGATACATTACAGAAGTCAAGATATAAAAAATGACAATGTACATCATGATGGATGCACATTCCTCAGTAGAACAGTAATGTACATGCACATAAGCATAAAAGTAACTGTTACTTTTTATTTACTTAATTCTGTACTTACAAGACCATCCAACTGCCTTGATATTTGGGTGAAAGAAAAGGCAAGATGAACAGACCAATAGATACTGACCAAAGCCAGAAAAAACCAGTATGAAGTGAAAATAAAGTTCAAGAGGAATTTTACACCAGTGAGTGGATTTGTGGATCAGTCAATTTGACAAAGGTAAAACAAGATTATTTGGAACACAATTTAGGGCATTAATCCAGACAGAATAAATTTGTTGTATACAGACTTCACAATGCATTGCTCCAAACATATTTCAGTTTAGTAATTTCTGTGTTGTTTGGCTTGGCCGGTGTNTTTTTTTTGTTGTTTTGGTTTTAATCTTTAATCCCATTGTTACCTTTCTAGCACCTCTTCAGCAACCAGACTAATTGCTTCCATTGCACATAAAACACGGGCTCTTTGCTACAAGTTTTATTACAGAATAAGAAGATGGCCTGTCTCCAGTGGAACATGCACTCCAAGTATGGACACCTCAGCTGAGGAGGGGTTCAGCCCAGATGTCCCACCACAGACACAGACACAACTGGTGAGGAGCTGTTCAGCTACACCTTCTTTTTCTGTGACCATCT
Source organism: Dicaeum eximium (assembly GCA_013396995.1). Lineage (NCBI taxonomy): Eukaryota > Metazoa > Chordata > Aves > Passeriformes > Dicaeidae > Dicaeum > Dicaeum eximium. The sequence goes on along the minus strand of VWZP01009951.1, from coordinate 928,298 downwards.
GAACTTGTTCAGGGCATGCTGCAAAATGTACTGATAACTCCTAGCCCTGGAATACCATCAAATCCACACTTCCTGCTCTTGGGATTAGTATTAGTTGCTGTGGTCATCTCACTATTCTTACTCAATTGTAAATAGCTCTATTATAAGAGTTGAGCAGCATCTGAAAAACAAGTATCAAATTTTTAGTTTTTCACTGCTCATGATTTTTTTTTAGCTTGATCTGTCTCACAAAATCAATGACAAAACTAGTGTGGTGCTCCTCAAAGCCTTTGCCAGCTGTGAACAAAGGCTGTCAGGTAATTAAGTGTTTAGATTTCACTCAGTCTCAGGTTAAGAATGACTCAGTGGAGCTGAGGGTAATCATTCTGCACCTCAGACTAATCTGCAGTAACAGGGAGAACTCTACAGTTAAAGGTCCTTGGAGAATAATTAGCGGCACAACAGTAATTAAGGAAATACTAACAACTAGCATGCCTTCAGTATTTGTATGTTCAATACTTCAAAGCTTCATTGCTACAGGTCAAAACGAAAATAGAAACAAGCAGGATGAAATATTCAGTAGGTCATACATGCATTTTTCACAGTTTTGAGGGTTTTGTTTGTTTGGGGTTTTTTAGTTTGTAAACAGCTTTAAGACATAATAGGGAGAAGTTTGTGATTCTTGTGCTTCCACTGCCCTGCCTGTGCCCTGACAGGGCAGAAAAATAATTCCTAGTGGTGTATTTACATTAAAGTCTGCAAGATATTTCTCCTAGGAATTTTGAAAAGTTGGACTTGAGCTAACACTGAATTATAAAACATGTAAAAACCATCATTAATATAATTTAGATCTTAAATAGGTCATGTGACAAGATATTTCCAAAAATTTAAATTTAACAGGCTATTAAACACAAGTTTATGACAATTGTCATAGTTTAAAGGTTTAGTCACATGGAAAGTTTGTTTCTTCTGTCATTGAATAGTAGCTGTTCCCATGGGGTTCTTTTGAGATTTCATTTTAATTTCAACCTTCAAAACTACTATTAAAATTTGGGCCCACTGACAGAGGCCACATACAAAATCTACAAACTTTCAAGCAACTGCAGCTGAAGATGTACCTCTGACAGTTTCCAGTGACACATGCAGGAACCTTTGAAGCAAGCAAACAGTTTTTCTGCATTTGAAATACACCAAAAGAATTTACAGATGGAAATAAAAAACAGACACTGTTATTTTTCTTACAGATTTTCTGTACCACCTCATATCTTTAATTTTTACATGTGAACTAGTATTTGCAATAAAGTTTGAAACATTTGAGATTGTTCATTGCATTTGCATTCTTATTTTAAACATTATAAAATTCTTGTTTAAAGAAAAATCAGCACCGTAAAAGTCTGGATGCATGGCCTGCCACTGTGTCCTACCCACCAACAGGTTGTGCTGGATTAAATCCCAGTCTCAAACCTGCCTCTGTGATAGCATCACCACTGAGAAGAGTGATCCAGAGAGAAGTCAATGACAGCTGAACAATCACAGAATGTGCTGAGTTGGAAGGATCCCCAAGGATCATCAGATGTTACCCTCAGCCCCATTCAGACACCACCTCTATCCTTGCCAAGTGCCTGAGCTGCACTCCAACAACCCCATCCTCACTGATCTCTTTTCTGTCCCTTGTGCCCTTTACAGTCTCACTGTAAACCCAAACCTAAGATGGGAAACTACACAACTTGATTGAAGTATGCAACTGTTCAGCAAAGGAAGCAGAACTGCCAGCTCTCAAAAAAACCCATTCGGTTACAAATGAGCAACTCAGGATATGACATTTGGAGATTCCAGTTTGTGGTACATTTTTCCACACATTAGCTGAACTGTAACCTACTTGGCCAGCAGTTTCTTCAGGCAGGGATTTTAATTTTTCATGAACACATTGCTCTAATAAAGTACTTGGCATTAGTTACGGCTTTTGAATTAAAATGCATTCATGACATTAAATTTTAAAACCACTAAGCCATTAATTTTGATCAGCTTTTTTTTTTCTTGGTATAGTGTTTGCAAGAATTAGCAACTAAGTGCATATTTCACCAGCAAAAGAATAAAGGCTGTACTAATAAAACTTACTTTTGCATGTCCCTGTAGAGAATAGCAATATTTTATACAACTGCACAGCAAATGAAAGCCAAAACCAAATTTGCTGTTCCAAATTTGCTGTCAAATATAACATAATAGTTTAACTTATGATGAAGGGCAACTTAGCACACAATTTGCTATCTGCATTTTCTTCTGAATTCAGAAATAAAAAGGTTTACAGCACAGTTCCATAAATTGTCTAGCTCAAGCACTGACTTTAGTACCTATTTGTAAAACCATCTCCCTACAAAAATTTCCAGGTAATAGCTAAATAGCTGAGCCTACTCAGCTGAGGATGGTGATCTGCAATTTCTTCAGGTATGCAAGTCCCTGCAGTTGCCCTACTTTACCTTACAAAAAATTCCCCTTTTGTCTGCTTTGTTCAGACTAACATTCAAAAAAGCTCAAATAGTATAAATCACAGGTATTTTAGTTTTTAATATAAAATCATTCCTTCAGGTACAACTACTGGCCCCACTAACCCTGTTAGTAAAAGCAGTAATCACCTGCTGACAGTAAGTGAGCCCAGTAACAGACTTCAAACCAATTCTCAGCTTTCCATGCTTCATCTTGCTCATCTCCTACTCATGAAACAGTGCAGAGTTCTGACACTGAAGGTGCACAACAGGAACAGCCAATCTGATTTCTGATTCTCATGCTTGTGTCATTCTACTGTTCAATAAACTGCAGTCAGGGAAGTATTGCTCAGCTATAGTTGTACATTTTAATTGAATACAATTTACACACTTTATACACCTCTAAGTAAAGTGTTGAATTCGCTCAGCAGTAAGAAAGCAGCTCAGTAAAACAGATGTCTGCTCCTCCAGCTTCCCCTCTTCTTAGTATCAGTTTGCTTTATTACTCCACATTAACGTGCAGATAAATTAAGCATAACATAAGTGTCTAAAATTCCAGCTGTGTTGTAAAATGCTGCTGTAAGGCTAAATTTTTAAGTCCAAATAGTTTCATAATCTATGTGCAGTTATTTATGAAGGCAGCAGGAATGCTATTCTGACTACCTAATTAAACTTCCAATAATGTCAGCAGGAATCTGATTGCAAAATGGCTCATTTCATAAACATCACTACTTTTATGACTGACAAAAATATGCACAATCAGGTGCCAGCTCCTTCACAAATACATATTGTATAACTTGGGTCACAAACTGCTTGCCAGTACAAAATCCTAGGATGTTAAAGGTCTGTCCTCAACCCATAGAAACAAACACAGGTCACACAGATTTCATGGCTATTGCTCTTCTGCCCATTCCACATCCGTGTAACTTCAGTAGTTTCAGAGGAGTTAACTGCCAATAAATACATAAATCTACATCTAAATCAAGCCATCTCCTGTATACAATACTGGATCTGGGATTACACCTGCAGTGAAAACACAAGTGAAGTACAGGACACAGAAAAAATAACTGACCCTTGCCTACTCCAAACCCACGCTATGGTCTGCATATCACACTGCATGTGAAGCACACACTTCTCCAAAATTTGCTTTTCAAGTTGACTGCCTAGAAGTCTCTTTAAAACAGTACAGGCCATGATGTACTTATTAAGTCTGAAAAAAAAAAAAAGACATTTCTAATTGGAAATGTTCAAGTTTTAAAAAGCATCCATGAGAGCTCACTGTTTGAAGCAGAAATGAACTGTAAATGAACTGTAAATTGACTTGCTCATGGTAGCAGCTGCTATGTTGGAAGAAGCCATCACAGCTTTGCTCTGCACAGTCCAGGTTAAAACCAAGCACTCCAATGTTTCAGCCAGCTCTAGTATGACGTGGACACGTTTCTAATAAGCTTAAGTATAGGCAAAACACAGTAACAGGTACTGCCCAACTGCCCACACAAACAGGAGCCATCCCAGGAGTTCTGTAGAGCCCACTCTTCCCAGTCAGCACGCGGAATCCATTCCAAAATCCAGAGTCAGCCGCTTCTAATCTTGGGATTCACGGAGGGTTGTTTTGGTGGTTGGAGTTCTTACATTTCCATCAAGATCACTTGAAAATACAGTCTCAATATAGCAGGGATGGAAACATACAATTAAAAGTCAGACCTCACAGTCTTCATAAACTTAAGACATAGTTTTAAAAACCTCTTATGGATATGTGACTTGAGCTTTTATTAAAAATGTAGTTAACATCAAATAAAAACCAAAACAGAATAGGTAGAACATTTTATTTTTGTCAAACCTTAAATGTAAAGTATATTAAAAAAACATGGTTTGGAATTTCAAGAACAGGAATATAAACATGTATTTTCTATCCCAGAAAAAAAATCATGCAGGTGTTACAGTATTTGATCATTCTCTACATTCACTGGTATGCAACATCAACTTAATGTTATTCCATAGATACAGAGATGCTGTAAATTGGTACAAATACCAGGATCCTCTGGCCTCACACTGTAGATGAAGCAAATCTGTTCTTTGGTAGTTGGAGAAGGCTGATTTTCCAATGCAGAACTCTTAGGAGGCCATACTGGCCACTCAGCTCAGAAAATTACAACTCCTGTTGACAGTCTGGGCTACTTTTGTCACGAGAAAATAGTATTAGAGGTATAAATGCAAAGAAGTTAAAATTATTCATTCATTGTGGTGGCTGTTCCAGGAAAAAAAAATTGCAACTCTCTCCTCCTGTATTCATCATTTAATCTAGGTAACATTTAGACTCATATGCAAAGGTTTTTGCTAGATGGGAATGTACACATGCATACTTTCAGTTTAAAGAAAGAGACGTGTGTGGAGAATGGCAATTCAGAGTTAACATGACTTGAAGGTATGCCTATAATAAAGTTTAAAGATTTAGTAAACTGGGACATTACAAATCCAAAAAAAGAGTTAATAGATTTTTCATCTTCCCTTTTTCAACAAAGACTGACAGAATATACATATACAGGTTGACATTTTGATTCATTGAAAACAACTTTCACTTTGCTCAGTTTGCAAGTCCTATTGACTAAAATGTAATATCATTCACAACAAAATATTTTCAGTAAGTGAAACAGTAAGCAAAGAAACCCCAAACTAAGCTCAGAAGCTAAGTGGTTTAGAAAGCCCAGAAACATCTATGTGTGCGTCAGTGTGTCTATAACTTTTTTGTACACTATATCTATAGACACAGCCACACATTTATTTACACACACCCGTGCACACGCGCACACACACATGGGGAACCTGCCGTGGAGATCCAGCTATCATCTACTCAGGAACAAAACACATCATTTAAAAATGTGGCTAATTTAACAAAACAGAGAAGAAACTGCTGCTATCAAAATATACAATTTGGATTGCAGACTAGAAGGCTAACAATATTAAAAAAATAGTTTTAAGCAAAACCCCTTTGCTTCTGAATAACAACAGGTATCAACCTGCCATAGCATGAATCATCCAAATATGATTTTATAAAAAGTTTAAACTGTGACCCTTCCTCATTTGTAAAGTTCTTGACATATATAGTGCCAGCTCTGGTCTCCAAACTGGAGCCCCTTCCATTTTTTTCAATCCATACTTCAGGAAATAAATGGCAGCTGAAGGATTCAGAATCTCAAGTGAGATTTGTGCTTTACCATATACCTGAAAAAAATTACAGAAGACAGCATTACTACCCTTGTGGCATTTATAGAAATTTTACTTCAGAAATAAAACGCACATTGTTAAAAGAGAATTCTTAAGGAATTAGAAAGTTGCTAAAGAGATGCAATGTGTTATGTACAGGATTTGTCCCCCTAAATAACAGCCAGCTACAGCCTTGCCTCAAAGAAAGCTCAGTTTTCCAAGGCATTGCATGACCTCTAACATTGAAAGACTGTAGTAAAGACAACTAGGAGTTCAGATATATTGTTCATCTGAGATTTTTTAAATAGACAGCCATGGAAAGTTTGATGACTGGAATTATTTTGACAATTCCCACAGGATTTCTTTTTCACTCAATCATTCAAGCAGTTTGTTGTCAATCAACATGAAAAAATTAAACATTCATTAAATGCATGAGCTTCTCCCCTCCCTCAATATTTCTTCAAGTGCTTCATGATAGTAAAGTTTCTCCTCTACAACATGAACAGGGTATTGCAGTGAACTTCCCCTTCAGGAGGGTTCTGACCCAGAGAATCAGAGTCAGAAGGTGGGGAATCATGAGACTAATCAGTGATGAATAGTAACTACCCTTCCTTTAAATCCACACTTTGGAATTATTACTTACAGTCTGTAAACATATACCACTGCATTTTATAAACTCTATCATCAGGCAAAATCAAAACCAGCAGTATTTCCAAGCTAAAACATTGTTCAGATGTCTAAGCTGTAAACAATTCCCTAGTTGCCAGAAGTTTTAACTCCCACCAAAACCATACAAGCATGAAGATCCAGGACTTTCAGGAGGAAGCATACCTGTCCAAAGTTTCCCAGAAGCGTAGGAACACTGGCCTGTCCAAATGTCTTTTGTGGTAGCTGAGTTCTAACACTGTCACATCCCATTTCTGTACATTGGGATCCAGGCGCACTTCATCGTATTTGAGATGAAAAGCTTTAACTACAGCAAACAGGAAAGCATTTGGTACAAACATGAAGGCTTGAGCGTTTCTTTATTGGTCAAAGAAAATTCCCACCCCACTCTTTCTTTTTCAGAATGAGGCCTGAGAGTAAAATTAACAAGCCCATAAGCCAAAGAAGTCAACTACTCACTAAAGGGCACAGTTAAATATAGAGGTCAATGGCTCTCAGGCTATTCCAGGGTGAAGGGAAAGGGCAGCCCCTACTTTTAGATTCCAAGGGAACAGCAGGAACACATTGTCAATTCAAGTACATTCTCTTTGAGAACTTCTTTCTGAAAATCTCTGAACTGTCAAAGAATTAAAAATAATAATAAAAAAGGTATTTCTGAGACCTATGAGTAGCAAGCCTGGCTATCTCCTAAAAGAATCTGTAGAAGATTGAGAGTAGAATGCCAGTGTAACCCCCAAATGCTACATAAAGCATTCTGAGAAATTTAGTAACTGACAATTTCTGCTGATCTAGTACTCAGTTAAAAATGGTAAAATATTCACTGTTATTTTTCTCTTGGGAAGTATTTTCACATGTGAATTAGGTAAAGCCCAAACATTTACACAGTGAGCATTAAAACCAACGTATTTAAGCCTTGTACAATTCTTATCTGGTAACCCAATCCTATGATTTTAGTAGTATTGGAAAAGTAAAACAAGTCATCAGCCTGTTAGAAACTAGTTACTTTTAATGCCATGGTTGTATCTTCTTCGGATACCACACTCTTAATTTTGTCTTCCACAAAATCAGTTCTCTTTTCTAGATCCATTTGGGAACTTCCTAGAAGGCTGGTATGTGAAATAAGCTTTTTTTTTTGTTGACAAACTAAAGAAATGATCATCTGACTTGTATCTCTGCCAGATAAACAATAGCTTCAGATAAAAACAGATACACAAAACTGGACTGATGCTGTCTGTGCTCCCTCCATTTACCTGTCTTCATTTGAATGATGAGGCAAGTCATTGGGGAAAGTTCTAGAAATACACTTTAGCAGGAAAACATTTTAAAAATACCATGCCTTGAAGGAATGGAATGCATTTCTAAATTGAAGATGCATTTCACTGTATGAATTAAGACCAGATATCCCTCTTTCACTTGAAAAACGTAAGAATTTCTGCATCTTCAGCCTGAACTGTGCAGACTATGATTGTGATCTTTTGGCATGTGGAGACCAAGAATGTCAAATGGCAAGTCAGAACAATTCCTACAGCCCTCTATACATGTATATATAAAAATGATAAAATTAATAGGAAGCAGCATGTAACTGCTAGCTAGACCTTCAATATTTCACTGCATTTTTCTAGGCTTTGCCTTTCCCAATTGCCATTTTCTCAGTATCTTTATGTTTAAGTGCTATTTCCTTCTTTCATTAGTCTTTTTTGTTAAACTCTCTCCCGTGGCACAGTTTGACTTCCACAATGACTTTCAGGCTCTTCCTCTCTTTCCCTGCTCCTTCTCAATCCCCCCTTTAACTGACTCTTTCTATTTTCTTGTTCACAGACCCAACCTTAGCTTTCTGTCCCACACTTGAGTTTCTTCCTTGCTGCTCACCAAAGTAGCATTCACCTTCCAGATTCCACATACCAAAGAGGGGGGCACATAAAACCTGATCAAACCTGTTTCCCTATCACACTGACTGCAAGATGACAGAACTGAACTAAGGTGGGTTTGGGCCTGTTGCCTTAGTGTGTGTGTGTGTGTGTGTGTGTTGGTTTGGCATTTCTTAAAACAATCTGAAAGCACAGGACACCATCAAAAGGTCTGTCTTCTAAGGTAACTCCATGCAAACTGAAGCACCAGAGAAGAGAAGCTGACAGACTCCTTAGATACTATGGCACTCCTCTCTGTCAGATGGGTGAACTGTGCCAGAGAAGTGCCTCAAAGCACCACAGTTGTGGGGACCCAAAAAACCTGTTCAGATCTATACAATGCTAACATGTAGCTCACTTGAAATTTAAACTTTTTAAAACTGTGAAGTTTTGTCAGACACCAGATCATATTTTCCACGCTTTCTTAGTGGCACACTAGGTGATTAATCCTCTCTTCAAAATAGCAGGAGAATGTGCAGCCAGCCTGTACACCTGTTATCTATCAATTGTTGGAATACACATTATCTGTTCACCCTTTTTTTAGAAGATTGGAAAGCAGATTTGTACACCAGCTCTTTGTGACTCTTGCAGCTGACAGCTCTGAGAAGATTTCCATGAGCTTCCACAGATCAGAGCAGAACAACCGCAAAGGGCACAGGAATATTTGCCACTGTGAGGAGCCCAAAGCCTGCTCAGCCCCCTGCACCCAAATGCACTTTGGCAGCACACTGTCATGAGCACAAACACCCTACAAGAAACCCCAAACACAACAACAAACCCCAAACCAAGGAACAAAAGCGATGCCTTACTTTTTGCAAAGATATCAACGGGAGATCCATCGGGCAGGAGCCAAGGCCAGCCCTTGAACTGCCAGGCGGGCCCCTGGACAAACACGGCCACCACGCGGTCCCTGCAACACACAGAGCATGGCCATGGGCATGGGCACGGCCTGGGACAGCTCAGTGCCCTGCTGGCCCAAACAGGCTGTGTGCCTTGTAGCTGCTTCTTGTACAGAGCAGGATAGCACATTTAACAGCCACACCTCCAGCACAAGTGCTTTTTCTCTTGTCAAGGGAAAAAAGCATTCCTGTGATTCCTCTGGGCTTTCAGCCCTGTCCCTTTGCAGAAGGCAGCTCAGTTTCTCAGGTTACAATTTTTAGAAGTCAGTGTTTATTTGTGGTCATCATCAATTTCCTTTTGAAAAGCACTCCAACATTGTCAGAGAATCTTCTGCAAACGGCATTTAAAACTGAGATGTGCAGATTTGACTTTATTCTCAACACTGCTGAGTTCCAGGCTGAGAATTAATGAGAAGCAACAGCTGCTAAATTTCTGCAAAGTGAAATTTCAGCTATTTTAAGAGTACACAACCATTACCTGTGGTCTAAGAAAATAAATTTGTGATTAAGATTAAGCTTTTGCATTAGTAAAATTTTTTTAAAAACCACCTTTGAGAATAAATGACCTCCCCACATATGGTCTATCTTTCTCTTGAACATTTACATCATCCAACCACAGCTCCTACCTACCACAACAAATAATTATCTCTCTAATCTAATCCCCAAACTTAATTTATCATTAAATCCACTAAATCCCAAATGAAAAAGAATAATCAAGGTGAAGTTTTGTGGTCTGGGTTTTGTTTGGGGTTTTGTTTGTTTGTTTTCTCTTTTGTTTTTCAGGTTTTATAATGGCTTCCTTGGCTAAAACCAAGATAAAAAATTCCACACCACTTCCTGTCTTTGGTCAGAAGTACTTTAGAAAGTAGTTTAGATGGTTCTTAAAGGTTTGATCATTAAACATTTTAAGTGCTATCTAATATTCAGAATTTTAAATCCACTGATTTCTCATTAGTTCACGTTCTAAATACAAAGAATAATTGATTTAGGGACAGAAACCTTCCGAAGTATTCCTCTGCATTAAAATCTAATTTGAAAATTACAAAACCACCAAATATGTCATTGTCCACGTCCCTGGATCTTCTCACTTACTTGTCAGGAAGAAGTAAAAATGCTGCATCACGCACATCATCAAATTACAGGAAGATGTCAAACAACAATAAAAATGCTTCTCCAGAGTTTTTCTGTTCAAAGAGAGCTATTTTTTATAGCCTTGAAAAATGGACTACAGACCACATAATCCGTTTCCAGCTTTTTCATAAAAGTAAAAACTATCTACAATTCCCTTTCTGCAACCAGGGCTCTTCCTTCAGAAGTAAAGTTCCAATACTGGAATCACAGTTCAGTCTTTACTGTCTGATGGATTTACTTCCTTTAACTGTTAAAAAAGTTGGATGCTGATGGCCTGCAAACGTATTTTCCCAACAGACTCTCCCTCAGAAAGGAGACAGGAGAGGAGGGGTTTTCTTGCAGATCATGGTTCAGTGACTTGCATGTTACACTACCACAAACCAGAACAATAATATGAACATTTCTATTGGAATTTCTGGAACATTTCTGGCAAACCCAATAATATTAACTGTGCTGCTCACACTGTTAAAATAAAAAGTGTTGCAAGTTTTAAAGATCTTCTAGATTAATTTAGCCTCATATTATTTTCAGCTGAAGACTCCTATACAGTAAATAAAATCCATCCTTGTATCTGCATCTTCACTTTTCAGTAGATTTCAGAGCATTTTATGGTTCCCCTCCAAATTCTGCATTGTGCAGGGTAAGAAATGGTGTGAAGGAGCAATGTTCTTACCAGTCCTGTGGCATAAGTTTCAGAGGTTGGTCTACGACGCGGTAAGGGACGGTGACGCTGACCGTGGTTCCCCCCGGCTGCATCTGGTCCTTCCTCCTCTGGATCAGGGTCTCGTTCTCTCGCTGACAGCCCTGCTTCTTCTTCTCATCTGATGGCACAAACCTTAGGGAATAACAAACCCCTCAGTAGACAAGGGCAATTTACTTGATGGAATCAGCAGGAAAAGTAACAGCTTTATCAGAACCTGGCATTATTGACAGCAGTCACTGAAGGCAGCTCGTCCTCATGGTCCCAAGTCTCCATCATTACTCATTAAGAAGACCAAAAAAATATAAGAATAATATTTCAGAAGCCTTCATGATAAAAATAGTCACATTAAAAGGTCCTCTGTGCCTCAAAAATACAGCCTGACCCATTCTTAGACGTTTGGGACCTTACACAATACATTTGCAGATGAGGAGCCAGACCACAACCTTCAAACTGACCACAACTCTTCTTTTTAGTGACCAAGGGTTACTTGGGCATTAAAACAATTGCTTCCTGGAGCAAATTTTAAGAGCTCTTGGAGCCATTAGAATTACTACCAACTAAAATTTTTCAAGAAAGCTGGGATTTTTGGTCAAAAATGGTTTTGAGTGAGGGGTTTTTTTTTGGGTTTTTTTTTTTTGAGGATAGTAATTTTACATTATCAATAATTCATCTGGTTACTATGATACATGACACTACAGTTTTTTGGGTTTTTTTTTCTTAATAGATTCTGTGACTAAGTGCTTGTAAAATCCAGATAATGTGGCCCTCATGTCATATAACCTCGATATGACAAAAATAAATGCTAAGATGTGACACAGCTTTCCTTCCTCCAATTAATTAAAGATCCTTAATCTTTCATGCCCCTTACCTTAAAAAACAAATGCAATTACATTTCAAGGCCCTCTTCTTTATGGTGATAATAAAATACCCACAAGAGGTCTCAAAATTGGCATCATAAATGTGAGAGTAGTGTGGGCCTTTTTCCTGATAAATCTCAGTGGATTTGGAGAGAGATAAAAGAAAGGAAACGGAGTCATGCCTGTCACAGAACCACAAGTGTGTCATGGAAAGGGAAGTTGATGTGACCAGCAGCACCTCCCAGGCCAGCACAAGAACTGAACTCAGGCCTGTGCCCTCCCAATATTCTATTCAGAACCACCCAGCTGCACTACAACCCTGTGTGCTGCTGACATTTCATTGCCAAAGCTTCTGATAAAAATAAAACTCTGTTTCCCTTCACTGCAGTAGTTAGCAGAGGATTTGTGGTACCTTTTAAAAGCACAGTACATAGCTGGTAACATTTCTCTTCATTACAGTGCACATGGTGCTTTTGAGCAGTTTACTACATTTTTTGGCTAAGTTCTTTGCAGCACTTTTATTTGTTCTCTTCAATTTATTTCTATCTGAATACTAAAAACCAAATTTAAATGTGCTTTAACAGGCAGACTGCACTTCCTATTGTTGGATAAACAAGAAAAAAGAATGCAAGATTTAATATGAAGAAAAGTTCATTATTCAGTCAACTTGAAAACACTAGTTTTCACTAGATATTTAATGAGAAAATGCCATTTTGGGGAGGGAAAAAAAAGCAGGCAAACATGTTTTAAGGCAGCAGGTGAAAATTGTCAATAAACCTCCAAGCAAAACTGTTTTATTTTCCTGATGTAAATGAACAGATGATGTCCCTCATACTCCTCATGATTTAACAGTGTTTCAGAAACAAAGTCACAAGCAATTTCTGAAACGTGTGTCCAAATGCATTCAATTGATACAACTGCACTGGGAAATTAAAAAAAAGCCCAACACCTGCAAATAACCACGAATGGTGCATTAAACCTGACTAGAACTGCAAATACAGAAAAAGCATCACAGGTGTTAAATGAGGAGCTATAAATTAAATTATGCTTGTCTGTCTAGTACATGTGAAACACCATCATTCTAAAGGAAATACAGACAAACAAGCTGTACAGGACCCTGGGAGAAAAGTACACATTGGGCACCCAGAATCTATTTTTTACAAGTTAAAATAATAATTTCCCTAATAACTGAAGTAATTAGCAACCAGTTAATATTTACATACGTTTTATCCATCACAGCAGACCGACACATACAATTGCATGCTACACAGAGGCATTCAGTTGAGTTCTGCACTGGAAAAAGCCACCCCCTGTGACACCAGAATTTAAGTATTTCTCATCAATTTGCTAATTTAACAACTCCAAAGTGAGGTGCACCTTTATCATGAGCACCCCCAATGGCCTGTCCTGCCAATGTGTCACAGGCTTTGCTTTGCCCACAATAACTGATAGGAAACCCTGTAACCTAAAATGAGGGTTTGCTTGGTGGTCCTTCAGCTTTTAAGAAACCTACTAATGAGTCTCTCATCACCCATTAGAACTAAAGGAATGTGGGCTGAAAAGAATGAAGATAAATTAAAAAAAAAATTAGAGAAACAAGCCCTCAAACACCTTTTATCCAACTGGCAGTGTTTATAGGACAAGCCAGGGTCACCCAAAATAGTGGGCAGCTTGAGAATTTTCTTTTTCTCCATCCCCTACATTAAACAAGAACAAACTCTAAAAGAATATGTAAATAAAAACCAAACAGCCCTACACACATTGCAGTGATAATCAAGTATTCCTCTGAACAGGGATCTAAAAGGTCACATTTTAAATTTAATTTGTAAATGTGAGGAAGCAAACGTTTTAAATGGAAACAGGAAAGCAAAGCAGTCCTGCCAAATGAGAGCGGGGCAATATTGCTGTGCTACAGAGTAACAACTTCACCCCTCTGAGTCTTCTCAAGTTCTCTGCTTTAAATGTTTCTGTGTTTTCATTTCAACACTAGTTTTGGCAGTTTCTGCCCATTTCAGCTAGAAACTGTATTACAGCCATTGAGGCACCATTCAGTTGTGCCTCAGTTATATCCCTTCTAGACAATGGCTTCAGTTTTATTTCCTAGCAAAAAATCTGAATTTTTGAGTGCAGTTCTCTAGGACACAAGACAAAGATGTCTTGTTAAGGAAAAATTATCAATGAGCAGATTGAATGGCACAGCAGAGAAGACACTGCCACAAAGCAAGCATTGAAGCAAGCACTTACATACACAAACACACAGAGTGCAGGATAAAGGACAGCTTACAGAAAGTTTATGGAATCTATGCCTGCATTTCCGGGCAGGCTCAGTAAGCATAGTAAAATCATGTGCTCAAGAACTGAGAATCAATAGAAATTACTGTATGATTATAAATATATACGGCCTATGTCATCACCACCCAGACATAAAACACAAGCGTAAGAAAAGTGAGTAATAAACACCCAAAACCCCATCTTCTCTTAGAGATTGTTTATAGTATTACTATACAATATTATAGCCAGTGGCTTAACTACATATTTGTACTTGACAGCCCTTTATACACCAGAAATTGGTTCTGAAACCTGAGTGTGCAGGAGCTTACCGCTTCTTGCTGCTTCTCCAGATTACTATTCTTATTAAAAAAAAAATGCACATCTACTTAGAATGCACTTTTATGCCCCTAGTAGAGGTAGGAAATGATTAGCCCTTGCTGTAAATGGCCAAAATCATTACCCTATGAGAAATGGTGCACTCTCACTTTGCCAAGGCAGCAGGTCCCTCCCCTAAGGTAAGAGCCAAGCAACTGAACACCATCAGAGTGTGGGAGGTAAGAGGTAGGACAGCAGCCACTGAACTGCCTGAGCCACTCCTGCCTGGCTCTGAGCTCACAGCCTCTGCCAGCAGTGCCTTTCAAACACCTTCACTGGGGTCACATCAGCACTTTCTGGCCCCCAGCTCAGGCACACTGAAAAATGCATGACAGGAGAATAAGGCAACTTCCCAGCAACTGAGATCATCTCAATACACATTTGATTGTGTTCAGAAATGAAGATTTATTTTTACCACTCTCTCAGTATTTCTGTTAAATTACAGTATTAAAAGCTTTAGACACCCATATTTGCAAGAGAACAAAGCTTTTTTACACTACATCATGCCTGAATCCATCCCAGATACTTCACTTGGTACCAAAGCTGGATAAATCCCCAGTGAGCTGCCTGGCCACATATGGTTAAATGTACCACAAGCAAGAGCATCACCATAATAAAAATACATAATCACCATTTAGTCATTCTCATCTGCCTGATGGAGCTCCTGCTTCACTTTGGCTCCCTGTAAAGCAGAAGCCTTGCCTCTGAAAAGCCTGACTTCAGGTGTTCTCAAATACTGAGTCACAATTTCACACAGGAATTGTGTATCCAGTGCTGCATTCAGATAGTGAGTAAGAATAAAATGTATTCTATAAAATATTTTAAAGAAGTGTCACAACATACCAGAATGTATTGCAGTTCTGATTTTAAATTAATTTTTATCTTTTTACTATTTTAGAAACACTCCAGTTTATGTTGTACTTGGCTCCTTAGAAAAGTAACCTTTCAAAAAAACTTAGCAAGAATATTTACATATTATTTAGCAGGTGAATTGTATATATTACAATCACATACAGAAATGTCTCCCTTCAAAATCCAAATTGCAACAGATATATTGAATACAAAAATTAGATATCTTAAAAATAAAATCTTAAACCAGTGCCATGCTTTGGGCTTGTCATATGTATTTCCTTCTACACAGCATAGTTTTCTTGCTTTCCATATTCACTACCTTAAAAGAGAGCCTAACATAAGTGGTAAAGTAAGATGCTAAGCATCATACAAATGTCAGCCAAATTTGGCATGGAAAACTAATACACTACAGAGCTATGAAAAGGCTTAGTAAAAATCTTGGTATAATAAATAAGTTTCTCTCAGTTCTTGGCAATTCAATTTAAGTCCTACCATAGAACTGGATAAAGAATCTCCTGTTTATTTTACAACCACCAACCTAAAGTATCTGGCAATTATACCACAAATAATCTTTCTTATATCCAAAGTAACAATGGATTGCAGTCCAGTTCCTTAGAAAAAAAAAAAAATCCAGGACTGTAGACAAAAAGTATCCTAAAAGACACATTCCCTGCTATGCTTTCATCTCTATTTTTCATCTTTAATTTCAGCTGATTTTTTCCTTATTTTGTTTTAAAAAACATTTAAATGGACAGAATCACAAAAGTTGATTGATGAAACCCAAACTCTCATTCTTTATGATCACACACTTCACAGAGTGTGTTGCCTCAGGGATATCCATATCCCCAACACCACAGGGGCATCATCTTCCCAGGCTTTTTCTACATTTCTTCACAGTCTTCCTACAATGGCTCTTACCCTTCCAGCTCCAAAAATCTCTCCTCCTTCTGCTGTATCACCAATCCTCTCTGATGGCAAAAACAAGCAGGCTGACTATCTCTAGAAATACAAGAAATGCAAATCTACCTGCATCTTCTTGAGCAAGGCTAAGGGAGGGAAGATTACTTGAGGTGTGTCTTTTCTACCTGGACAATCTTTCTTTATCCCAAAACTTGTGGCAATGGAAGGAGTCTCTGAAATCTCTGCTCTTCTGTCAAATTTAGCTGCAAGTGGGGAATCAGTTAAAGAAGGTGCTGACTTAGAGGCAGAAATTAGCTAAGTCTTCTTTCCTTGGAAAACCATCACATATCCATCAATCACACTCTGTATCAAGGCTACTTCTACACTCTGCATACCTTAACAGTAAAAACAAACCCTGAAGCCATTCCTGAACAAAGTACTTCCATAAATCTGAATGCAAACAAATACAGGGCAGGTGGCATATTTTCCAGGAGAGTGCTAGACCTGTCATGGCTAAATTAATATTTTACTCTCCTGAATTCTGCTATTGCACTTGTGATTCATTAACATACCTTGCTTCTCCCCTTTCTCTTTCATGCAGGCTAACAGTGTCATCCTTTGAACCCTTAAACTTCCTTTCAGTTTGTTCTGGATCGTGTTTATTGCACTCTAAATATGAGCATCATCCTCTTGGGACAGGCCTGGGCAAGTTGAGTGCAACTCTGTCCCAGTGGAGCTGAGAACAGCTGAAAACTCTGACTGCTGGCACAGATGTACTTAGACATGACAGACCGATTGTCCTGGGTTTGCCTCAATTGAATTTTTGGTGAGGAGGAAAAAGGGTCAGCCACAGAAGTGACTTTCCCTATGACAAAGCTGCCTTCATAGCTGACAAAAACAATAGCTAGCCAGCACTGAAAATTGATACACTGCTGAGCCAATTAGAGGAGCTGGACACGCCTCTAGAAATCATATTTAAGAACGAAAAAAGCACAGAAAGCTCTTTCTTACTTCCTGCCTTCTCCAGAAGAGAGAAGCCCCCGCTCTCGTTTCCCCCCACCCGGCGCGATCTGTGCAGACGAAAATCCCGCGGGGGTGCAGGACAGTGCGGCCGGAGCCGGAGCCGGCAGCCTGAGCCAGTGGGGACACGCCAGCAGCAGCCACAGGCACAGCGAGTGATATCCCCTGTAGCCAGATATTAACCTCTTCAGTGCTGAAAAATCCCATTTGAGAACAAAGAAATGTGTGGGTGCCGATCTTCTCCCCAGTCAGAGCAAAGCAAAGGTGAAGGCACATGAAGAAAACAACAGGGCCACACCAAGGTCAGTGAGGAAAGAGGGGCCAAAGCCCAGACGAAAGGAGAAGAGATGCTCTGGTTTTGGAGCTGAAAACTATGTGCAAGCCAAGAATATAATACACCAGACCATTTCCCTGTAGTTCATAAAGCATATGGGGGATGCAGCATTCATCCACAGCTCAGAAGAGAACTGGAGAATAGAGATGTTGAAAGAAGTTGTGATCTGACTTGAATAGACAGAGAGAACCTTTGCTTCCAGAGACAGAGGAAGAGAACCTTTGCTTCTATACTAGAACAGCTCATCCTTACAAAATTGCACCCCATAAGCCAGTGACCACGGAGGCAGGTGTGAGAAGACTGCCAAAACGTGGGGGGAACTTCAGGATTGCAGACTTCTGGGCTGCTGTTGGTGAAAATGAAAACCGTGAGAAACCGTTTCCTGTGGCATGGCAGGAGAGACTCCCCTCCCTAAGCGAACTGAAGGAAGATTTATTTTTAGAAGTGGTAAACTGACTCAAAATCCCAGCTTTTGTCTCTTTACGTTGTCAGCTGGAAATATAAAGAGGCTGGGGGGAGGAAAGGTGTTCTAAAGGTTTATTTTAGTTCTTATCATTCCCTTTTAATTCTGTTAATAAAGTTTTCTTTACACCCTTTTAGGTTTTGAGCCTGCTTTGCCCTTAAAGCATTTTCTCCTAATCCTTATCTCAACCCCATGAGCTTTAGTTTACCTGGTTCTTTTCCCCTCCTCTGCTCCAATTACAGCAGAGGAAGATGAGCAGATCATTTTGGTGAGTGCACTGGCCTTTGGCCAGCAGTCAAACCACTACACAGGTGCTTCCTTCCTTTCTGGGTACACCTGTGCCACGAAGTCACAAATTACACAGCTGGAAAAGCCAGGGCTTTGACCCCTCCATTTTTTGGACATACCATTGCAGACAACCTACAACAGTGTATTTCTCTGTGAAAATGACTGTTTCTAAAAAATTACCTGATATTTACTGATAGGCAAGTCTAAAAACCATGATCTGCTGGACAAGCAGAACAATTCATTCAGCCATAATGAATTAAATCTTGGAATCAGATGTGTGATGCAATAAAGAAGTTTTAGCAACTCACTGAAATTTCCCTGGATGCATTTGTATCAATACTTAATGACAACATGTGAACTTCAGAAAAAAATTCTTTATTTGCACAACCAGCTGGAATTCTTGGCTGATACAGCCCAATACAGCTGGTCACCTCCTCCTTTACAATAACGGTGGTCCTTTCCCAAAATCTTTTCTGAGCTCCATGAGCTCCCTTGAGCAGCTTCCCAGCCTTCTTCCATGGGAAGGGCTCATTTGCATGTGGCTGCACAGATGTTACATCAAAGAAAAGCACTGCATGCATTCCAACTGCTACTGCAAGAGTTTCCTAAATCTGCCCACAGGTCACAACTGAGCCAAAAACTCTGAATTAGGTTTTTGCTTTTTTCCTACTGGTCAAGAGGAATTAATTTCTTTTATACTCTGGTCTGTAGAACTAGCTTGTCACCAGAGAGTAAATGAACCCCCTTGCTCAATTACTAATTAGGTGCTAGTATAACTTTGTCTGTGAAAACAAATTGTTATACAGTATGTTATAATAAGCTACTTACTTCAGATCTTGCAGAAGGTCCTTTGCATTAAGCATTGTTATTAAAGAGGTCGTGGCTGCTGGAATAATGATTATGGGAGTTCGAGATCCTGTAGAGATAACAAAGTTAGACTTGCCTGGAGGCTTTTTTTGGTTGTGTTCTGGTTGTTGTTTCCTCCCCTCCCCCATTTTTTCATTAAAGGAACTGTACATAACAAAACTCTTGCTTAAAAGATCCCAATCATGAAAAAATAGTCAAGGAAAACAGTAGTAAAGCTTTTCTACAGTCAAAATTTTCATTCACCAAAAAAGCAGATTCCTGTATCACAAGTCTCTCAGCATGTGTGGGACCCATATTTAGCAAAATAGAATGCTATTATGCTGTACAGAATACATGCTATATATTCCACTGCTTACTTATATTGTTGCTTGTAGTGTCAGGAAAAAAAAAGGAAAAGTGGGCACAATTCACACAAAAATGAAAAGGATCATGTATCTAAAACTGACTCACCTTTTTTCTGGTTTGGAGGTGGTCTTGCTTGAGAAACTGAGGGAAAAAAAACAAACAAAAAATACAGCAGAATGACGAGGACTAAACCCAAATGTCATTGCAAGGCATCTGTTTAATTGCAGGAGTGAGTAGGGAAGAGTCACACTACAGTCATTAGATCATTTTTACCGATGCAAGACAATGAGATGAAGAAGGGATTTATAATTTGGGTTTGAGTATTCAGAAAACAAACAGCTTTTGACCATCTGAAGCAGACATTAGGAGAGTTGAGTCAATATCTCCCAGTTTTACTGAAGCTACTCATCCCCCCCTCTATCCTCCACAAAATGCCAGGACAGAGCATTATGGACAAAAATTCGCAGCAATCTTGAAAAAAGCTGCTTGTGGATCTTCCATTCAGTAGTGCTGAACCAACAGGAAAACCTCCACAACAAACTCATCTCCACACTCACCTTTTGTTAGTAATTATTGCACATGACATCCATGGGATTTAACTATCCCAAACATATATAGAACTTTCAACAATCAAAACTTGAATTTAAGGCTTACTCAAGTTAATTTTAGGTTGCAGCTTGAGTTACATGAGGTCTTCAGGAGCCAGAAACAGTCAAGCTTGACACTCAAGGGGAAAACCACCCAAGCAACCAAAAAAAGAAAAAGAGGAAAAGAGAAAAACCAACCAACCCCCAAACAAAATTACCCTCAACCACCAAAGAAACCACTGCTGGAAACCAAAGAACTACTCCCCACCTCTCCAATAAAATATTTCCAAGTTGTGACCACCTCAGTACAGGAGACACTGCACTGCAGGAGTGGAAAAGCATCTTTGTTTCTTCCCTTGGGTGCTATTAGCTGGTTACCAGGTGACCTACTGAGTTTCCCCAAATAAACATTTTATAGTTCAGTTTTCAGGAGCCCTAACTTCAGGAGAGAAATGTAGCACTTGATCATCATCATCCCTGTTTATCCTAATTCAGAAAATGGTGAGTAGTAGAGAGATTGATACAGACTAACTCAAGTCTGAACTGCTACTATGCATGACAAATTTCATTAATTGACTTCCAATTGCTTAGCACCAACTTGCTCATGTTTATTTATGACCAACTGTTTCAGAAACTTCCTAGAACAGTATCAATATTCACAGCACATACTTGCCATTGTTGAAATATTGAGACCATATCCTTAATTATCTTTTCCTGACACTGTCAAATGCACAGATATAATTGGCAACACTATATTGAACTACATGAACTTTACCTACCAAGTGATTTTTTTTTTTTTTTAAATCTAGGTATCTCCTTAAAGTAAAATTGTTCTTGAAATTATGGGCAGAGCCAGCTGTCTAAAGGCAAAAAACAACAAAACAAAAAGGAGAGGGAGGGAGAATAAGCATCTGTAAGAAATTTAATAGCTGTACAAAGACAGGTTAAGAGAAAAGTTGGTATGCAAAATGGTGCCAAAATATATAATTTAAGAGCACATCTCAAGTATTTTCTTCAAATCACTACTGTACAACAGTTTAGCCTAATTTAACTAATGCTTCCTATGTGCAAAGCAGCACCCTCCTGGAAACAGCAGGTTTTAGTTGCTTTGACTGCTAAAAATAGAACAGCTGAATTCTTAAAATATCCAAATATCAAAATGCAAAAATATCCTAGAACAGACAGAAAGAGAAACCTCTTCTGACTACACCTGTCTTCTTTATTCTCTCTTCCATTTCCAGTGTAGATGCACGATAATGGATGGGGCTGGCCTTAGAGCTGGGCAGTATCACTGTCACCTACAGAATGTACAAACCCCACAGTGCTGGCAGGAAATGCCCAGAAGTCACAGCCAGCAGCAGGGACTGTGACAACTGAGTCACATTTCCTTTCTTGCACTTGTACCCTTTTCATACTGCTGTCTGTCAACTCCATCTGCATTAGGATGCTTAACCGGGCTAGTGAGATAAGTATGACAGGCAGCATGACCTTTCCAGTTCCAAAATAACCAAACAGAACAATCTGTGCACAACAGCATTTAGGCATGCTGAGAACATTCAATATTAGAATGGATTTTGGAAGAAGAAGCAGCTTTACAATATTAAGTCTTAGCATTAAATCCTGCAAACAAATCTCAAGGAATTAGCAAGGCACACACTGAAAGCATTTAGAGCGTCAGTGAGGATATACAGTATTCCAGCAGAACCTCTAGAAAAAGTACATTCATTTTAACTGGGAGCTTTGTTTCCAAGCCCCCCCAGAATGTCCCCAGGACCTTCACAACATCATCTTGTCCTGAAATAGCACCTTTAACATGAGACCTTCTTCCACCAAACCACTAAACCCTCCAAGTGTGTAAACCAGGGGCAAACCTGCACACCAGTTTGCAAACACTGTCCCTCTCATGCACTGGTCTAATTACACGCTTCTAAAAACTCATCCTAAGGGTTTCTTATTTAAACAAAGCACATTTATCATCCCATCACTGCATCAAAACTCAAGATTCAATCTGACAAACAAATGGACTTGTAGCCAAAATCTGCTAAATGAGAATTAAAAACCCAGTTGAGGATTTTGGCCCCACCACAAATACCTTATGTGCTTAACAAGTGTGAGGAAGTAATGATAACACATTCAGAAAACAACATATTTCTGATACATTTATCCTAGAATTAATAATATATCTCTTTTTGAGATTAGCTATTCTGTTTAAGTTGTTTATCCTTGGAGTATTAACTAGCTCTTGTTGGATATTTGAGTGGAATTTTGTGAAATTTTAACTGGTGACATAACAAGCCCTCAACCAAGAGAAGTTCTTGACTATTTAATTTCAGCAGTGCATCCTTTCAATGGACTAATTGGGCAACACACTGAAGAGAATGACCCCTATGTCCCATGGGGACATTATTATAATGTTATATATGTTATAATTGTTACATATATATTTTTTTTTACATTGTTACAATGTTATACCATGTCCAATGGTATAACATTAAACAAAAGGCTATCAGTTTTTTCCAATATATGCACAGTTAAAGGCCAAAAATAAATGACCCCTACTTCATTCTTGAGCCAACTAAATTTTTAAAGAGAACTTCTTGGAAAGTCATGCATATGTGGGACAGGAGCACATGTGACCTTACCTGGTCGTGGCACAGGCTGTGCTGCTGGAGTTTGTGTTTTTCGAGCAGATGCACCTTCCTTTGAAAAGACAGAAGAGGCAACATTATCAGCTGGCCTTCATGTGAGGTACACAAGTTTTTCAAATGAACACAGAGCTGCAGAAAGCATCATAATGTGAGCAGTATCTTTCCACTAAAGCGATGGAAGAAAAGAGAGAAAATATTCCAAACTTTTTATAGATCCTGTTTTAGGTTAAGGGAAGACAGACAACCTCGAACTTTTACAGCCTTACATTTTAACCAATCAAACTTTTTTTAATATACATTTAAAGAAACCTTTCCTATTTATAGTATTGTTTCATTTTGCCTACTACCACTTTCACCACGGGTTAGTAACGTAAATATAAGCAGTTGGCTGTAGAAATTTCCAAAAAAGATCCCCTTATGCTTTAGATGGAAAACCAGGACCAAGAAATAGCAATGCATTCCTGACTTGAGGAGTTTTAATGCCCAGAAACAGCACTCTCATGATAATTAGTTCTGCTCATGCCTTATCCAATTACCTTAATGTAACACACAAAAGACCTGCACTACTGTTTATTCTTGCTAACTCCCCAGAGTCAACACAGCACCAAAGAAAACAGTGAGGTCACATGTCTGCTTCTAAAAGAACACAACTCCTGCAGGAACAAATTCTGCTCTCAGTTACTGCTGTGAAACCTCACTGAACATAACCCACAGCACCAACGTGCCAAAAAGCTGCAGTGGATTCCAGCCACTTCTATTTGCAGAGCTGTCATGAAAAGACCTTCTTAACATGAAACCATGGATTTTATCTGAAAATTACTTAAACGCTATCTGAGGTATCCTACAAGCATGAGACACTGAGGAAGGTCAGAGATCCCACTCAGAGAAAAACCTGTTGGAAAGGAATTTAATACAGCACTATCAGAATTCTATCTCCATGCATAAATAACAGCGTGTTTGTAATGCAAAATAAAAGAAAGCTAATGGAAAGGGCTCACTCTCTGATTTAAATACCACTTAGAGGAACTGCTTTTAAGTTTCCATCATGAAAGTTAAGACTCTTTATCTCATGATCTCTGGAGTACAAATAGAAACTCCCACACAAGCCCATAGAAAACACAAATTTACTCAAAGCCTCTCTTCCCTGAGCATTAGTGAAGCCACCCATGATTAGTTTCAATAAGCTGGAGCTGACATTTGGGGCAGTGAGCAGCTTTTGTAACTTTTACAGACAGCAACCTCCCATTAATCTTTAGCACAAAGATTTAACCCTGCACTGCAAGTAATGGGTCTATCCCAGTTTTTGCTGTACTCTTTCCTGATCATTAAAATACCAACATTTATGTAGGGCAGTCGAGTTAGTACCTGTTATTTTAAGCAGCAGAGGAAAGGTATTTTTGCCCATGTCCTTTCACAGTAATTACTCAGAAAATTATAAAAATGAAAATACTACCACACTCCAGAGGAAGAGCAGCAGGAAAGGATTACTCCCTTTGAGACAGGCCTTGCAACTGAGAAACAGCATCTTTCTTTTTACTTCCACTTTCCAAGAAAGCAAAAATAAAACATTTTGCATCTCTTTCTGTAGAAAGATACCATGTTCTGTGTCAAAACAATGTTTCTGTGCTGCACTAGTTACTCATTCTGAAGAAACCAAGAATTCCCTCATAACACTTCCTTAAATTCACAGTACTTTGATGAAATGTGAAGAAAATTACCAAGCTACAGAAACATCAACTCCTGCACTGGCAGGTTTCAAGTTTCTAAATGCAGTTCAGATGCATAACCACCTCAGTGTGCTGTCCCACACCTTCATTCCTCCCTCACCCCTACAGAACCAGCCCTGCCCCTCCTGTGCCACTCAGCCAGTGCTGCCCATGTCCCAAACACACCCTGCAGGGAAGGGAGAAAACCAGAACCTGCTGCACAGAAACTTGAGAAGAGTTAGAACCAACTGAGAACCAAACCAATGGTTTGAGCCTAATGAAGTAACTGGCAAATTATCTGTTTGGGAGCTCTTCACACTCTCCTCTGAATTACCTGCTCTACAGGGATTTATGGGAAACTTAGTGCAGGAGCCTAAAACAGAAAAGGAAGGCTTTGAGAACCTGGCAACTGGAAGAAGCAAAATACACCCCCCCAACCCCCACCAAATTAAAAACCAATCACAAAAATATCTGATTAATAGTAGGAAATAAATTCATTTAAAAGAGTTTAAATATCACTTCCATGCCTATGACCATTCTATTTGTAAGACCAAATTCTG
The DNA here is from genome assembly GCA_013396995.1 of Dicaeum eximium. NCBI lineage: Eukaryota > Metazoa > Chordata > Aves > Passeriformes > Dicaeidae > Dicaeum > Dicaeum eximium. The sequence goes on along the minus strand of VWZP01009951.1, from coordinate 903,253 downwards.
CAAATCAATAAATGATGGATGTCACAGCTTTTAGTTGTATAAATTAGCACCTAATACTATGATAATCTCAAGAACGAAGCTCAGCTCACAACTCTTGATATTGAGGTATCCTCAAAGCTCAGCTGTCACCTGATTGAAGGTGTGCCATCAATCCTTTGGAGGTGATTTACACCCCTTCTCTTTTTACAATTTTCAGTGATCTAACCACTACTTCCTATTCTGTAAAAGCTGCAGCCAACGTAGCAAAGGAAACTCTGATCAATATTTCACCCCCACATTCCTCAGCAGATTTGTAAGAAGAAATGTACACTACTAAGGCGAGGAAAAGAACAGAGCTGTGATGATTGACAGGATCTGCAAGTGGAGAGGAAAACCTGGTATCAGTAAGGAAGTCATTATCAAGATAATTTTGTTACTATTTTCCTTTGTCCTGCTAAGTTTGGACCTAAATTTTGTGCTTTCCAAAAGCATTCAATAGAGATAGAAGCTTTTCCTATGACAACACAGTGATTTAAGACAAGCTCTGCTCTTAAGGCAGGTATAACCACAGAGAGCTCCATGCCAGGATTTCTCCCAGAGAAAAAGAGTATTTATCTGACAGAGTAACCTCTGTACTGCCTCATCCAACTCCACAAAGGGGGTGCTGCTGGTGATTTGTGGCCTCTCAGCTACTCAGAGGCAACTCCTTGTTTGCACGCTCTCACTCCCTGGAAAGGCCAGACTTATTTCTCACTGAGCACACAGGAAGGTATTTCAAATCTCCTCATGTGAAATTTTTCATCTCAAACTTACTCTTAAGTAACCAGCACACTGCAAATTCAAACTCCAGCTAAGGGAGCTTTTGTTTGTGCAGCTGTACCCTAAGCATCACAAGCAGCAGAAATCACTGTTTAGCTATTTAAAGAACATTCATTTCCTCAAAATTTCTGAATACTTAGACAATTTTGCTCGAAAATGACATACCTAATTCTCATGCATAAGCTGTTTGACACTGTTAAGGAGTGTATTATGAATATTCATATGCTGAAACTAATTTAGTAACAAAACCATGTAATTTGAAAAATACAAATCTTCTTTAAGACAACCACTTAACGTTGTTTTTTAATCAAAAACATATTACTTGCTTTACTTCTGCTGATTTATCATAGAAGGTTATATATATATATATATATATATACATACAGTTTACTTATGATTTACATTTTAACCATTCAGAAGCAACAACCAGACACAGAATGTAATCAGCTCCACACTTTCCTGAGCCTCACTGCCTCTTTCCCCTATAGTGCTGGATCTGCTTCTCTGTGGGACTCATTTTAGTGCTTGTGTTCCTGTCATTTTAGACATTTAAAATACCTCTGCTTAACAATGTTCTTGTGTTTAGCATATTCCTTTTGCTATTTAGCACTGTCATACCTCAACATCTAAAAAATACTGGGTTCCCAAACCAATGTATGTGGAAAACAGCTCAGTACATGTGGTTAGTACAGCTAGAGTTGTGTTTAAGTTTCTTAAGAGTGGGTATTGGGGGTTTGCTTGTTTGTTTGCTTGCTTTTAGACACCTTTTAAAACCTCTTGGAACGTTTTTTGACATTTCTAAAAAGAACAGTTTTTAAAAACAGCAATTATGTCTATTAATTTTTTTTTAATTACCCATTATCAATATTTACCTGACATATTCATCAGGACCCAACTATTATTTTCTGATATTTTAGAAATAAGTCTGTATTTTAGATACTTAGTGCTTTTCTTAGGTCTAACGAGCGTCAACATCCACAGTTAGGTTACCTTCATTTCCCAAATGGAATGAAAAATTGCCTGAACAGTAAGTCCTGCTACACTTTTGAAAATAAACCCTCCTGTTTAAAACCAAATTATTTAAGCTATCTTATGCAGCTTTACAGGTCCAAATGGTGGAAGAAAAAAGAATTTCATTGCATATTCCCTTTCCCAACTGGTTTCTATGTAGAGATCTTAAAAGCCTGTAGTATTTTGACCTTTAAAAAAAACCATTAGGAGCAAAGGACAGAGTTGACAATTTGGAGTCATCTTGTGGATTTAATTTGGTAAATTTAATTACTATCATGTTCCTTAATAATATTTAAATTAGTCCCAGAATTTCACCCAAAAATCTGAAAATTATTGGGTAGCTTGCATGCTGCTGCCCAGAAGCAGTAGCAGCAAAAAGTAATATTTGATTCTGCAACAAGTGTTAGCAACTGCTTGCATGTAAAAAATACAGAGCAGCTTCCAGCTTCACCAGCCATGACAGAATTCACCCAAAGGCAGCTCTGCTTGTGGAGAGGAACACAGCAGAACTTGGATTCAAAAGAGAAATAAACTAAGTACATGTGGATGGCAAGCTTGTAAAATTATTTTTAAGAGCAGACTTCAATGTATCTATGCAATATGAGGTACAAGAGACTGTAACAACCCACTTTCATTACCAGTAACTCTATTATCATTCCTGACTTAAAGTATTGAACCTTTGAAAATTTTAGTAAAGCCAGCCTAAAGAACTATGAAAAAACCTAAAACAACTGCATAGTTAAAAATAATATGACTTTCTATAAATTAAATATTGCATATATCAATGTATGAACAAACAGCCAAAACAAAGGCTTGACTTCAAAGCAGGTATCTAAAAACTGGTCCAGATGCCCCACTTGAAGCCTGATAGAAACATCTATTTCACATAAATTGGATTCTGAAAACATAGAGCTTTGTTCAAAAAATTTAAAGCCCATAGAAGCCTTGGAAAAAAATCCAAGCCTTTCAAAGAGTCATGCAAAATAATCCAACTCAGTGGCTCTGCCTCTGCAGCCTTCTCAATAATTCTCTGACTTCTGTTTGCATCAAGAAAATTTTAATAATATTTTAACTAGTGTTTCACATCATCCTTTTATTTATACATCAAACTGGTATAGTTTATTTTCCTACTTCTGTGCACACAGAAATCTGCATGCAGTCCCACAAGACATACTTAAAAAATAAATTGCAAGCTTTTAACTGCCTTCCTAATTTTAAACTATACAGTAAAAAAATAGAATTTATTGTGCAAATACTTCTAATATAGTTACTTTCACTTCCATTGTTTGCAATATTAATGAAAAGGTCATTTCTACTGTTTATATTGTTTCAACTTCCTTATTTTCTGGAAGGGAGAGTGGGAGTTTAAACAGAATTAAGGATATTTTTACAGAACAAATTTTAACAGAAGAAAGGTTTACCAGTATTTATCAAAGGACTCCTACACCAACTACCTAAAGAAAATAAGAGCACAGATTGACTTTTTCGTACCTGGACAACCAAAAAAACTGATGTGACAAGACAAAAAGGACTGATAAAAAATATATAGAGCATGTTTATTTCCAAATACAAAACTCGTCACAGAACCATTAAATTTGGAAAAGACCTTCAAGCTCATTGAGTCTGACCTTTAGTGTATTCCATTAAAATGTATTATACTGAAGGTCGTGTCTTACCCAGCACGAGAGGCTCCAATCCTGGAATTCAGTTCCATGCCAGGAAACTCAATGTCAATCTCACAAAGGTAACAGAAGCCTCATTACAGCTTTCCTAATATTGAAGTGCATATAAGAAATTTCATACAAGTTGGGAAATCAGAATGAGCACAGCACTACAGGGATGGAGGAGAGGGGAAAAGAGAACCAGGGGAGGGTGGCACAAATAAAACTCTGCTGGTGCCACCCAGGGACTACCTGAACTTTAACACTTGTTCCACACCATGCAAATTCAACTTTCACTTACAAATCTGGTCCTTTATTAATCCAGTACAGAATGAAAACTGACAAGATTATTCAAATTCGGAAACCCTGACACTGTTAAACATGATAAACAGAACTGATGGGTGTTTTCAGTAGCAGGTTTGACCTGGCCATGAGTGTCATTGAATGAAAATGTAATTTCTTGTTCATTACCAGGTTTAAGAAATTAGCTTTAAACGTCACTGAATTAACTGGACTGCTTATTGATATCTTAGGAAATATTCTGGTTCTGCAAAGAAAACAAACCAAATCACAACTGAATCTAAAAGAAAACTGTAGTGACTAGTGAGCAACTAGGGACAAAAGCACATTAAAAAGCTGCAATAATAACAATAACAGAAATCACTGGAGAAGCTTTTGAAAAATAATTAACCAAAGCCACAGCTACTGAGATACCTTAAAATCATTATACTCAAAGTTAAGCTATCCAATCCCCTCTGAAGACTCCTCTCAGAAGTGTGCTAGAGCTCCTCCCACCTCTATCCTTGAACAGAGTATCTGTAAAATTAAGAACTTTGTCTTGAATTTACATCAGTCACATAAATTCAAACTGTTGCTATAGAAATAGCAATTTTTGAGCAGAAGAGGGATGTTGATGACAAAGATTAAATATGTAAACACTTCCATTTTCCTGAGGATAAGCTGTTTTCATCAAAAACAACAACTCTTAATCCTGAGAACTCCAGAGGACTTGTTTGTTTGTTTGAAAAATAAAGGGTTGTCTATACCTCCCTATGTTTATTTTAATGATTCATTTCCATGAACTGAGTGAAAAAACAAAGGCAATTATCACCAAAACTATTTTTGTTTAGAATTCTTTCCCTTTGGGTTAGTTATCTAAGGTGGCCTCACACGTATTCCTTGGCAGCCAGGGAGGGTTTTGAGAAGCACAGTTTCAGTATTAAGGATTGTTTCATCCTGCTCAAAAGCCAGGTGTAAAGGTTTCTACCCTGCTGGTTTTCTGCATGCCACAATCAGCCCAGGACACATCAGTTCAACAGAACTGGAATTAAGAACTAATTGCGAATTAGTAATTCATTGTGAACTAATTGTGGCTCATGTGTGAGTCCCTAACTTACAGCTTGACATGTTCATTACTATCTAGTTCCAATACTGCCTCCAAGGACAGGGACTAGTCACTCACAGAAGTGGTTTTTATCAGAAATATCACAGAATATGGGGCTCAAGCAATCCATTTGCACAACAGCACAACTGGTGTGCAAATTCCAAACATATAGAGGAGCACTATTGTTTTTGTGCTCAGATCCAGCTTTGGAAATGGGATTCAAGGGAACAGTCACACACACATTTGCACACAGAAAATGCTGCTCACTACAGAGCAGCAGGAAGACCCCACTTACACCTGCACTCAGTGAGCAATACATAAACAGAGGTCCAAGTGACCTCAGAAAGGTTCCTTTGCAACTTCTGGAAAGACTCATGAAATGCTTTGTGTGAGAAGAATATTTTTCAAAGCTCTGCAGCTGCCTAAATGAATAGAGGTGGATCCTTAACCGCTGTATGACAATTTCTCCAAAAAACAACCCCAAAATGGATCAAGGCCTAAGTAATTGAATAACTTCAAGGGATGCTGTCAAACATCTCAATGCAACAGAAACTGCTGAGGCTCTTTCCAGCCTTCCCCTGCTTACCCTGACTCCCATTGCTACAACACAGGAGATGCTGGATTAGAATTCTAATGCACGGGCAGCTATTGAAAGACCTTGGGTTATTTCATGATTGCTTGTTCAACAAATTATCCAGCACCAGTTGTTCCCAGTTGTACTTCATCCTGATATGATCTTCTCCTTTCTATTCACTGAAAAGTAGTTTTAATATTATTCTTCTGTACCTCACCAGCTTTAGCAGTCCCAGCACTATGCTTATATATTACATTATGTTGCAAGAAAACACAATTATCATGGGTGGTCATGGGCAGAGAGATGAAAGCAATTTTCCAAGTAATCACCCAGCAAGCCTTAAAATATCTGGGGAAAATCCTGAAACTGAATTCCTTGAGGAGCCAGTGTGCAAAGCTGAACAGCAGAGCAATGAACTCCGAGTTGTTTGTGTTGCCTAGAAAAAACACTGCTGAGTTCCAAGATGTGTTTTTCAGGATCAAAAGCTTTAGCTGCAGCTATAACAAATTGTAACAAACAAGCTAAGAGATGAAGGCCTGAGTGATGACAGCAATGGATGTGAGCATCCAAGGGACTGTAACCACTTGGATATGGAAAGGGCTGTTTTGAACTGTCACAGGCCAGAACAAGGGCTAAAAATGTTCAAATTGAAGAGTGCCTTGTACTCCAGGCTTCCTTGATGAACAACAGCTCATCTGCTATGCCAATTCAGCTGACAAAGCAAAGACAGTTTTTTTTAAAACACCCAAAGGTGATGATTGTGAGATCTGCTCTAACTGTAAAAAGCTGCTGGTAATACTAAACCACACCTTTGCAGTCAGCTGAGTAATACCAGTCATGAAACTTGTGCTCAGATTTTCTTCTCAACTCTTGTACTTTTTTACTTTGTGACTTTCACACAAGCACACCCCTAGAGATTTTTGTTGCATGCCCTCTGCTTCAATGGCTACAGCAAAGTTAAGTGACAGGACAGTAGGTATAGGCAGAAAGGGAAAAAATAAGTGTATTTGTAGAAATTATCTATGTCGTTTGCAAACAGAGTAGTGAAACCCCAGCACGACATTGGTTACAGCTCTCAGATCAACAAACTGTCTTGTTCAGACAGAGCAGATGTCTGGGTGCTTCACTGCTTGGGTGCTGGTGATAAAACTATTGACAAGATACTGAGACACAAGAGAGATCTGTACAACATGAGACAAGTAAGTTAGAGCAGTAAATCTCTGCAAAACTTTGAGTTTTAGTCCAGCATGAAACTATTCAGATTTCTGGACTTGCACATGCTGCAGTTAGGCACACCCTGTAATTCCCTCAGACAGGAAAAACTGGATATTTTAATCTGCTTACAAGATAACCAGAATTCTGTCTCTGAACATTTGTCCTGCCCCAGCTGCCTCAATTCACAAGTTCAGTTTTAGTTGTCATATGGGGGAAAGAAAGTTAAAATTGACCAAAGGAACATCACAATTCACAGACCGCCCAGATCCTGTCCTGCTCTTACTCTACAGATTTTATTGCTTTAACTCATTTCAAAAAACACAGACTGAAAGGAAGAAAATATGTTGTCTACCATAAAGACAGAAAGTGAATTAAATCAGGATGCAAGCAGAGTTTTTTTGGAGGACAGGGGTGAGAGGACAATGGGTGAACAGACTTTTTTGTTTTATAACACTGTAGCTGAGCACCCCTGATCTTAGTGGCAGCAAAAGGTATCAGTTCTTGGCAAGAACACAGTTTGGTCATTTCACATTTGCATCAAGCAAAACAAAATATGTCAACACAAAGAAAATACATCTATTGTTGGATTTAAATGTTTATATTTAGATTTCAACAATATAAACACACCTTTGGAAACATGTTCCCACATTTTAAGACAGGGCACGGAGGCAATTTGGGATTCAAAAGAATATACACACAAACTTCAAACCTACAAAGTTCCTAAGCAGTGTATGAATAGTACCTCAATCTTAAAGTTACACTTTCAGAGTGAGTTACCTGCAAGCTTCCCATAGGTAAGCTCTGATATTTAACACAGTAAAACATCATTGGAAAAAAAAACCTTGTGCTCTTCAGTGTCCTCAAATGGCTGCTCCCACCTGGAGTCAACATCATTAACCTATTTTTCTCAACACATTACTCTGAAGTCAGCATTTCCAAAATTTGCAGTCATAGCACTCCTCTCACACCAGTCACAGCAGCTCTGACAAAAACTGCTTTCTAGACTACCTTTTCTTTGGCTGCAGGATGTCCAAGTCTCATATGCAGCATCATAGTCAAATTCCCTGAACAAAAATGCCAAGGGTTTGGTGCTGTTATGTGCCATTTATCACCCTGTCCTCCAGTTCTCTCAGCTTCCCTGTGAGATCCATTCCAACACATACTTTTCATTGCAGAACCCTCATTCCAGAAGTCTGTTTTAATTAAAATATTCTTTTATTTACAATTAGGAAGGAGCACTCAAATGAGACCAAAACATTTATTATTCCCCCTTCTTCAAGAAATTTCCACAGAGTGCAACTGGGTAACTAGAAAAGGCCTGAAGCTCCCCTCCCTGGGTAAACAGATGAAAACATTAAAGTATTTTGCAGGTAACAGTGCACAAAATCACACTCCTGAACATGTCAGCAGAAAGCCAGGCAGCCACCTGAACCCAAAATTCTGTATTTCCTCAATTAATTTATACTTATCCTATAGATTCTAAAATTAAAGAAAACAAAACCCAACCTAATAATCTCCCAAACACGAGAACAAATTAAAACCTTCTGGTTTATACCCAGAGAACAAAGAGACAACACACATTAAAGTTTCAGTTGTCTCCATTTCAGCATGTTCTAAAAGCCTGGCTCTTTGCCAAAAGTAATACAGCCTATGGCTGATTTCCTTCAAAAAGAAATCACACAGGGGGACCAAACAACAACATCACAATATTAATCATCACCTAACAAAGTCACCTGGGACAGAAGAGCATTCCAGTCACACATCACAGATTCACAATATTGAGGACAAACAACAGAAGAAGATTTATACTGTATTTGCATCACAGCAACAAAGCTTTCTACTTGTGTGCTTCTTGAGAAGTGGAGATGTTTAAAGAAGTGCCTTGAAGTGCCCGCCTGGCTTCAACAGGATCTGTGTATTATTGCTATAATACCACAGACCAAAGAGATTGTGCAAATGGCTGTTGGTATCCTGAAGAAACATATAATTCATACTACCCTGCTGGAGCATATAAAAGCTGATGATGTTACACGCCCATATCAAAAACTAACTGTACCTGGCAATAAATCATGCATTAAGTTAAAATACAGGAAGGCTTCTGGCTGTATCACAAAAGAGGAATTTTTCCATTTGGCCTTCTGCCTCTACTTTCAGCTTCCTTTGGCATTATATCTAAATTCCCCATTATTCTTCTTTCTTTAGTACAGAAGATTAAATTAAGCCCTTTTCAAAGCACTAAGATGACAGCATTCAACTTTAATTTTTTCATTTTATACACAATCCATACACCAGATAGACTATCTCCAAGCTTCTAGCGTTGCATTAGGAGAACTGGTTTATCACACCACTGTTCTCAGCTGTATTTTTGGTAGTGCAGAAATGCATCCTCTTAAATTAAGGTCAACTGACAAGATCTCACATAGTGTGGGGCCATCCTATTCAAAGATGAGGACAGGATAAGGGCTCTACAAAACCAAGAGATTTTAGGATCTTCCTGTTACACTGTATCTTTTATACAGACTTCATCCATAGCTGCAAAATAATAACTCCTCACTAAATGAGCAGACTCCAAAGTGCATCCCAAAAAAGGTTCTGAAAGTTTTCCAACAGCTGAGCCCTCTCGCTCTGGACACACACACAAATTCATCTTTAGGAACCTCCCACTGTGAATACCCACCGGAGATGACAGACTCCAGTCAGCACATTCACAGGTGAGGTTCACCACAACCATGATTTCTGCTCCTCACCTGTTAGCAGCCATCAGTCATCCATGATGATCCTGGGATTTCACAGTTTATCTGAAGGAAATCTGCCATAAGCAGCAAGACCTCCTCAGCTCTCCTTCAGCCCTCACATCTGTCCTGGTACTCCAAATAGCTGTTTGACCTTTGAAAAGTCTAATGTCAGTGATAAAAAAATTAACTAGTTCTTTTTCTTTTTTTTTTTTTTCCTACAGCAATGTGTTGCAAAGTAAAATTCCCTCAGTTCAGAAAACTGAACACTAAAGTGGCAGGAAATAAAAATGAGTAAAACACTAAGAGCAGACAATGTTTTGGAAGAGAGTTAGGCTTTCAATGCCAAAATTTCAATGAGAGAAAAAAAAACCAACACAAAGTGTAACAAGATTCCTCTGTTATGACACCCTGGAACTTTCTGTACGTGCTTAGGACGGCTTTACCAGTCACAAACAGATTCAGTTTCATAGAGACTCATCCAATAACTTCCTTGTCTTAGTCAAGTTGTGCTCTACTGTCACGAGAAAAACAGCAAAACAAAACAGCAGCATCACCTTTTGAGCAAGGGCAGCAGAGTGATTTTACATGTAGTTCAACAGGCTGAAAATAAGTACACAGACCAGAGACCTCATACTTTCCCATTTATTCCTGTGCTTCCAAAAATACATTTTGAAAATGAAAAAAAAAAAGACCAACAAAAAACTAATCAAGAGTTAATGCCAGACTACATATTTCTTCCTTATTTCACAGGTTCTGCACTGGCATCTTCTTGGGGGAATGAGTATGTGCCTATTCTGGAGGAAGAGCAAAAATCCTTATCTCCTCTAACAGACATTTCTGTCACTGACTAGTGCTCAGTTTGAAGAAACACATCTGAAGGCACTACCACTATGAAAGCTGTTCTAAGAAAAACCCAACTTATTATGGCCCTCAGATCTCAATCAGCTGGGATCAGGGCTTCCAGGTAACACATTTTCCACCGGAGATGATGGAGATGCCGCAGGTTTCAGGATTCCTTAGCTCAGGGCAGCTCCTCAGAAGCCCTGCTTGCTTCCTTCCCAAGCCAGCAGCCTTCAGGCACAGCCCTGGCGCCCAGCAGGGAGCTGCTGAGCTGCTGCAGCACCCATGGGTGCCCCAGCACTGCTGTGAGCAGGGGCAGGCAGTGCTGCAGAGCCACCAGGAGCTCCAGCCACACAGGAGCCTGCTCTGAGCAGGATCTGCATCTATTCCCACACGGCTGACATTCCACAAGGCTCAGGAGATTGTGTGCATTATCCTGTGCATACACACATCCAATTTTACTCTGGCACTGGTCCCAACCAACCTGCCAGGGAGAGAAGAGAGATTCCAGAGAGCTGCTCTAACCTTTCTTGCTGCAGCCAGCATTTCCCACTTTACTGACGTGTGTCCTTGCTCACTCCCTTCCTCCCATGCACATCACATAATTAAAGACATTTAATTACATGGAATAAACAACCTCTTCCCCTCTTGTCATCAGGCAAACACAGCATAGGAGTACAGATACTGGCACATCATAACGAAAAATAGAATAAGAAAAAAGAAAGAAAATGGGAAACCTTTTCCTTATGAAGTGACCTACATTCTCAAACAAAGGGATTCCCTTTTCTGTACTGAATCCAGGCCTTATTAAATAAAGAAGGAATTTTTATTCTATTTGTTACTCAGCTTGTTTGCCTAGAAATACAATAGAAGGGCTTTTGATATTTGGCAAAATAAGGAACACTAGGGCAAAGACTAACATGAAGATCCAAAGGTGTGAGGGAAAGAAAGAAAGGAGAAAAAAACAAAACACAAAACAGAATAAAAGTGGGTCAGAGTTGGTCTCATCAACAGCTCAATCTTTTGATATGCAATATAAACCATAATAATTGCACATTGATAAAACAAGCAAGCATTAACCAAAACTTACAGAAAAAGCATTCGTAGAAGTCTGAATGTTTCATTACACAAATCCTCAAGAGGAGACTTCAAAGAACCTACAATAGGCATCATCCAAGGACATGAGATTTTCTGGGGTTTTAAGAAGATGACAGGTTTTGTATGTTTTTAAGAAACCAGGGTGAGTTTTTTTAGAGACAAATGCTCTCTATAAATTTACTTTAGCAAGACAGATCAGCAATAGAACTCTTTGCTGATGCTGATTATGAATTGCAAGATTATATACATGACAAAAATATCATCTTGAATTTTAGGCCAAATTTTATTAATTCAGCATTATTATATTAAATACAAACAGTATTTTTTCTTTTACAGACATACCTCCCTACAGAATGCATTAATTATTCTTAATATTATGTCTTGAGGTGGCCAAGATGCAAGAGAGCTGTCTCTGATTTCTTCTTCTGTTGGAAGCAACCTAAATTACAGAAAATAAACCACCTGGAATTTCAGTTTGAAACATAGCTTAAGATAGCAGAAAATAATAAAAAATTCTCTAATTCTCAATCAATATTCTCTGTCAATTTACATCATACAAACTAGACCCTGGGGACTTCGTCTAAATCAAGTATTTGAGGACTAGTAGTCCTGGTTACTGACCCTATATTAGTATTTTATGTGAAAAAAAAAATCCTCAGGCTCATTAAATTAATCTAGAGTCTTACCCAGATTACAGAAGGAATTATAAACACAGTTATTCAGACAAAATCCATTATTTCCACAGCAGAGCTTCATTTTCCTTGGAAGCCACTCAAGCAATGGTATCATTTAAGTTTAATGTGAATTTTAGAAGTGAAAAGTCTGCAGCCTCATCTCCACTGATTGGGAACTACAGCAAATTGAGGGAAACATGAAGGTGGAAATACATTCAGTAAACCCAGGGCACGTCCCCAGCTGGCCAGGCTGAAGCAGCTCAGTCACACTGGGTGATGTGCAGTGTTTGGAGAAATTTCAGTTCCTCCAACATGTCAAAAAAAGGGCATTGGGGAATTTCTCTTAAAAGGGGATTTATTCTCCATTTTATGATCCAGGTTGTCTGTTGGCTATGAACAAATATTGCTGAAATTTATTACACCAATAGGACCTCCTGAGTCACTGGAGAAAGGATTTTTTTTCCACAGATTTTGTTGGTTTTCCTAGTTTAAGCATCTGTGCTTGAAGAAAAGGATTCAGGCATTTAAGGTACTTGCTAAATGTTTGTTATTTCTGCTGTAAACCTTTCATGTCCCCCAGAATTAGCTGTAAATGAGAATACCTACAGGATGGAGCTGTAGGAATTAACATACTAAAGCTACTGAGGAAATGTGACAGATGGAAAGAGTCAGTACAGGTCTCAACCCCAAGTCACAGGAAATTCTGACAGCTCTGAAAGTCCACTTCTTCCGTTTCACAATAATTAACATTCACTAAACAAATCACCAATTTCAGTACTGAAAAATTTTGAGGCTGATAAAATGTCTCCATATTCCTGTACAAACCACATACGTGGGGGAAAAAACTTAGTGAGAGGATGAGCAGCTGGAGTTGCTAATCTCTTAATTGGTCCCACACAAAAGAAAAAAAAAAATCTAAGTAGCTCCTCCAGCATGAAGAGTGCTGGGCAGGATGTCTGCATCCTTTCCTGAACCTGATGAGCCCAGCCTTTTTCAGTTATTGGGAGAGAAGTGGGGGATGCCCTCAAGAGCCTGAGGGAAAAGGGCTGGAAAAGGAAGGAATCAGGCAGAGAAAAGGCCTGGACAGGTGGCAGCAGCTGGAACAAGACGTTTTCCTCCCTCAGCATAAAAGCTGGTGCCTATTATCTCCAACAGGATGCCATCTTCCTTCATTCCATCTTCCGTGCTTTGAACCGGGATATTTAGTACCGGTTCTGCCACGAGAGTCTCACTTTCTGTAAGAACCAGAGTTTTTATTTCTAATTCTCCCGCTGGGGTTGTGAGGGTGGTTGTTAGGGGTACCTTGATCATAGAGTGCAGATAGGAGGATGAAACAACCCACGAGGTAAGGTGGAAAACACCAGCCCATTCCCACTGTAAACTGCCTGTGAATTTTGGTACTTGAGCTGCTTGGCCTCCTCTCCCCTGCTGTGCTGAATCAAAGCTTCATAAAGTCCCTGCTCTTCTCAGAATGCAAAAGCAACACTTGTGACAGGCAGAAAATATCACTGCTGGCACTGGCTTGTCAGTTCATCAGGGGAGAACCACACAACCAAAAATCCTGCACAATACAAATGAAATTATGTCGTCCATCCCCTGGAAGAATAAAATCTGCATTTAGCACTTGAGATCAGCAATAATTGCAAGCAACGCCTGGGGAAGATATGAAAATTCAGAATACAGAAGAAAGAAAAGATATGATAAAGCAAACAACACAGTACTGAAGAAAGAAACACATCTGGAAAGTGGTCCAATATACATTTGCATAACACACAAAACCAGAACTGATCAATGCAGACCAAAACTTTCTATTTTGTACTTTGGCTTTTTGAGTGAATTTTGAATCATTCCAAACCTGTGTTCCTCTAAGGAAGCTGTAATAGGAGAACAGACTGAATTCTAGCTGGACACCTAGAACATCCGTTTACTTAATAAAATAATACAAGCTTTAAAATTACAGAACATCTCCTTGAAATGTTTCCCAACGAACACCCTTCTGACTTGAAAACATCACTTGGACTTTCCCCTCTCTCACAACTTTGTGAAGTTGGGGATGTACTTATATTCCTTATGGAATAAAACATAATAATCAACTGCATAAAACCTGATGCACATTTCATAATAACTGAACTTTTTCTAGTTCTATAGATTGATCTATAGATCTATTCTCAAGTTATGATTACTGAAAACCTGGACCATTTATTAGAAAATGCACCAAGTGTAAAAGCTGGATTTTGCTACCAGCTAAGCAATAGTGAAAATCTACTAAGCAAAATAAGGCAGGCAATACTGACACTTGTGGTCATTTCTAGATTGCTATTTTTCATTCACTTACAAACATGTCTGGGATAGCTAAGAAAGATGTTGGGATCTCAAAGTAGCCAAGCAAATTCCAAGTATTTGCCAACCCTGTCTCCACTTCAGATGAACTTACTGGAGAAGTATTATTTCTGAAGAAAAGAGAAGAATGGCCACTGGCCATATACATAATAATGCTCAACATGGAAAATTAAAACTAAGCATTTATGACACTCTGTATTAACACATTTCCAGAAGGCAAAAATAAAGCTTAAAAACAAGAATAACCAGCCTTGAAAATGTTGCCATTAATCATTCTAAACTGTCACTTGAAAGGTTTTCAACACATTACAGGTGATATAATACACCATTTTACTATGGTAAAATGAACTTGCAAAGTATTAGTGGAGTATCCAGAAAGCACAGCCAATATGGGAATAGTGACAGGTCACCTATGGCCTGAGTATTCAAACTGTGAAGGCTTGTGCCACCAGGCAGAAGTTACCAAGCACTACATGCCTGACTACTGCAATAACTCCAAATTAGTTTGAGGAATTTCTGCTAATGTTGTCAAGACACCCTAACCCTAACCCTACTGAACTTTACTGAATGGCTCAACCTAAGAGTTTACTATAAAACCAGTTAGACAAAACTCTGCTGACACCCTCTAAAAACAACATGTACAAAGTTTTTAAGTTTTTTGATGAAAATATTCCAAACCACCAGGAGTTTGTTTTGCACTGCTCCATTTTGCTCAGTTGCCAGTGGTCACAAGCACAGGGTATTGTGAGCAGCCCTGTCCTGTCCCCCTGGTCTGACTGCAGCACTCGCTGAGCACTCCAGCTCCTGCTCACAGGAACTCTGCCTGCTCCTCACACGGGCTCTACATCTTCACTTACTCCTTGCAGCCTTAATAGGTGGCAGCCTTTCAAACACCAACACTGCAGCTTCTAATTTGGGATGTAACCATAGTAACATTACAGAACACACTACTCCCTGCATGGAGAACAAGCAGACAACTGACCCTTTGCGCTGAGGCTGGGCTCAAATAAAGCTCATTCCAACCTCCAACCCAGCAGTATTACCAAAACCTGCAGCTCCCATTTCCAGCCCAAAGCAAGACCTGCCCTCCTGAAATACCCACAAATGTACAGTATCATAGGAAAGTAGCAAAGAACAAAGTGCTAGAAAAGAAAAGGAAATTCTTCCCCAAACTTTGACTCGAAAGCTAAATCAGTCACTCCCAGATGGAAAGCAGTACAAAAATCCAAGTTTTTTCTTACTTTTCTATAAGATGAGCAAAGAACTGCTCATACTTTATTTGAAAATAAAAAAAAAAGAGAATGAATGAAAGAAATTGGTCATTAATATTTAAGAATACTCCATTTGTTCACAAGGCAAGATGACAATTTTTACACATACCAACAGACAACAGCTCTGCCTGAACTTTACAGGCTACACACAAGGGATATGGCCATTTAATTAAAAGCCAAAGCTGATGTCTGTTCCCTTCTCAATTTACTTTAGAACGGATTCTCTTTAGAAAAACAGCCCTTGGGATTTTTGCACCTTTAATATTTACTAATGAGCATTTATAGAAAAATAAAAACAACCCTCTCCCTTCCAACATAATAAACATCCCACCTATAGCTCCCAAGCTTTAGGAACCAGGTACAGTGAAGCAGTAACAAATTAAATTGAAACAGCACAGATTTTAATAACCATTCTGTTGAGATCTGAACTCGTTTCCCAAATACAAGGTTACATGCCTTGTCTGAAAATTCAAAACTCAAGAGGCAGATGTACATGTTTGTGTTTGACAAAAGCATTACTTCCTTCTGCCTAAATCCCCATGGATGCCCTGACCACATGAATAACCCACCTGGTTTCCTACTCAGAGCCCAGAGTGCAGCAAACTGGGAGGACTCCTGGCCACACTCTCACATTTGTGTGCTTCAGCAACAGACTACACAAAATTCTGCATATTATACAGGGCAGGCATAAGAAAGCTTGGTGTGTTTAGGTAGGAAATTGAGTCGTCTGGGCACATATGGAACGTCTCAATGCACTGACTGTCAATTATTTATCAAGGTCCCAGGTCAGTAAGTGAGGCTGGACACAGCCCCTCTTCTCCACCCCCACACTGACCCCTCCCCTCCTTTTTTTAAACATTCATTTGTTTAGACTGGAGGAGATACAAAGTCTTCGCTGATATGCATTTTATATTTATAATTACTATTTAGGAAATATGCTCATGATCCTAAAATGTCCTCAGATAGGATCAAAGGATTTGTGGAAATCGTTATTAGGTTAGGAAACTCATGCATTACAAACAAGACTAAATTAATAGAGAAAGTTAGTGTACATAGATGATTTAGTTAGGAGGATCTAAATCTGATTACGTTTCTAGTAAATTATCATATTATGCATCTAGAATAATAAAACACACTGCCTGCCTGGGGAAGCCTTATTTCTCAGTAAGGGACATGCCTACTCCCAACCCTACAAATCAGACACACCAGATAAGTCACAGCTGCTTTACTCTTTGGCTAAAAAAAAAGTCTAAAGAGCTACTCATTAGCTTTTCAAAACAGAGTGGGCAAACACAGTGACTAACAAATACTTGGCTAAGTATGCTGCTAGGTCTCTATTTTCTCAGCTATTATGGTATTTTATTTATACAGTAAATATAATAAGATGCATCAGCACAGAAGGGTCAGTCATTGAAAGGAGAGAAATGAAAGGAACACAAGTTGCCTTAGGACCAAAACCACAAATTTTATTACATGGGTATGTCTGTAACAGACAAAAGATGTTTTAGATTAATCAATAATTGAAATGAAGTGCCCCTGACTTTGCAATGCCAGACCATAGCAGAAAGCTATTAACAGCAGAGAGGCAGCTTAACAGCATGTGCTTATAAATCAGTGTTGATCAGCCCAGTTGAATAACCTCAGATAACAAAAAGCAGCTTTTAAAGAGTAAGCATGTGTAAAGGAAACATGAGCAAAGAAAGACACTTCTATCTTTGCTTTGGCACGAAGGCACAGATCTATCGTACTCCAAGAGAACCAAATGGGTTAAATCAAGCTTCAGCATTTAAATGCCTGTAGTTCTCTTGCACTGCAGAACAGCTTTTGGAATATGGGACTAGAACATCTAGCATTAAAAATCTCCTAGAGAATCATAAGTTACAGTGTCAAGGAAAAGTGAAAACAATCTGTAAAAACCCTCATTGTTTCACTTAACAATCATACAATTTTTATACTATTCAGCTATCACTGTGCATGAACTGAGTATGTATCATTTATCAAGTAAGAGCAAGAGCCTGTAAAGCTTCCTGTCTGCCTTTGGATTTAGTCAAAATGAATGCAAACAATCACGTGGGACTCAGCCAAGCAGTGACGTTAAATTCTGCTCTGTCAGAAGACAGCATCTGTCAAAGCCCACATTTAAACTGCTGCCTGCCTGTGCAGCAGCCGAAGAACTACGGAATGGATTTTATACACCACAATTCTGGGTTAAAACAACTCCAAACCATTTCTATTACTGCCTAGCAACAATGAAGGAAGGAGCAGAGGGAGATCCCATTACTGAAGCCAAGTGAGGCACTACGCGCTAACATTTCCAGCAGAAATATGGATCCTGGGGAGAGGAGAACACAGCCCTGGATTGTCCGAGCCGGGAGCCACCAGATGTGAGAGCCGCGGTGCAGCGGCGTGAGCGGCAGCCAGCAGCGAGCACAACTCCTGTCCTTTTGTCTGCAGCATGAACACAAAGCCCCGAGCCAAGGACGCCCCTTGCAAGCAGGGAAGGTAACACGGCGACGGGCAGGCAGATGGACAGAGCGGAGCAGGGCACAGCGGCCGCGGCAAGCAGGGCTGCTGGGGGATGTGCGCATGGTCGAGAGCATCTTTTTGGCTGAAGTGATGGCGTGCCCAAACTATTTTCTGTGGGTATTATCCTGCACCATAAATGGCCTGAGCAAGGAAGGTATGTCAAACCCTTGTGTGTGATATCCATTCGCTTGTCTGTTACCTTTTCGACCATTACAGATAATGATCGTTCCTCGTTTGCAGAGCCCTGAGACAGCAGTGGCTCAGAGCAGGGAGGAACAATTCTAGCAGGTTTTGCTCTCCCCCAGCACAATGTCACTCCCTTGCACTGACTAAATGCAGTGCTCACAGTCTGCCAAGGCTGCTGTGGCTGGAGAGGATGGATTAAAGGGATAATGGAGTGCCTGTAATGATTGCTTTTAACTGAGAAATTAAAATCTCAAACCCCTCTAATACAGAAAAACCAGTTAGAAATCCTCTCAAACTAGGTCAGAATTAATCCTTATCTGAAGTAATCTTAAAGCATGGTAAAATGGCCATAATGTGACATACCGAGAGTACTGAACCATCAAAACAGACCACGCAGTCAAAAGGCATTATCTTAAAAGTCCCCTCAGCCCTTTTTACACTTGCTTTTCTGCCCCCCAAACACAAGCAAAATGTCACAAGGGCACTACCGGCCAAGCATAAATTGGGAGCGTGCAAAAGACTGGGCATGATTTAAACCATCAGCAGTGCAATCAGGCACCACGATTTACAAGTAACATCAGGCTCCCTGACATCCCAAAAGGAAACCTTCAAACACTACACACTCTAAATGGTAAGCACGTAACTTATCTCCTGCCATCACTGCAATTTCTGTTTAATATGAAAACACTGACTGTTTAACTTGGATTGTAAAATGACATTCCATCTAATTGCCATTCATTCCTATTTTTTTTGTTGAAATTTAAATACTTCGTCACTAGTGACAAAAAAAAGATGAGTATTTGCAATACAAATTTAAGACCTAAATCCATAGCAATTCAATACACCACAGAAAGTGCTTATCTGCAGAATCTACCAATAAGCTATAATAAATCATTAAAAGTCAATATAAATGTGCTTTCTTTGCCCAAGGCAATGCCAACATGAAATAAAACAACTGCAGCTGGAAAGAGTTCACAAACCAAGGGATGCAGCATACATCAGACACCGGTTTCAAATCAGTTTTAAGACATTTAGAATATAAAGTCACTCGACAGAACTTTTAAAACAGCAACAAAAAAATGTACCTTCAGGTAACACTCCAGGAGAAGCACACCTGGCTAATGTAAGACATTGGGATCAGGCATTTAAAAACCTGCACATCAAACCTTATCCCAAACACTGTTTTGTGCAAAAGATTAATGGAATTGGTAAGGCAAGTCAGGCACATTAAATGAGGCCCAATATGCAACTGCTGTTCATCAGAATACAGACTCAGGCTGCCTTTTGAACTCTTCCCTCTAATTGAAGAGTTTGCCCACACAGCTAATGAAAATATGAAAATCCAAGCCATGTGAATAGCAAGTCGAATGCTTCAATTTTCAAAGCTGTAATTATAGAGGAGAACTGCAAGTACCAGGAACCAGAACACCAGCAGAGCACAGACCACAAATAAAAATTCAAGAGGCATTCCCAGTTTATGTATTTGGCATTTGATAATGCATCAGTGACTGCACTGCCAGGTGCCAAAAATGAAGCAGCATTATCACAAATAATATCTCCAAAATGCAGTTACATGCAACAACACACTCACAGAGGAAAAGGTGAGTGTTCCAGAGACCCTCTGTTGTACTTAGCTTTTCTTATCTGCTGTCAATAGTTGGTGTCTGTTCATAACCATTCTGTGAAATGGAATTTTAACTATTTGGGCAACAAAGTAATGCTCTAACCCCAATTAAGTGAGAGAAAATAATATTTTTATTATACAATTAGATGGTGGGTTTAATATCTATTGACAGTTTTTTACATTAAACAGTGCACCCTAGCATGTAGTATTTTTTTTCAAAGGTGGCAGCTGTTGTTGCTGTATTTTCAATGCTTAATACCCCACTGTATATTCTGAAATGTTTTAAACACAACAGCAAAGAAAATGAGCCCAAGTTATTTGGGTTTTTTCAGTCAATAGCTCTATGAATCTGAAATATAGATGTGGATGCTTCCCCTAGTCATAAAATGCCTTTTTAAAGGGCAAATGGGATAGATTTTCTAAGACACTCCTACCTTGAAAAATCAAGCAAATATGAGAAAAACCCAAAGAAATATTACTCCCTTAAAATGTCTTCTGATTCTAGTTCTGTCCCTCACTGTAAAACTTAATTTCATATGCATTATGTAAGCATGCAGCCTAATAAAAAAATGTTTCAGCATTGCAACTGCCTTTGCTGGGACACTTGCTCAGTGCATCAGGGAAACACAGGCACCTGCAAACCATTTTCAGTTTATACAAATATTTATGTAACTTAAGATTTTCACTTCTGCCTGTTGCCTTATCAAAGCAGGTGCTCATCAAAACACTGCCTCAGTTAAAGATTAAACAAAGATTAGTAGTGACGTGCACTTTTGCTGAAGTATTTCCACCTAATGACTGTAGTTTTATAAATGGAACATTTCAGTGTGACAAAATTAATCTGAGTTCTAGCTGCTACTCCACATTTGTGAAGTTCTGGCTTTGATTTTCTTCCTAAACTGTGAATGCATGCAATGGCACAATAACTAATCAAACATTGCCACTGCTGCCCTCCAATGTGCTATCAAACAATTCACTTCCCTGAGATCTAGGCTACCTTTGAAGTGACATTTATGTTTGCCTATACAGAGATATTCCCGAATAGCTGAGCACTCAATTTACAACTCACTGCACACTGCAGACAAACTCAAAATTACGAGTTTTATGGGGAAGGGTCTGTTTTTCCAGCAAGGAAAAGCAGGTGCAAATAGTCACACAAACACGACCCTCGCACATTTGGGGTTTATATTCTTTTCCATAAGGACAGCACTCGAGTTAAAGCAGCACAAGCACGGAGTGTCAGGTTAATTCCTGAACTAGTTTAGACACAAGAGGTTTTTACAGAGACAGCTGAGTCTCCGGGCAGTGGCACCAGCCCCGAACAGGTAAATAAAAAACCCCAGATACTTTGAGGAGCCTTTCAAACCAAAGGCACGGAAGCGGCGGGAGCGCCCGGGGCCTTTCGGGTGTTCCCGGGCCGGGCTCGGGTGTTCCCGACGCATCGCGGCGCGCGCGCTGCTCGCGTCACAATGGCCTCGCAGCGTCGCCTCCTAGCGGGGGTGGCTGAGGCGGCGGCGGCCGTGCGGCAGCTCCCGCTCGCTCCGGGGTGTTTGCGGTGAGTGAAAAAACCAACAGCTACAGCCCTCTCCCCGCCCTTCCCAAACACAAATATTCCCTGTTGTGAACGGGGCAGGCTCAATGTGGCATCACACGCATACAACTTAATACTCTATTATTCGATTGATATCTCACCTTAAATTACTCCCTTACAACGTTAAACCCTATAATTTCCCATGTAACAGATCATTTAGTTTTGGAATGCACAGATTAATCCAAATATTGGTTTAAGAAGATAGCGAAGCAATTAATAAATTACATATTTCTATTAGAAACAGCATTTTCTATGGACTCTTGTTCAACTGTCATCCTTTTTCCTATACAAGACCCTAGGGCCCAGGAAAAAATTAGAGCAAATTGAAAATCACCAACGAATTGCTATTGTACAGTGCAAGTTCATTTACGAGATGATGTGATCAGCTTTTAATATGCAGCATCATGAAGCTGCCATATTGACTCTGCTCCTGAATATGAACAAAAATTTAAGAGAAAATGAAGCACAGACTACTTTGGCACTTTTTCCTACAGCTACAGCTGCTGGTCAGAACACTTGACATTTCCAACTGCTATGCACAGCAGCTACATACACTTTTATAGAGGGGAAAAAACACAACCCAGTATCATGATTATCAGATAGTTGGCCAGAGACTTAGTCCTGAGCAATTTTATTTCCAGCTAGCAGGATCACTACCCAAGATCTCTGTCTACTAAAAATCAAGAGCTTCATTTTAATTCAGCTGCCTCTGAGCCTGGCACCACAGCCCAGCGTTCCATTCAATGTTTTCCTCCAGTGCAGAGCAGAAGGTGAAAGGTGCCTGGAAAGTGACTGCCAATGTTATCCTGCACTAGCATCTGAGGGCTGTGCAGTGAGGCTACTGGACCCTGAAAATTAATTTTGACAGGTGCATCTTCTCACTGACCTTCCTTGCACAGTGGGGGCCGGTGGAGACGTGCCAGGCAGTGTCTGTGACTAACACAGCTCTGCCATCGCCAACCCCGCGCCGTCTGTCCCACCACCAGGCACGGCCATTTGCAAAAAGGGCTTTAAAACTCTGAGCCATCCTAGCCTCTGCATGTCAAATCAATTTTAATTAATGCCATCAAACCTTCCATCTGCCAGCAAGGCTTTTTCATTCAGTCCTTCTCAAACACTCTACAAGGATTTCACAGCCATGGATATGAAGCTATTTACATCTACTTTGCACTTTTTCCTGCTTACATGGTCCATTTTCTTGTCCTCTTTATCTCTGGTATCCAGGATCTTTGTTGAAACTTTTACCAGGCAAAAAAAAATTTTTAAAAGCTAACAAATCAAGTTAAATAATAGAACAAGGTTGCCTTTTAGCATAAGTCAAATCTTATTTCCATTGACATGGGCTGTTCTTTGAAGAAATAAATTTAACTCAATTTTACGTTTAGATCTAGTTTCTATTTGTAACTGTTTATAAGTGTGTAAAATGAAAGATTTCTGAATTTTTTTTATTCTTTGCAGAGTGAGCCATTTGCAGAAAATTACTCAGCTCTAAGGAAAATGAATACCAAAGAATAGCAGTGGATTCTAAACCAATTGGAAGAGCCTTTTCCTTGAGCACTGTCTCATATCCCACCACTGGATCCTTACAACATGCTTCAGTGGAGAAGACGACACTGCTGCTTGGCAAAGATGACCTGGAATACCAAAAGGTCCCTGTTTCGCACCCATCTCATCGGCCTGCTCTCTCTGGTGTTTCTTTTTGCCATGTTTCTGTTCTTTAACCATCATGACTGGCTGCCAGGCAAGGCTGGATTCAGAGAAAACCCCATGTCTTACACCATACGAGGATTTAGATCGACAAAAAGCGAGACCAACCACAGCTCTCTAAGGAACGTGTGGAGAGATGCTGTGCCTCAGACACTCAGGCCTCAGGCAGTCACCAACCCTAACAACACGGATCTGTCCCCACAGGGAGTAACCGGTTTGGAAAACACCCTCAGCGCCAATGGAAGTATCTACAACGAGAAAGGCACTGGGCACTCAGCTTCCTACCACTTCAAATACGTCATCAACGAGCCTGACAAGTGCCAGGAAAAGACCCCTTTTCTAATACTGCTCATAGCTGCAGAGCCAGGCCAGGTGGAGGCCAGACAAGCGATTCGACAGACCTGGGGCAACGAGAGCCTGACACCTGGCGTCCAAATTGTGCGGATTTTTTTGTTGGGCTTAAGCGCCAAGGTCGATGGATACCTCCAGCGAACCATCCTTGAGGAAAGCAGACAGTACCACGACATCATTCAACAAGAATACTTAGACACCTACTATAATTTAACTATAAAAACTCTGATGGGAATGAACTGGGTTGCAACTTACTGTCCACATGTTCCGTATGTGATGAAAACTGATAGTGATATGTTTGTCAATACTGAATATTTAATACACAAGCTCCTGAAACCAGAACTTCCTCCGAGGCACAAGTATTTTACAGGTTATTTAATGAGAGGTTACGCACCTAATAGGAACAAGGACAGCAAGTGGTATATGCCACCTGATTTGTATCCAAGTGAACGTTATCCTGTATTCTGCTCTGGAACTGGTTATGTTTTTTCTGGAGACTTAGCAGAAAAAATCTTTAAGGTCTCCTTAAGCATCAGACGTTTACATTTAGAGGACGTGTACGTGGGGATCTGTCTCGCCAAGCTGCGGATCGACCCCATGCCCCCACCCAACGAGTTTGTCTTCAATCACTGGCGAGTTTCTTACTCCAGCTGTAAATACAGCCACCTGATTACCTCCCATCAGTTCCAACCTAGCGAACTGATCAAATACTGGAACCACTTGCAGCAGAACAAGCACAACGCCTGCGCCAACACGGCCAAGGACAAGGCCGGCAGGTACCGCCACCGCAGGCTGCACTGAGGGCGCCCGTACATCAACAGCCCCAACGCACGCCCCCGACCAGCCCAGCCCACGCTGCAGCTGGGAAATTATTTTTGTAACTTGAAAAAAAACCAACAAAAAGTATAGCTCTTGAATATGATGAAGTTATAACCAAAAGGTTTTCCCAGCAAATTGGAGATTTAAAACAAACAAAAATAAAATGATGGTATAGAAGGATTTCTGTGGTAACATGCAATAATAAGCATGCACACTTTGGTGGTACAATTGCTGATTCATGTGCCAGTAAAATATAATTGAGCATATTTTCCACACTAAAATTTTTATTTTAAGGAGTGCATTCATAGCTCTAGTTCTCTTCCACGTAATTTCTTATTATCCAGAACTGCTATAAAATGAAAAATTAAAAACTAAGGAAATGCACAAAGGGCAGATCAGTTTTACCTTCAAATGCCACACGACAATTATTATACACTACTTTAATGTACCACACACTTAGCAATGTCACAATTTAGGAAGACACTATCAATTAATTTTAAAACACTAAGAATGTACTCCGTTGAAGTAGGCCCAGTTTTCAGAAGTTTGCTCATTTGGTTTGGAAGAAGAGATAAATTAAATCAAAGTTGCAAAGTTGCTTGGTACATTGCCTTCAGAAATGCAAGTGGTGTTCTGGATGCAACTTGCAGTCCACAAAGAGCTGACAAAGTTACTTCATTCTCTAGAAGTCACAGGGCAAGCTCCTGAGATCTGATTCCAAGTAACATTCATTCCACTTGGAACCTCCATGCAAATTCATTGGATCTGCTGTTAATTTCCCTATATAAATTCAAGATAACTCAAAGGCTGATGAGAAATGTAAAACTTAAGTTCCAGTCTTGCACTGTTCTTGACAAAATTTCATTTTGTGCAAAGCGGGAGAAAACTAATCAAAGGTGTTGCTTTGCTCTTTCCTGTCTGACAAAAAGCAAGGGTCAGCCAAGTGAAAACACATCTGCTGCAGAAAATGAAGCCCCACACCCGAGTTTATAGGTGGGGAAGACTAGGTCACAAGAAGATTGTGAGTTCCAGCCAGCAATATGGGCAGGAACAAAATCTACGCAATTTAAAGTCACAACACGTACCACTGAAAATAAATTGTGAGAAGTGGGTTAAATCTATTTACAGGTTTGCAGTTTTCTAACAAACAGAACTTTTAAAGCTTATATTCCAACTATTACAGCAGAGTTGTATCAGATTCAGGTTATTACTGCTTGTCACAGTGCCAGGGTAAGCAATACCCACCTCTGATCATCAGCAAATGATCAAATTGCAATTCGTTTTCTGTTTGACTGGGACTTATTAATTGGATAAAATACAAATATTTGATGTACTTTTATTATTTAATAAAACTGATTATATTTATGGTCTTCAGATTTCACTTTTTCTGGGAAAACTGCTCAGGAAGAAATTTCTAGCTTTAGCATTACTGGGTTTTTCTAGTGTTCCCTAGTCCTTAAAGCCTGGTTTTCATGCACAGCACAGAGATCACAGCAGGGTTTTCTCCTTTGTAATGAGAAGACAAATCATATTACTGACCATTCTCAGCAGCTCTCAGGCTGTCTGTCTGCAGGAACTCTCACATGTGAACAGACTGCAAGGCACTGGATGCACTGGAAACAATTCCAGCAGGTCCTCTGGAAGGTGGAGATGGGAATTTGCTCAACACCATTTTTTTTGGTGATCTTCTGCTAAATGTTTTCCTCTGCTGTATTTAGGGTGTGCTAATTGTACATTTCTGCATTTCCAACACACCTCAAATCATAGAAATGTCTGGTTTTGGGGTAAGCAAATACCTGTAAAAGTACTAACTCTCTCCTGCAGAGATTTCTCCACCTACATTCAAAGTTCATACACTCAGTTTACATGATGCATGTGGGCATTCACGTGAGAGCTGCCCTGGACAGATGTTTTGGGAGTGTGCTTCCAGCCCCCACTGCAGCTCTCCCCACCCAACGTGCTGCTCACTCCCAGCCAAGGCAGGCCACAGCTGACACCCAGCTGAAAGCACCTGCCTGGGGGTCACTGCAGGCAGGCTCTACACCACAGTGCTAGCTCTAGAGCCCCAGAGCAAGTGTGGGAAGCCAGCTGCTGCTGCAGCAACTGAACTCTGGAAGATGCCCAATGCCATAAGTGGCCTCTCCCCAGGCAGTGCTGGCCATGACACAACCCAGCCTCCTGGAGAGGACTTGAGCGCTGCTCCCGGCCCTTGGCGCTTTCCAGCTCCGCTGTCATGTACTCCATTTTACCAACTCTGCCTACTCCTAATTGCTGCTCCTGGCTCCTGGGTGTAGTCCAAGAGGTTAATACTAACCCTTAAATAGTTTGGCACTGGACTCATCAAGTTTGGCAGCCAAACCACCTCTTGGGTGCTGGGCTTTGGAGCTCCTACACGATGTTGATCTGCCCGAGCTTGGCAGAACCACGGCACAATGCCCATGAGCTCAGCGTACCAAATCTCCTGCTGCTTACAGGACTAGTGAGGAGCACCAGAATGCTGAATAAAAAGCCATTCTTAATGCCCTTGTAAGGGTCCAACATGGTTTTTTAAATTTGTTATAATGTTTGGGTGTAAGTTGAAACTATTCTATAAACATACTTGAATCCTTATCAAGATGGTCAAAGGCTACTAAAAACATTTGCATCCAAGTTCTGTTTTCTTACACAGTTTGTTGCAAAGCTTTTGGAAACAAAAGGGAATCATTTTGTATGATGAAATATGCAATTACAGAATGAACGCTCTACATTCTTTTCTCTGAATGTTTTACTGTTTTCTAGCTTGTGTTTAAGCTATTTGCTCACTCTACTAGAATATAAAAACAGTTCATGTTAAAAATAGTGCAATAATTAATTATATCATTAAAAGCTTGGACAAGTTCTCTCACTTCCTTTCCCCACAGAGTATGAAAAAAAAGCATTTTTCATTAGCAATAGCATACAAACTTGTAGCTAAAACTCAAACATGTCAATGAAAAAAATAGGCTATAACTATTCATTGCACACAGAAGTACAAGAGTTTGTATAATACTTGTTTTAAATGTTTTTACTTCTCTGTATGTCTGCTTCAGGTTGAAAACAAATATAAAAAGTCATAATGGCTCAAAAGTTATGATGGGAGAAAATTGTGACATAATCAGCACCATTATTATGGCAAAGAAAAATCTTAGAAAAACTGGTCTGGTAACAAAAATCAGAAATTGGAATTCCATAATTTTCCCATACTTTCAACTTAGTAAAGATTTACACATTGATACTTTAGGACCAAAATCAAGTCCCACCAAAAAAAAAGCTGTTATTGAACAACAGAACTGTTCCTTTCACATCTCCAATTAAATCAGTGGTATGAGATATTTGCACATCCCACACCAATAGAAGTATGAATGCAAAATGTGCAACTCCAGCTTTTGGTGTAGTAGAACTGATGCCATCCCCAGTCACTGAGAGATCTTTCATGGGTAAAGTTTGCAATCTGTTCTAAATTTTAAAAATTACATGTCAAGGTACTTCCAAGCATCAGTGGTTGTTCTGAGAGAAAATTCAGTGCCCACTAAGATCTTCACTTACATTTATAAACTTAAATTACGGGATGGCAGTGATCTAGAAGAGATGAGACAGACTGCTTTTCAGGTTAACCTTACTAGAACAGCAATTTAGAATCTGCTTTTCTTTGCAGTGCAGTAATATCAAACGTGTCAGTCCTCATTTACAAAATATTTTCAGAATATATCAACATGTTAAGACATGCATTAAGTGTCTCCAAGCCCAGGCTAAATCAGGCACTGGAGGGGAGGGAAGCACCTAAAGGCCATTACTTTAGACTGCCTCCCTCTTCCCACTTATTTTCCTGATATGTTAACACAGTCCCTAATCACATGGCAATCTAAAATACCTACATAACCCCATGGGCAAGAAAAGCTTTTCTCTTGAATCAATGCTCCTTGCACTGTGTGGAAACTTCCTAGGAGGAAATGATAGAAGGAAATAAAGGGAAAGGGAAGATGGTAATATAGAAGCTACTAGTTCTTCCATTTGTGCTTTTGGGAAGCACAGGCTTGTAACTGATTTGCAGAAACATCACTTGTTGTTGCCATATTTTCCCAATTTTAGATGCTATTTTTCAATCCCTCTTTTGCTGTCGAATAGCACAAACAAGCAAATATTGGGCAAACACTCGGTTACACTGTGAGAAGTGCACCTCTCAATGAAGAGCATTATTGTCCTTTTCATTTCAGATTGTCCTTCCAAAGCAGGATGTGACTCGGGGCACACTCACAATGGACATGGACATGGCACTGGCTGTGATTGCTACCGATCCCATGTCCAGCCCATCCAGCACTGCCTCCCTTCCCCAGCCCAGCCACTCCATGGGCAGCCCCAGGGAAGGAGGGAGGCAGGGAAGCTGCACTGCCAGCTCTGAAATGCTGCACTGTGCAAATGTAGGTCAGCAAGGACAGAACGTGGGCTCTGCTTTGTACCAAGAGTGAAGGCAAAGGCTTTCCAGGGCAGGAGGCTGGGGGAGGGCTCTGGAAAACAACTTCTTGCAGCAAGTCAGTGAAAAAGGAGCTTGAATGTCAGAAAACAGAAGAGTGAAACTAAAAATGCACAGCTGATCAACCCCACACAGGCTGGAAATACAGGGCAGGCTGCGTGTCAGGGAAAAGCGTTACAAAAGTGAGGCCAAATGAGAAAGCATGATCTGGAATTCTAGTCATAAGTGTTCACACTTCTGCACTTAGAGAAAATAGGAACCTATGAGGTAAATCCATTCTTCTAACAAAACTTGTAGTTTGTGACTGCAGTGCATGTGTTTTATTAAAGCCCAAACCAAATTCCAAGTCATGACATGATGGCATGAACAGCAGATGAGTAACTCCACCGAGAGTACTTCACACACAGTACACAAGCAAACCAAGAGCAAAGCAAATCAGATCACTTTTGCCTAGGATTTGTATTTCATCTTCACACAAAGAGTTAATTTCAGCCTTCATTTGTTGCAGCTCAAAACAAACAGAGCCTGGTACAATATGGTACCTTCCTTTCCCAGTTAAAGGACTGCAAAGGAATTTAGCTGAATATGGGATGTGGATGTACACTACCACGTTGCTTTTCTGATATTGCCATGGCAACAGTTCCAAGAGCTCTCTTAAGCATTTAAATCTGACAGTTTTCCTGATAACACTAACTGAATGATAGTAACAATGCATTTTGGTTCATGAGCTAACTGCTCTATAACCACAGGGTACGAACCGTTCCCTTCACTTTTCTCAAGACTGTGCTTTTGGTCAAAATGTTCTGACCAAGACAGTGACCTTGAATTACCACTCAAAAAGAAAAAAAAAAGTCCCTCCAGCTCAGGGAGTACTCATGGCTTAAAGCTTTATACACTCTCAAAGGTTTCCATGTGAATGCTTAAGTTGTGGAGTGTCCAGGCTGGAGAAGTCGAGACTGCTAAAATGTTGGACAGGATTTTTCTCAAAGGGCTTTCATTAGCCTGAGAAGGCTGAAAGAAAAAACCCACTTTCTGAAGGGTGGATTGAATTGTTGCTGACCTTCAAGATGTCATTTGCTCAAGAAAAGGAGGAAGAAACTGGCATTTTTTACACTATTTATCGGTTTGTAACCACTACACACTTTTTTAAATAACAAAAAACTGCAAGCTGTTCTACCTCAGTGGAGGCCAAAGTGCAGTGAGGAATACACAGTGTGCTGTGAGGACAAGGGCATCACAGCAACACCTCCACCTCCTATTAGCCCATTTAGCTTTAGCTAATAATAAGTGGCATTTCAAATGTTTAATAGGAATATTCTGTGAACCACCAGCTCTGATCCCCCAGATGCTCAGTGTGGGCATAATGGAGAAGTCTCTTTTTCTTTACCTTATTAAAAAGTCAAGTGTGTGAAACATGTTTGTCATCCTAACATTTTAAGGATACCAGCTTTGATAAGGTCTTGCAATATATTCAACTAAAAAAGATTAAGATACTGAAAACAGTGTGAAATCTTTAAAAATTTCCCAAGATGACAAAAAATCAGATTTCAGAAGAAAAAGTCATGCTTGCAAGGATTTAAGAGAGGAATCTTTTCAACACAAAGTCCTCAAAAGGTAAAGTATTTCCAGTTCTTTTGCTGTTAACACTTCTAAAGTTTTATATTAAATTAAAAATTAAAAACATTCATGCCATCCTAAAACCACCAAATCCCTCCACACCCTTGAAAAACCACAACCCCACCACATCATTGCTTCTGGAAAGGCCAAGTGTTCCCACATCTCAGTCAGGCTCAAAGTTTACAACGAGAAAAACCAACTGCCACAAGAAATCCTTTGTTCAAAAAATACCAGACAAGACACTGAAGGAAACTAAAACCTTCCTCACTGCCTTTCCTAAATATTTAACAAACCCTGCATTTGAACAAGCTGAGGCCTAAGAACTATTTTGAGAATAAGAGTAACCTAGAATCTTGCAGGTTTCATTCAGGATTTGTGTCACTGTCATCACTTTCAAAAGAAGTGACCATTTACGTCACATTTTAAACCTGTCTTGCCCTAACATATAGGTTGATACAAGATGACAAAACAAAAAAAGAAACACTGGAAAGTACCATCTGTGACTCAGTCAAAAATTTAGTGCTGCTACTTAATGCAAATGCCAGTCCTCTTATAGGCATTCTTCCAAAGCCCACCTAGACATCGATTTTTGCTGCCATAAAAATGCAACTCAATTATCCAGCCTTCTGAATGAGGAGAAACAATTTCCCATTGTATCATCTTGAACTAATCTAAAAATACTGCATTTTATTGACTGGTTTTTAGTGTAGAAAAGGATAACATTTTTATGTCCCAAAAACGTAAAGAAATGAGACAATTCAGAGGTACTCTTAATGTTACTCAAGACTCTAAAATAAAGGTAAATAACTCATATATACCTGAGGGAACAACTAACACCTCTATTGCTCAAAAAGCAAATTACAAAGCTTATGCTGTACCCGCAGTGAAGCATACCAAAGGGAAAGAGGAAAAGCCAACCAATATTAAGCCAACTCCCAGAAATCACATTGTTCATATACAAACATATCTGCAACAGTATTGTTTTCAATAATACCTCTATTTATGTCATGACAAAATTCTGTCTTCCAAATCTGAAACTATTTTTAAAACCTGATGCAGCAGTTTGCTTTGATTATTGATTATTTGATTACATGATTTAGCTATGTTGGAAGTTATCCACATTAATTGAAAAACCTAATCTTTTCCCTTTTACCATTTTCAAAATGGTAAAAAAAAAATAGAGCAACAATGATAGATAATCACAATTCTTTCACTTTACAAAAATTAAAATTTATTCAGAGTTAAAAGCCATAGCCAGTACTTTCTACTATCCAGCTGAGAACTATGCCTTTTTTAAAAAGCAGGCAGATCTGTTTGCTACATCCATCAAAGGTATGATTTTTTCCTAACCAAAGTTCAGTTGAGAAATGGATGCTGCAAACAACTTCAGATATTCAGCTTTCATTAATGTTAATAAAGGAATGACAGGCCTGTGACAATAATTGGAGGTGCTAAGCCTGAATGAAATACAATGCTGTCCTAGTCATTAAGGAGTTCACTGCCTGGATCCCTCAAATGTTTTCTTTTTTTTTTCCCCTTTCACCATTTCCATATTTCCTACTAGTAGAAGTTAAGCAGTTTTAATGAGTTATTGTCCATATTTGATGCTAGCAGAGCAGAATGGAAAAACTAGAATAAACTACACAACAACATTTCTTCCCTACCCATCCTCCTATTCATTAAAGAATTTACACCCATGAGCACACTTTTCTTAAATAGCATCTTCTGCACACATTCCATAAATTGAGAGTTTTATGAAACATCACTTTGGTTTTGCCTGTAAGACTCCTCCTGACAACCAGTCAAGTATTAATGTTTTACCTCTTCCAATTCTGTAAGAAAAAACACACCTATGAATCTTGTATTATCTTTTTTTTGTGGTAAAGTATTTTATATGGAACAGAGTGGGCATTTCCCCCATTTCTTATCACAATATTCTCCTGGAATTACAAGTATTAGCACCTGAAGCACTAACATAGTCCCCGAATTCATCAGACCCTGATTTACTCATAGAACAGATAAATCATAGGATGTTCATGACAAAACAGATGATCAGAGCATTGTTTTTCCTCACACCAACGGAATCGCAGCAAGCAGTCCATGCTGACATATCCTGGCTAGGACACGGCAAAGTTCTGCTCCAGTTCCAAGTGCAGCCATTTCAGCACATACAACTGTGATCCAGTTTGAATTTAACATAAATTGCAGCTGGACAATGCTGACACTGAAAGGATGGACACTTCTTCCACAGATGGTCTGGGCACCTGTTCTAGTGCCCCGCTACCCTCACAGGAAAGAATTTCTTCCTGACATTTAATTCAAATCTACATCTCCCCTCTGTGTCTTTTGACAAAGGAGAACAGTTTAAACTTCCTCCCTCTTTTCTATAACCCTTCTTTGAGGAAGGCTGCACTGGGCTCTCCCCAGAGCCTTCCCTACAGGCTGAGCAGTCCCAGCTCTCAGCCTGTCCCTGGAGCAGAGGAGCTCCAGCCCCAGGAGCACCTCCATGGCCTCCCCAGGACCTGTTCTGCCAGGCCCAGGTGTGTCCTGTGCTGAGGAGTGCAGGGCTGGATGCAGCCCTGCAGGTGGGCTCTCAGGAGGGCACAATCCCCTCCCCTGGGCTGTCCCCACCTCGCTGTCCCCGCAGCCCAGGATCCAGCTGCCCTCTGGGCTCTGAGCGCACGCTGCTGCCCCATGTCCAGCTTTCCATCCCCCACAACCCCCAGGTCCTTCCAGGTGCTTCTCCAGCCTGTGACTGCCCTAACCCAGGTGCAGCACCTTGTGCACTTGGTGAAGGGGCTTGCTGAACCTCACTAGGGTCACATGGGCCTTCACACTCTTCATCATCTTCAGTTGTGTAGTTGTGTAACCCAAGGTGCTGGATCATTTCCTTTTTTTTTGGTGCCACTTTAAAACTTGGGCAAAAATAGCTTTACATATTTGCTGAACATATTTCACACTGGCTTTGTCAGTTACTTGAAGTGAAAAATTATGACAATGAGATGTGTTGCCATAGGAAAAAAAAGGCTGCCTCCCACCACAGCCAACTAAAACATTTGGCATTTCATTTGTTTCAGTGGCCAATACAGATAAGAATGTGTTTGTCCCTGGATTTTGGGAAGTAAAAAAAAAAAAAGATAATTATTTTTCGAACTGTCAATAAAGCTTTCTTTTCTTCTTGTCCTATTTCTCTTTTAAAACTACCTCTTCACAGCTAGAGGTTTTCTCAAGTTACCAGATATGAGTCTTTGCAAGATGCAATATGCAAAACTAAGCATTTTCCATACAAACCCCATAACAATCTCCCTCCTCACCCAAACACCTCACAAACACACTCAACATTCACTCTCAGAGAAACTTCTAACTAGTCCTCTTCAACAAGTGAACACTAACTCCCTAAAAATCAATTCTTTATGAGTCCCAGAGATGACACAAACCTATCTGTTTCTAATAAATACCAAACTACAGTTTCTGAATTCTCTATACAACATTTTCAAAGCTTATTAATAAAATTTAGTCCTTTACAGAATTGATCATATATTGCAGACTCTTTACTTAACAGTGGCATCAGATGATATTAGACCAAATCAAAATTACTTGTTTCAAAAAAAACCAGTAAGTATAAATAAATGTTGATTAGGACCTGCTATTACCAATACTCCCTCCCTAAGCAGTTGATAAAATTTAGCCAACAAGTCACAGAAATATTACCCAAGTTTCCCCATTTACTGAAAAATATAAGGGCAGAAGACAGAAATTCACCTACACAGATGCAGCTATAGGGATGTTGTAATCTAGGACTGTACCATCCTCCACACATGCAGAATGGGAGCAGAAATTATCAGTACATTTATTCTGCTGCTGCTAACTGCATTAAATGAAAAATATTTTTTAAACCCAGTAGAAATCCTTTAGAATAAAGGGCAGTAATTGCAAACTTTGTAAGTTGTGACACTTCAGTAAATATTACACAGTACATCTCTTTCTATTAAACAGGGAGATAAAAGAGGCAAAACGCACAAATTCATACTTCAGGGGAAACACACAGGCAGGACAAGCATTTAAAAGAGAAAATATTCTGCCTAAGGAGCTTATGTAAGTAAATAAGTGGACCAATTTTAAGTGGTAGGCTTCAATTCATCAGTTTAAGTACTGGAAATGAGTGTTTTTTCTTGTGTAATGACAATTGAAGTAAAGTGTGAAAGCACTGACTATGCCCCAAAATAAACAGTCTATTAAGCATCCACAGCAATTTAGTTTCCTATTCCTTTCTCAACCTGAACACCCCAAACATAAAACTGAAAGCAAAACA
Organism: Dicaeum eximium; assembly: GCA_013396995.1. Classification (NCBI taxonomy): domain Eukaryota; kingdom Metazoa; phylum Chordata; class Aves; order Passeriformes; family Dicaeidae; genus Dicaeum; species Dicaeum eximium. The sequence goes on along the minus strand of VWZP01009951.1, from coordinate 868,430 downwards.
AATTACCCTTGTGCTTGCCAACCAAAATAAACCCAGAAGTTAAAAATACCTTTAAAATGTTTAACTCTCCCTACATATAAACATATACACACAGAACAAGTGCATTATGAAAAGCTTCCAAGGCACTGAATTTATGTGGATGTCCATGAGAGCCAGAGGCTCCTGAACTGTGTGTTGTGGAAAACATGCAGGCTTTGCAGGTTAGTTAATCAATACTGTGGTGGCTCTGTATAATCCAGCCATTACTGCCTGGAGTGAAGAGCAGCAATTGAATTTTATTTGTGGCCCTGGTGCAGATCACATCTGTAATCCCATGTAAACTACACACAGCACTAAAAATGGAACCAGCAACCAGAGGAGCAGCAATCTTATGTGACAGTCTGGGGAAGCTGCTCCCACACTTAATGGGTGAAGCAAGACCTGAAGGTTTATCAAGATTCAAGGAAAGGTGAGAAGTCCAAATATATTAATTTAAATGCACTGAATTCCCACGTGAGTTTACCAATGCAGAAGTAAATTGGCCTTCACTCACTGTAAACCAAGGAAATTAAACTACATACAGCTCACTAAATTAATTTTATTCCTGAAGACATCACCAGCCAATGGCAATTTAATGCATTATAACTTATGAATGTTGATGTTGAACACTTTGGTAATTTGCTTTAATTTGCTTGAGTGCCTTGATCTAGATATAGCCTCAAGGAATACTTGTATATTGCCATTTTAGATTGCATCATCCATTGTATTAAGGAGAAAAGGTTATTTGTGAATGGCAGAACTATGAAGCATTTGCTTTAACAGGAAAACACAATTATTGAAGACTCTGAACTTCCCAATGACTCCCAGCCACACTCAGGTGGCAACAGCTCCACCCTGCAAAGTCCTGATGTGTTTCATTACAAATGAAATACGAATTAAGATTTTAACCCGTTAAAACAAATCCTGCTTTGGGGAGCTCAGGAGCTGCAACAGAAATCTGGGAGGAAGTTCCACAAGGTCTTCAAGTCCCTGAAGAGTACTGACTGACAGACACACCAAGGCTACCAAGAAAAACCACAGTCATGTTTCAGACATAGGGAGGGCTTTTTTCACCCCAAAGCNTGTGTGTGTGTGTGTGAGCACAAAGGCACCTCCAGAAACCTATTTATTTGTCACAAAATCCCTTAACAAGCCTGGAATCCAGGAGGACCCAAAGATGAGAAAAGAAGGAACTTGGCATTTGAAATTATTTAACAGTTCCCAGGTCAGCAGCAAGCTGGAGGCTACCACAGATGAGACTTGAGGGGTTAAGAATCAGCTCATTCCAGGAGGAGAATTCTGTGAATTCTGCTAGAAAGCACACAGGGTCCACCATGAGTTTCTCCTACAGGAGCTTGATCATAAGGAGAAAGCCAGACTGCAGCCAGGGCTTTATCAACAGCCAAGAAAAACATTAGACTAGTAAGCCAAAGAACTGAAAACGAACTAAACTAAGTAAAACAAACCAAGATATAAATAATGTAGGAAAATTCTGAGTTTTCAACATTTAAAAGTAAAAAAACAAAGAAGTAAACAGCAAAGAAAAAAAAAATCACAGTAACACCTAAATTTATCCTGAAGCACAACAAAGTCACTACAAATCAGTGTTGGAGTGAATGAACTACTAATTCATAAACCCAGCATACATTTTTATTTTTCCATCAAGATAATGTCAAAGAGCACATGAAATGTATTACAGAAAGGTATAAATGCCTTTCTGCAATTTAACTAGAAGCAAAACATTCCCTCCCACCACCATTATCTCCAGACTTTCCAGAGAAACTCACGCTGTTTCCTTCACCCCTGAGAAAATCAAACATCTGCCCACCCCATCAGCTTTTAATCTTCTTATGGACAGAATTAATTTAGCTTCCTTCTGGGGAATGTGATGGGAGAGAAAACTGGCCAAGCCTATTTGAGCCAAAGTCAGTCTTTTGTTTAAAGGAGAAAAACGAAAAAGAGGGGGAGGAAAGGGAAAAAGATGCAAAGCTGTGAACACTTTAGTTATGCCACATTTATTAAGTACCAATACATTTCTATGCATTTTACCATAGTTTAAGTATGACTTCACTAAAGAAACACCACTTGACTGAACATATGGCAGAAACTCCCTGAAGCATGCCAAAGATTAAATGTCAGGTTAATCAATCACTTCCATTCCACTTAGGAGAGGCATCAGAAAAAGCTCCATTATTTCCTTAAAGGTATGATTTTTATTCATAACTGAGAACTTCCACAAATATTAGTATATTAATATTAGTAACACTATCCTAGTGTTGAACTTTAATCCATTCTGCATCTTAACCTGGAGGATGTTGAGTACTTCTTACTTTTTATCTTTTATTTCTCTCAGCTCCATATGAAGGAGTAATAAAATAATAGTTGAAAATATTGTCTGTGTACTGCAAATTTCCATCTATAAAATGTTCCCTGCATATGGATTACTGTTATGGTATTCATTCTTTAAAATTATCTAATACCCACATTCATATTTCAAAGGATTACAATTCACAGTGTTTGGTATTACAAGCCAAGTGCAGGCAGCTTTCCAGAGAAGAAAATAAAAGGACATTAAGAGTCTTGCTGAGCCCTGCCAGGGGAAGGAATATAAGAGACATATTGAATCTATGGTTTTGTTGTGCAGTACAATAACACACATATGCAAGCTACCCATATTAAATATTTAGCTCACCTTAGTGCCTGATTAGGCACTTTTATTATTCTGAATGGGAAGTGTAACAAATGAGCAAACAGAGTTTTCAAAAGATTTCATCTGTGAACAAGGAAGTTGATTAACTTCACCTTTGAAATCTGAGCCAGTTATAAACCTACCCTTTAAAATCAGATGTAACATTCAGGCAGTTCAGAGTCCCTTTAGATTTTAATTTCTAATACAGCATTAAAATCCATTTAGGACTTTAATATGTATTTTACTACTTTAATCTGCATTTCACCTGCTGTTCACGTCCAGATATTTTTAGAAGCTTTTTCTTGATATTATTTTCCAGACATCATTATACATGTGAAAGCTACTATAAAAATCATTGTTTGCTACAGCACAGAACATCACCCTAAAACAGAATGGCTTTTATAGATCCATATGAGGTAGCTGCATATGTTCTGTATATTATAATATATTCTATGTATTATTAGCTACAAAATATTTGTCTTAAGGCATTATAAAGCCCTCCCTATCCACAAGTCTTTTGTTTTAGTTAGCAATCATGATAAAACACAACTAATCAGGCTGGTTATCTACTTGAATGATGACTGTATACCATTTTTATTTCAGTTCTATGTAAATCTGTTTGCCTGATTTACACCAGAGCTAACTGGGAAGTAGGGCTGATGGATAGTGCTGTATAATGCACCCTCAAGTCTCCTGTGCTAAAGCAAAAGCAGAGTTGGTTTTTTCCCCACCTCAGGAAACAGAGCTCTTCTCTGTCTACTTTAGTAATATTCCCTCCCTTCTCCCACAGTACTTCCCAATTTCAATAAAACCTGGAGAAAAGTTATTGCCTTTGTCAACTTTTATGAAAATTGCTGGCCAGGGAAATTAAACCATCGAATTACTGCTCTCAGGGAGTGAAAGGCAGGCAGTGCTTTCTGTGTCTCCCCAAAATGGCAGCACCAAGCCACCCAAAATCACCCATCTGTAACTCAGCAGCTGCACTTCTCCCCAGACCAAGGGAGGGCACGAGCAGACACCCACCTCACTTGAAGAACCTAGAATTTTTTAACAATATTCTAAATTACAAGTACTCTGAATTTACAGCCAGAAGACTGACAGTTAACTACAAGCAAAGTTAACACATCACTACCTCACTTTGCTTAGTCACACCAAGTTTTCCTTCGCACTTGAACTGAATTTTAAAAGCCTATCTGTTGCTCATGCACAAAACCTACTCATATATCTTTATGGAGAGACAGAAAGGAAGCGATTTAAATTCCAAAAATACATCCTAAGTTTCTTAAAGCAGCCAACCAGCTTTGGACTTCCTAAACCTTAATATACCAAATGCAATGGAAATGTAAGATGAAATAAAAACATGCTTTGTTAATATTCATGTTTTATAAAGTCTAACCAACAGTTTTATAGGTGTGAGAAACAAGTTAGTGGGAATTGGATTTTACAAAGTATTATCTGAACTGATATTATAATGCTGTTAATATTAAGATCATAATATATGTTATAAAGTGGTTAATTGTGAAATTGGTTTTTCACAAGGATAGCATGGTTTTGTGTGCTGTAATGTGGGTTTATGAGTTGGCATTGGACCGACTGTTGCTAGTCAAACTTCCGAGACACGACCTCAAAAGGAGCAGAACTTCATCCAGTGAGGACCCCGATAACCACAGTGACAAACCACAGCAGCACCAAAGAGAGTGACATGGGGCGAGGCTGTGTAAATCCAAAACTAAATATGCATAAAGCTGATGCAATATCAGGGGTATAAAAGGTGAAGACACCATTCTGTGCAAGAGCCTCTGGTGTTTTGCCACACTTCCAGCGCTGTCCCTTTTGCTTTGCTGATTTTTTTATTCCCAATAGAACTCCATAACTTATTCCCACTTGGGGTCTGGGTCATTTCTAACGAAAGGCCAGCTAATTAGATGATATATTTGTAAAAAATACAGTTGTTCTCCAAGTTATTTATACATTTCTTTCAATTTACCAACTGCCTTAGATAAATTTGACATTTTGAGTACATTGGACAAACCTTCATTATTTAAAATATTTAAGTACTACGAACCTTCAATATTTAAAATAGTTAAGTACTAGAGATGCATAGATCCAAGATTAGCCTCTTACATTTTAAAAGAAAATAAAATTGTTTGTCTCTCAAAGAAATGTGCATTCAGGCTACACACTTATTGATTCACAAAGGTAAGGAACCAGATTTATTTTTACCAGATCACCTTCTTCAGTGTTAAGTCCCATCTGCATGAGGCTCGTGTTACTTAGAAAAATCCCAAAGCAAAAATTTCCAGAAAATCCCACAAGCCTTTTGGCAACAAAGAGGGCCAACAGAGAAAGTGGTGAATGAGAATTAAACCAGCCAATGCATCACTCAGTGCCTGCCTACATGCACTTGCATACACACCCATCTCCCCTGAACTCCCTCAGCTCAGCTGAGTGAGCTGGAGATGAATCAAGAGCCAGGACCCACCCTTGCAGCAGCAGTGATGCAAGTGGTGGCAGCAATAGCATATTGCTGAGGCTGAACACAGATCCAGCTCCAGATGGCAGCCCAGCAGCTCACACTCACAGGGCTGTTCCAGGAGGAATGATCAGCACTGCCCAAACGCCAGCTGAGTGAGCCATAACTAATGCAGAGTTCATTATATGGCCTTTACACTCATCTGCCTAACAAGAAAGCTTGCACTCAGACTTATCCAGAGCCACCTGGAGCAAACCTGACTAAGTCAGGACTTGGCCTACAGACATCCTAAAAGTGAGGATGCTGATTCAACAGCAACAGTGTGGCTGCATAAAAGACACAGGCAAATTAACACCTGGATTTAGATGCAACACTAAATCTCACAAATTTGGAGACCTAAATATAGTCACTCTTAATCAATTCTTCTTAAATGGTGCAAGAAGGAACTGCCAAAAAAGCTTAAAAATATGTCCTATTTTGCTATTCTACCTTGATCTTTTCATTAGTTATGTTGCACTACCTGGAATAATGCCCAATGACATCACTTATAATCCATCCCCCAAAAGAATAAGAACCAGGGCTCCTGCCTCAGCATTTCATCAACACTTGCCTCTAAAGCTCTGTCTCAGTTCTGAGCTCTGCAGGTTTAAAGCACTTTGAAAAGACTATGTTTGCCTTACATATTCTGATTGAAGAACTGAAGAACACCTGCCCATGCACACTGCTGTAATAACTGTGTGCCTGTGAACAGAATCTGCCACTTGAGATACCCTCTGGTATCACACATGCCCAGCCACATACTGAAAGAATTCAACAGAAGGGAAAAAAACCCTCAACTACACAACCAAATAAACCCACAACTGTAAGAAAAAGGAAAGGAAGTGGACCTTTAAAAGAACACCACCAGAACAAAGGGCACAAATTGAAACAACAGTCCTTAAGTGTATTCAGAGAAGGCAACAGTAAGGACTAAGCACAGAATGTATAAAAATAATTACAAACAAATCACAAAACAGAGTGTGCTCTGGCTTAACTAAGTAGTAGTAAATGGCATGAGTGAGATGGACATAGCCTGGGTTCTGAGGCAGTTCCTATGGATATTGCTAAGGTAACAAGCTGTCCTACTTTCCAAGCTCAGAAGAAGGTATGACTATGACACTAAGTTAGACATAAGCAAGTACTCCAAGCAGAAAAAGCAGGAAAATTGTTTACACAAATAATGAATTCTACCTTCCTCTATTAGGAGCAAACAACTAAGTACTGAAGTGTCACAGGGCCTAATGACAATGGTATAATCTCAAATACTGACCAGAGAAGGAAATCTTGACTTGGTTCTCACATCAGTTACGTGAATTACTCAGATGATCATCAAATCCTTTAGATGTAATTTTGATTTAGTTACTGTATCATTGCAAAGTGTGCTAGAAACCTTTAAAACTTCATTCAAACTAAGAAAGCTTGCACTGAGGATGGTTACCCATAACCTGCAGGCTACCCATAACCTGCAGGGAGAAGAAGGTAAGTTTAAGTGAAGAAATTTTTCATCCCCTATCTGACACATGCTCATTCCTACTGGGTCTACAAGACCTCTACACCACTTGCAGTAGGTGTGAATAAATTACAACCCTACATAACAGCAGAGCTGTTCTTTCCCCAGAACTGTCAGGTAAAGATGCAGCTGTTTGACATTCATTAGATGTTTGGAGATAATTTGTAGAGGGAAAGGTGTTGACCCAGTTCTTTAAAATAAGCTTGTGCAGTGTCTGTTCAGAACCCTTAGGATAAAGTATAGAAATCTGTAGCTCAGGTTCAGCTGGTAGCACTGAGCAGCACTCTAGAAAACTTTAATTACACACAAACCCAAAGACTTGAGAAACACAAATGAATCTAAGCAGAACCCTATACAGGACTCAAGTACAGGTGGACATCCAATCCAAAGAAAACAAATGAAGTGTACTAGGCAGTTTTATTTGGGGCTATGTTTCCAAATCAGAGTGACCCCTGAAACATTCCTAAAGGATCCCAGTCCTAGTGCACAGTGTGCATGGCAGATGAGTTTCTCAGGGGATATCCCCAGGGCTGGCAAATACACTCCTGTCATGCAGCTTTGGATGAAGGCAGGTCTAGGAGGTCATCTCAGAGCTCATACCAAGCACGTCTGAGGCTCTCAAGCCTTTTTAAGTAAAACTTCCTGGATGTCAAGCTTTAATTGAATGTATATTCAGAAATGCTTTGGGTTCCCGTATTTGGCACTCTTCCATTCAAACCTCTCAAGGACCTGCCAGCTGTGCCAGAAGCCCACTGAGCACTGCACAGCTGAGTTTTACACACAGCAGTTACTGCAGGCACGCTCGTCCCGGGGCAAAGCTGCACAGCTCCAGGTGCTGCTCCCTCTTGCTCAGCAGCACACTGGTGCCACACAGCAATGCCTAACTTCCTGAGGCCTGACTGATTATACAACATCCCTTGACTTGAAGTTGCAGTTCTTGGCCTCAACATAAAAGAAAACCTATTACAGGGAACAAAACAGGCAGCTCTATTGTGTAGTGCAGTACAACAGTCAGATATCTTGGCACAGATGTACACTGTTTACAATCCCAAAGAAAACGAGTGCACTATTGTTGAACCTAACACATTTTCTTGAAAGCAGCATTTGTATGTGATTTTTCTTGGGCTGTATCAGCTTCACTATTTACACTAAAACTCTTTAAGGGAAAGCAATGTCATATTTGAAACACAACTGAGGCAATGAAATGCCAACCACTGAAACTGTTATGTGGGCCTTAAATATAAAATACAGTAATAGTTCTTAGGAAACTTGGTTGCATTTTATCCACTCTCATTAGAGTAATACAGACACACAAAGCCTTCTTGTCTGCTACCACAGAGCAGTGGAAGGTTGTTGGCAGACTGTTCTTGAGAAACATCCATTTCTCCAGCTAAATGATTTTTTGAGTTCATGGTCATGTCCTGGCCTTTAACCCTAATGGACCAAGGACCTCATGGGTATGTCTGAATTAGTTACAGAGGAATACACTTAGGGTGAAAAACAATTTACAAATCCCATAAAAACAAGTATCTACCTCAAGTATCATCAATGGACAAACATCTGCCCTTCATGCAAATCTATCTAACTTTCTGATTCTATATTATTACAGTTTTCCTCACCTCCTCTTGCTGGTTAAAAGCTGAATAGGATGCACAGAAAGAATTCACAGAATGCCTGAAGAGAGGAGTGGGGTGTAGGCAGGCTGGTGTTGCACTCACTTTGGGAATAATGACCATCTTATGCACAGGCTGCACAAAAATTATGCAGCACTTCAGAGCCTGTTTCAACATTTCCAAGTATCCATTGTTTTGCTGACTCCTGCCTCAATCCCACTGTCCTCCAGCATTTTAATGAGATTAGGACATGACACAGAAAACTGCTGAAGTGGATAAGGTATCTCTCTTCCATCTCTAACATTAAAGATGCATTAAGTTGTTATTTCTTTTTAAATAACTGTTTATCTGAACACTGAGAGCCAACATCCAACTCCACCATATGCTTCTAAACAGTCATTTTGAATTTTGGCACTGAATCACAAATTCCTCACGATCAATTATAGGATCCTGTGGATTTACCTACTCACACTGAAGCATATCAATAATTTTCTGAAGTCTTTTATATGAAACACATGCACACACCATGTTAATTGTTTCTGCTTCAACTGCTTCCTCTCCAATGGCTCAGTCTGTAAAGTGCCATCATTCAGTAATTCCATTCAATTATACTATACAATATTCCTCTGAAGATATACCAGAGGTGGTTAAACAACCTCTCAGTTAAAAAAAATTACAGAGATTATACCCAACTCAAAAGTTTCTGAGGGCAATAACAGTAACATCCTTTGGTTAGTTAATTCCCCAAATTTGATAATGACTGAAAAATGCTGTTGACCTTAGGGGTGCTGAACCAGTCTCCAATTCTTCTGAAATTTGACCTGCTTGTACTGTGGTTTACATAGGGACTCCTTTTTAATTACTTAGGTTCTGTCAGGATTATGAAATCTATTTGTTGTAACTGAAAAGTAATGCATTTACTTTAATTATTGATATTCTCATATGTTTACTCAGAGCACTTGAACCCAGAGATGCTGTAAAGCCTGGCAGTGCACAATGAACAATGGTAAGAGGGATGTTACTTTTGTCAGTTTGGAGAAAAAATATCACTCAACTCAGAAACACTGAAAATTTACATAGAATTTCTTACTTACAAAGGTTGAATACACCACAGAAATTTGCATTTGCATTTGTTCTAAGTGCAGTCCTCACTAACTAAACTGATCATCCAGGTGTAGCTCCAGACTCCCTGGGAAGGCCATCAGCTCAATCCTACAAGAGCTCTTGCCTGTTTACTGAACAGGAATGGAAAGAAATGCCAGCAGTAGCTCTGGCTGCTTATGAGTGCAGATGATCAGTGACACATTCCATTATGAGCAGCAAAAACCAAAGACAAAGGAAGCTCCCAAGCTTCAGCAGCCCTGAATGCTAAAAGAAATCCCAAGTTGAAAACAGAGTTTTCCAGCCATTAGGAGAGACAAAAAAATCATTTCTACAAGGGCCTACTGCAGTGCTGTGCAGTTCTTGTTCACTTGAACACAAGTTTCCAGCACCCTGAATCACACCTCCTGACCTGCCAGGGCACTCAGAACTCAGAGGAAATCACCCTACAGAACTCCACAGCCTTTCATGCTATTTCTGTCTTTCATATTAAAGCCAGGAGAACCCAAGGATAAAATATGAGTAAAACCACCAAAGATGAGTAAAACCAGCATTATCATGACTATTATTGTAATGGATAAATAAATTACTTGCACATGCACACAGTCAATACAAAGCACGCCCTCAGCTTGGAAGAGTTCAGCTGGAAGCTGTCCACATCCAGCTTTATCAGGTGCTCACTGAACAAGCAACCTCTTCCTATCCTGCCCTAGGTGCAGATAACTGGTCTGTTGTGATCTTTACATCTTCAGCTACACTAGCAGTTAAATGCTTCACATATCCTAGTAAGAGAAATGAATAGCCCAAAATTCAATTTCATTGCATTCAAAAGGTGAGACTGACCTTCTAGGCTTCCACCAGATGACACTGGCCTCCAAGTTACCATTACCCTTTAGAAAAGCAGGAGGATAAAGCCCCAAACATGTCAAATTTACACAAGTAACAAAGAATGTTCAGAATATCAGCTTAAGATTCTCTCTCAGCATCACCTCACACCCTGTGTGGTACAGAAATACAAATATACTTCTCTTCCAAAGATTGATCCACCTCAAACACCAAACTTTGCTAGATAAAAAACAAATTTTTCTGCCATACAGGGGATTATGCTTGGAAGTGAAGCCTGCAGGGAGACTTGCAGGTTTTGAAAAGTCATGCTGAACAGTTTGCTACATGAACTGCTGGGAAACCAGTAGCAAGAGCTACCACCACTAGTTTACTCACTTATTTCCCAAAACATCATTAATCCAGGCAAATAGAAGGTGCCACAGGTATTAAAATAAGGAAAAAAATACTTCTTAAAAATCTGAGGAAAATGCCTTGCTATAAACAATTCCAGGTCCAGAATAATGAGATCATGCCTTCACAATAAAAATTCAATAAATAAGTCAGTTCTTCCTAAGAGATAGTGTGCCAATCAAGCAAAAACCCTGTTACAGGCAAGAACTGCCAGCAGCACAAGTTATTTTAGCTGACATTACTTCAGAAAAAGCCCACCATTCACCATCTGCTCTGGCACAAATTCTGAATGCTAAGAAAGTTTGCAACATCCCTGATAAAAAGAACGCAGTTAAGATGAAGAAGTTTTTGTTTTGCTGTTAAAAAGAACAAGCATCTAGGACAGCTCACATTTCAGTAAGAACAAACACAAAACCTAAGTTTTGCACATTTCATAAAAATCATTACAGAGAATTACAGCAAGGCAGAATGCAAGTGTAGGGAATATTATACAAAATAAAAAAGCATTTACAAATTTTGTATGAGAAGCAGGTGGGCTTCTCCAAACAGCAGATCACTTTACATCGGAGATAAGAAATGTAAGTTTTAAGGGAATCTGACCACACTCCAGAAATACATTAATGGAAGCAAACACCACAGGAAAAATGGAGGAGCCATCATGTCTAGCAGAACTATGACATAAAAAGCTTTCAAATGTGAGCATCCATCTGGAAATCAGAGGTTTGAAGTTTGAAGAGAGCCTCTAACCAAGAGCTACCTGGAACTCTTAATTCCTTTGAGATGTCTGATGAGTTCCTGTGGGGATTATACCAATACTATGAGGACACCAGATGAGATCATGCAAGTGGAATGAATTCCAATGCTATCCTCCACATTCCTATGATTTAGCCAATGAGTATAATGTATTTTCCCATTAAACACCTAGGGGAAGCAATTACTTTCCCATTTCCTCCCTAATTTTGTCTAGCATAAAAAAATATAAACTAACCACAGAAAACCTTGAGTAAAAGCAAAATATGGAACTTGCCAAGTGGCAGGAGATTAACTATTCCCCATAAAAATACAGTCTGATATTAAGGGTTACAACTGTGTGGTCCATCACTACGACAAAGTTTAGACAAAAACAGATTAACTTAATTAACAGATTTATTTCTCCCCCATCTGAAGCACAAAGCCAGGATGTCACTGCAATTTATGAATGAGCTAAATATTGAGGGCATCTTTTTAATAGGCTGGAAAATAAGGCTCTAAAAATCCCTCACCAGTTCTTTCTTAGACAAAAGCTGAGTAACAGATGGACTTTTAATATTTCTCATGACACCAGCTGATGCTTTATGTGCAGTCGTGTACTCTTAAACAGTTATTTCAAAAAATTCTGGTTTATGTTAAAAAAAGATTTACTTGTAATTTAATATCTATTATATTTTCTTCCTAAATGGAAGAAACCAACAAGGACAGTTTAATAATCTCAAAACCCTAGGCAGTATGCTCAATACATGAGGTAGGATTCTAGAACAAAAAAACCTTACCAATTTTTATGACCTCAAAAAAAATACATAATTTTTAGAGTTACTGTACATCCCTTCACTTTTACAGATTTTACACTGATAAGCTTAAAACATTTCAACACTTCTGTTTTACTATAATCTTGCTTTTTCTTTCTTTTTCCTCCCCACAGAGCAATTTAAACAGAACCTATTTATTAACCCATTTCAAATCCCCACCCCTTGAAGCAGGTATGATATCCCATAGAAACCTGGATTCGGTATAACAACACTTTGATTCCTCATAAAGAAGCCCAAAATTCATGCAAAGTTCGAGAACAAATCTTCATGCATAACAGGTTATCTTCTTCCTTCATCCAATCAATTTCTGAATTAATCTAGAAATTACACTATTTACTGCTAAGTAGATTCTGTCCTTAAATATTCCCTTCCATTTTCTTTTACAGTATCCTAAGTCACAATGAGTTGGGAATGAAAGATTTGGTAAAGGACTTTTATCAAACAAAAAAACCTTTGAATGTTTTTTAGAAATTTCTACCCAAGATCCTATTTCACGTTTCAAATGAGAAGTGCAAACTAGAAGTAGTGCATGGGTTTAGGAGAGTGTTTAGTGCTGTCTATTCTTCATATTTACAGAGGTATGCAGCTGGCAAAAACTTCAGTGAGGGTGCTACAGCAGTTTTCTAGCACCTGTCATACTTACCAGCAGATCAAAACAGCATTTATTTGAGAGCATTCAACCCACTCGCACAAAAGCAGACAAACATCGGCCAAAGAAAGACAAGGGAATCTGTTTGAGGGTCTCTTTTTGTCATCTGTGAATGCTTCAATTCCCACTGACAGCATTGTACAGCCATACTTCAGAAGTCTATCTCATCAGGCTAGAAAGCTTTAACAGTAATGCTGAGGTCTAACTCTTCCACTACCAAAACAATTTTTTATTAAATGCAGAGTGGGAAACAGAGCAGTACTCCAAAACCTGGGTTTATTACTTCAGTTGTCTGAGTATAGTTTTATCACTTATGAGTATGATCACTTATGTCCTTTCCAGACACACCTAAGGTCAGCAAAAACCTGGGTATGTTAATTATAACAGAGAAAGGCTGCACCTCAAGAAGCCTTCCCAGGACACCTTTTTACTGCAGACAAACAAATCCCTGGGGCACAGACCTCTAGAACATGCAGATCAAACAAAACACATTTTGTCTATTCATAGACAAGAACTTTCACCAACTGTTACTCAGCCTAAGTGGCCTTGCAGAGCCTAGGCCAGGAGGACAAGACAGCTCTCTAAACAGACATTGTATATGTTTACCATCATGTCTATTAAACATAGTTAAGGGAAGACTCTCCACTCACCGTCACAGACTTCAGAGTCATCCCGTGGTAGGTGCCCATGGTGTCAATCTTGAAGCCTTCCGTTTCTGCAAAGAGAAAGAAGCCTTCTGTAAATCCTTGAGAGCACAGCAGTGTCATGTCTACATGGACAACACTGGAGATCTCTCTGAAGTTATTTTGTCCAAGAGCACATCTTGCTGATGGTGGCGGTGGTGATTTAGGTTCTGCTCCCAGTACAAAACCTGGCATGTCACTAGGACATCTGCTTTCTTTAGACAGAGGTCAGTTTAATATTGCTGCTTTCTCTAACCAGAGAAAGCTTTTCCTGCTCCACTGAATAATCAAATAAATGAAAGCACTTCAGAGAAGGGCTATAAGCCTAAACCTTTGTGAGAATATGTTACAACTTGCATGCGGTCTCAGAAATTCTCACTATGAGATTGAGAAGCCCCATTAATATTCCCAGAATTCATTATAATGCAATATATTCAACTTGTATTAACAGAAAAATATACCTAAGAAACCAATTTACATGCCAACTATAAAAGCGTGGCTACTTCACTTGATAAATTCACTTCTGGAATGCAGAAGAGTAACACTGTCATTGTCATATGATACAGAGGACAGAATCTGCATAAATACACAATACCAGACCCAAGTTTATAAAAAAGGGCATTCTTGGGGTGGGTTTTTAAAATTAGTTTTAATTAGATTGAATTTATGCTAAGTATAACTGCCCAATGACTAAACCTGCTGTCAGTAGCCTATTTGCTTTTCAATACTTCTTCCCTGTCCCCCTGTTCTCAGCATTTCAAGAACAAAATAAGCTCCTGAATAGTGCCACCAGGACTGCAAGAAAACCCTTTTCCTTTTGTAAATTCCCTAGCCTCACACATCTACCATCAACTGACCCCATCAACCAACCATGCAAACAATTTCTACCTCAAATGGCACGATAATCACTACTCAAACCATGCTAAACAAGCATTTGTCTACATCTAAGCAACTTCTGGGCTATTTCAACTAGACTTGGGTAAAGGTAACTGATACTGTGCAGAAACAGCTACTTGGAACTGGTATGTTTTTGTCATTTCTTAGACCCCCTTGATTTTGTGCACCAGCACAAAATCATGATACACAAAGAAATAAGGCAGAACCAAAGCATGGCGCCTACTCAAACCTCAAAGAAGTTCAAGAAAAATATTGCATTTTCAAAACTGTTAGAGCTTCTTGCTCTCATAATGAGTAAATTAACTTAAACTGAAACCCAGACAACCTTGAAAGCAATGCACATGATCTGAGAAACATCTGTGGCTGCTCATCCTTTCTTCCTTAGACGAGGAAGATCATCAGACACACAAAGGAAACAAGGCTAAAAAGTTTCCCAGATTTCAGATTTCTTCAGTGCCTATAAAAAGATACTCCAGGGTTTGGGACTTATCATACTTCTCTCACCACAGAGACAGCTATCTACTTAGTGAACAATTTAGGGTTTCACCTTTTCCCACTCACTCCCTCAGTTGTGCCACCAGACCTGCCACGCACTGCCAAGTCAAGATGCTCAGTGTCACTGATCATGTTTTATTTTACAGTCACCTCCATTCCAGCTGTTCTTCAGCTTCACTTCTAAAGGCCACCCTCCCCTTCTGCCAGAGTACCATTTCTGAACTACAGACATAATTCTGAGAAAGTAAAATGTAGGTACAGACACACATGAATCCAGTACCTTCCTACTTAAAAAAAAAAAAAAAACCAAAACAAAGAAAGACCAAAAAGAAAGCAGCCTGGCCTCCCTATATAAATGGAAACTGCCTCCCTATATAAACTGATAGGCCTTCCCACCTTTCCCCTCAACCCCAAGCTCTAACTATGCCTTAAGTCTTAGCTCAGAGGTCACACCAGTGATCTTGAGCTGAGGATGGTCAAGATGTGACTGCACAAACACTTCCATGGAGAACAGTTTGCTCTGTGACTATGTAGGTCACTGCTGCAGGGCAGGGAGTGTGTTAATATTTCAGGTGGTGCCTGGAGCCTTGTAGAATACTTGGTAGAACTCCCTAAGTTGAAGGGATGCTTTTGCTGACTTGGAGTGACGTAAATCAGAGGTGTCTAATCTAGGCTGAGAGTTGTTTGTGAGTTTCAGAACATCACCACCAGAAGAACCTTTATCCTTTTCAGACTGACCTACTGTGGGTTCCTCATGCCTGTGATACAAAGCATTTCCAACTATTTTGGTTAGATGTTCTTTCCAAAGAATACAGACATCCCACAGCAAGACCAGCACAGCACCATCCTCTGTTGTGCCTGGCCTGCTGTGGCTTCTTTCCTCTCAGCACAAATCCTAACTTTGTAATTAGTTCTCCACATTTGTTCCCCGTCTCCATCAGCATTGCTAAGGAAATAAAGGCCCACAGAGCCAGCAGCACAGTTAGAAAGTAAATCAAAGGGGAGAGAGGCACCTGGCAGGGAACAAATCTCTGCTCAACTGCCACTGGTTTCATCTTCTGCAGAAGTCTTCCCAAGTCTCTCATAAAATCTGTCCTGGTTCATTTAATGAGCCACAAACCACAGCTCTGGCACTCATCAGCTTCCTGCTCCCAGCCTTGTCCTGACCCTTCTTTCCAGCAGAAGTAAATAACTTGGATGAAGAGCTACTTGTTGCCTCCAGCAAACTCCAGTTTCCTGCCTGATTCATGTTCCCAGCAGCTACACAGAGGCCCCAGTACTATTTAAAAGCTACTCAGGTAGCAAATAAAACAGTTCTGATAATTGGCAAATAATGGCATAGTAACTTTCTGTACTAATTCAAATATGAGACATGTTAAATGGTCAGTGTAGGTACCCACATATGCTTCTGCAAACAGTTCCTCTGCAAGAGCTACTGCAGGGCCCATGCTCTGCTGTCTGCAGTAGGGTGGGATCAGGAGAAGAAACCACCTCCCAAGCTGCCCACCAGCTCTGCAATTTCCTGCCTCCAACTCTCCAGCAACTGGTGAGTTAGAGTTGAGCATCTCCAGCTTCAGAGGGCAACAGCAAACCCCTCTGAAGCAGCCCCAGCACTGACATGTCTGGCAGAACACAGCTTTATTGATTCCATGCTCTCACACGCACCATGTGGTATTGTACCTGCCAGCCAATCCCTTCTCTTACAGACATAAACACTGCCCCTTGCATGCCTGTACCATTTCTTAAGGTCTCAATAGTTTGTGCACTTGGGCACATCCAGCAGCACCCTCAGCTCCACTCACTGCACAGCCTGGGCAAAGCAGGAAACAAGTGCTAAACAAATGTTTCCAGGTCGGGGACTCCACAGCTCCAGCTTCATTCCCACTTCAAAAATTGCTGAGGGTGTCAGCCAGGTTAATGCTGTAGAAGATATTCAAGGACCAGGCTAGAAAGCAGAGGCACTTCTTCCAGATGATGCTCCGAGGCCAGGTGTGACCCTGACACAGCTGCTCTAAAGCAGACAGGACACAAGAGGAGCCGGGGACACAGTGAAGAGGAGCAGAAGAGGCAGCGACCCACAGCCCCTGGGCCATGCCCCAGCACTCAGCAGCACAAATGCTGTGCCACTCCCTCCCAGAACACAAAAGCAACCTCTCCTCTCCCTCCCAAAGCAGCTCCAGCCTGTGCTGCTGAGTCATCTCAGCAGTGAGATGAAATGGTAATACTTGGCCAAGAATTGGTTTATAATTCTAACTTCAAAATCCCAGCTTTACTGGTGCTAACAGAGGCAGTTAAAATTATAAACCATCTCCTAAGAAAAGGGTATTTAAGAAAAAAGAGCCTCATAAATAAAGGTACCATGATGGTAAGATTTTGGACCCTTGTTTTTAAGCTTGAAATTGGATGCAGAACAACTATTAAAAAACTTACTTGAGGGTCTTCAATAGACTGGGAATTTTCAATATAATTACTATGAAGTTATGACACACATTTCCTTTAGGCAAAGAGCAGCCCATATTAAATGCTTCAATCACAGGTCCAACACTAAGGACTAAAGAATGCAAGCAAAGCCCAACAATAATTTTGTCATTAAAAACTGTACTGCAACCTTTTGTTTGACAAATATAATCAATTTTAGAAATATATGCATTGTTAAAAACACCAATATCAACAGATAGCTTAAAAGTACATCTTGAGAGACTTAACATAATAACTAGAACTGAATAAACAACTCTAATGCTTCAAAAACATAACCTATCACCACGTTTTTTTCTTCTTCAGTCACTGCATGTGTTATGGTCACAGTTTCTCAGTTCTGTGACTCAAAGACTGGTAAAAGAACCAGAAACATTTCCAGTGTGGTTTATCCCAAGTTACCTTTCTAGCATCCCCATGCATCAATGTGAGTGCCTTTTCTTATTTAAAATAATTAGACCTGGAAATGAAAATATGCACCCTAATGCATCAGCTTTTTGGACTGATTATATTCTCCATCAGCATTTGGGTGCATGTTCCATTTCCTTGCATATAAGTATTAATGCTCAGAGTGCCTTCCATTTGCTTAAAGCCACTGCTCCACAAATCCATCTAGGTCACTCTGCACTTTGATTCTGCACCTTCTGCAGCCCCAGCCATCCAATCCAGCTACGAACTTCAGCTCTGATACATTACCAAAAGAATAAAAGCTTGAAAAAGATTCAAATTAACCTGAATTTCTGGAAGGAAGTCAAGGGAAATAAAACCAGAACAAAGCAGCATGTCTCAGACACTGAAGAGCTCAAGTTAAAGCCTTGGTTTGAACTGTGGATGAATAAGACTGAATAACCACTTCTTTTTTCAGCTGTATACTCTTCAAGCCCCAGATAGCAATACTGTGCAGAGTGCCTGGAAATGATTCACTACCCCACTTCACAGCCCCAGCCATTTAATCCCTGACACCAAATGTCACTCTGCCTGAGTTTACTGAGCACTCCTTTACAGTGTACCCTAACAGGTAAAAGTTTCACACCTAAATTTCCAAGTTAGATTAATTACTTTACAAATTCTCGGTACAGTTCATATATAACAGCTCTGTAATAATCTTACCAGTAATTAATACCAACACTATCTTAAGTTTCTGACAGTTAAAAGCAATTTATGTGTTTTCCAGCACAGAAGCGAATGTACAGTGCTGAAAGTTTTTTAATTAGTTGGTCACATCAAGCCAGAAAGTACAGATAGACCACATTCTTTTTCCAAATGTGCATCTCTTGCACATGTTCTATGTTAGGGAAAAAAAAAAGAAGAATCATATAAATCTTAAAGTGAATGCAATAAATAAAAGTTTAACAGGTCAAACTAAGTCTGACCAGTAAAACTTCAGAACCTTCTATCTCCTGCTACCAATTCTACTCTCCCCATGTAAAAGTATATTATACAATTTAAAACAAAATAACCTATAATGAGAAATGCTTTATAAAAAAGCTTTCTCAACAATGTGAGAAAGAGAAACAAAATGTTATGGTCCAGAGTCACCCTAAATAGAATAACTTCACAGTCCTCTGTTCCCTGAGCTTAGCACTTAGGACTGATTGAAAGCAAGACAAACTTCTGGAAAACGGCAGCTGTGTCTGAAAATCCAATAAAGTAATAAATAAAACATAAAATGACAACAGCAGAAAGTCAACAGCAACTTTCCTGAAGGAAACACTTGAACCGAGTCAAGAATACTCTTTTCACCATTACAGGCTCAAATCCCACAGCATGACTTTCTGATTTACACTAAATAGGACTGAATATTGCTGGAGGTTTTGGGGATTTGTTTTGTTTTGGGGGAGTAATAACAATAGGCTTCTACCATGTTGAAACTTTGAGAACAACAAGAACACTCCTGGAATAAGCCTTGAAGACCTAACCTTGGAGCAGCACAAGCAAACTTGACTTTGCCATCCGTACTGAGAGATGCACTCAATAGGTCACAAAAATGTTACATCTTCAAGACTACCATCCCAGCACTCCTGCACACTTTGAAATTACAGAACAAACAAGCATGTGAAAAAGATCTTCTGAGGTAAAGCCACGCAGGAAAATGGGGGAAAACACAGCATAGCATCCAAAACATACATATCAATAATGTGTATTTAAATATCAAACATTAAGGCACACAGGAGAGGACACAAAATAAGCTCCTAAAGCATCAAATGGCATTTGAGCACAGAATTTCTAAATCCTGAAAAATATTTTTAAATTATGTTGCTCAGGAAGACATGATGAACTGCAGTTTGAGAAAATTTCTCCAGTTGTAAAGATGCACATTAATCAAGTGTAATAAAACTATTCAAGTGAGTAATATGAAGGAAAGGAAGTACCAAGCAAAAAAAGAGGAAGCAGAGGAAAAAAAAAAAAAAGGAAGAGGAAGGCAGAGGAAGTTTAACACAGAATGGAGCTCTATGCTGTTGGAGAGAAGATCCCATCACTAACTGCCAGTATGAAAGAAAACAAAGCAACAGCAAAGAAACAGCACCCAAGGGAAGTGACTGCAAGCAGTTCACCTCCTCACCTCAAACCATTTGAGCAGTTGGGCAGGATGGGTGCACTGCCAAGGAATGTGTTCTTGCACTTCCCATGTGGAAATATCCAGCATGTGCAACTCCCGCTGCAAACAACATTCTAATGCATCACAGAACTTGAACAATGTCAAAGGAAAGGTTTCTCTGTCCTGCCTGACCAAAGCTGCAGGACAAGAGGTGACCAAGCCCTGCCCCTGCTGCTGAGCAGTTCCACTGAATGCACGTGGAACTCACTGTTTGCTCTCCAAGAACAGCACAGTTACCACCCCCTCACACTGACTATCAAACCTCTCTAGCAGCAAAGCCTGTCCCATCTGGCATGAAAATTTTAAGTTAGTCTACCAGAGAGGCATCCTGGTACACAGCATCAGAAATAATGATCCATCACAAGAAGCAGAGAAATTTGGCTGCAACTCAACAGTTTACTTAATGCATGTTCAAATTCCTAAATTAACTCTCTTAGCTCTACAAGCTTTGAATTTCTTATGCTAAGGACAAGAAAGCTAATGGAAAAACTATTAAAGCACACAAATATTCCAAGAAAAACAGTTCACCTCTTTGCTGCCTAAACTTTAAGTACTGTGGTATCATACAAAACTGAATATAGGCAATATGCCACAATCCTGCTGCAACTACAAGAGGACTACTGTGAAGCCCTCCTAGGATTTCAATACCTCTGAGGAAAGAGCAAATAGGTGAGACACAAAGAAAAAAGCCTGGAGACATTTCCTTTTGGCTTTGTTTTAATCTTTAGCCACACCCAGCACTGTGCCTTTGTTATAAGCATCACACCATCCTGCCTTCCACAATTTGTAGCCAACCACAGGCAGTCATAGAGGGCAAGGTGTGGAAACCCTCCAGAATGGCAGAAATCTGTAGGGTTCAGCTTTATCGTAGGCATTATCCACCAGTACTCAATAAATGTGGATACAATGGCATAAACACTGAGTTATTACCCTTCGAACTTAATTATCTTTCTTTTCCTTCAGAATTCCTTGCCAAAAGTTCTAGTACTGCAACCTTTCCATAAACAAGTGTAATTCCAAGTTCTTACTACACTTATTGTAAAAAAAGAGAGTTTAATGGAAAAAAAAAGTCTTATTTTATTTTTATTGATGACTATTTCTGCTTTTAGTCTCACTTCTACAATGAATATTTGGGAGCCATAGCTTCGTTTTGAGGGCAACTAAATTAAAAATCTCATAAGGAATGAGTTCACTTGTGACAGAGCTGCAAGTGATGTGCATCGTTCAGTTTTAAGCAAATGACATTAACAGTGCACTAATGCCTAATTATGACAAGAAAAGCACCTTCACTCAGAGTTTCAGTTAGAATACAATTTAAAAGTTAATAGTTTTACAACAGAATACCCTAGGAGTAAATGAGATCTTTGCAATTTTCTGAAGGTAATTTGAAGCCAAAGAAGATCTTAAATTTCTTCGGTTCCTCTCCTAAGAAATCCAGATGTTAATTATGAATTCTGTGTAACTTCCATAAGTGATGTACCAATACCTTTCCTAAGTCAATCTCATATTTAAAATACTTCTTTCCAACACCTTATTTTTATTTCCAGTGCTAGCCTACACTTAGCTAACTTGGTATTCTTAACCTATGTATTTCTTTAAATATCCCTAGAAACCTGAAATACAAAATGAACTCTGTGTGACTACACCAAATATAAGTAACCAGAAAGTTAAAGCAGAAAAACACACTCCAGAATAGTGTGACAGTGAGTTAGGCAGGTAGAATATGACCACATCACAAAAAAATCCTTCAACTGGAACAATTGCTGCAGTCCAGTCAATCCCATTTCAGCACCAAGTGAAACCCCACCAGCACATTCTCAGAATCACACAGGAGGAAGAGGCAATTCACAAGTGTAACAAAATTTGCATGACCTTTTGCAAGAAGCACAAAACCATCCAAGCACAACAAACACAAGATTGCAAAATAAAACCACAGCAAGATATGAAAGTGAAGTAACTGAACTCGTGCTAAAAACAAGATTAAAAAAGCAATGGGGACAGGAGAAAAAATGCATTAGAAAGACAAATCATCACTCAAGTTCAATGTTCACCATCTCTTAAAACTGGTGAGAATACTGCAGATTGTTTCCATCTCCTCTCCAGGAGGGTGCTTGTATTTTGCACTGCAGTTCCCAGTTTGTTTTTTAATTTAAATAGACACAACTAGATAATATTTACCTGGAATTACTGGAGGCAACTTTTACAGTAACTGTGATTGTTTGAGGATAGGGAATCTGTTAAATGTTATGCACCTGACAGTTATTCTGCACTTGTGCTTTTTTATTAATTGCACAGGACCCTCTCCAAACAATTTTTTTTTCCCCCCAAGAAGTTCTGGTATTAAGCTTTCAGTTTGCCTCCTAAGAGGTAGAAATAATTTCTAAAAAATAATACTTTGGGATTTTATTACTTGGAAAGCTATCTTTAGGCATAGTTACAGCTCTTTTATAGGTTACAGGTCTTTTCATAGGTTTGTGAAATAATAGCAGAGAAAATCCCCTAATATGAACTTTATGACTTGTCAGTTTTGGTCCTCAATTTTTTTTTCTTTTGAAAAAAGCATTGCAATCAACTTACCCTCTTTGCCTTTAAATCTTTCCTGATCATATCTGTTGTAGGCAGCTGGAATAGGTTGCTTATTTCGTAAAGTGGGATCCTAAAACAGATTAAATAACATCTGTAAGACATACTAAAAGGTATTTGATGGGTTCTGAATTTCATTAAGAGTTACTTAGAAGTACTAAAAAGTATAAAACCAGTTCATTTTCATACAAGTTTCAATGCATTTGAAAACTTCTGATGTTTACATTCCATATCCACTTAAAGTGTTACAGAAGCAGAGTTTAGTACTGAATGCAAAAAGAATAATCTGAGGCAAAAACTAAAATAACAAACAGAAACTATATCACTAAAATCTCTACTGAGTTTTTGTTATACTGAAAGAATTAGCAAGGAAAAAAAAAATCAACTGACAATTCATGATTAAGGCTTCAGCCACACAAAATTTCCCTTGTCAGCTTGATTAAGATAAAATTTTGCTAAATAAAATAAATAAAAAGAAATTTTGAGGGGAAAAAAGGCATTCTGAGAAAAAAGTTTTTAAAAAGTACCAATCATTGAGAGGCACACTCAATATCAATTCAAGCCTTTTTGTGGATGGCTTAGTTATGTATTCACACCTATTCTGAGTGGGACATTTGAATAATGCAATGCACAATTGAAGAAATTCAACACAAAGCAAATATTTACATGCTGGAATTCATCTTGCTATTTAGATTTAGTTTTGTTAAATGCAGTAGCAGCAAAAACAAACCACAGTATGATTAAACAGCTTTTAGAGCAGACTACCACCATGTTCAAAGATGTATTAGGTTTAATAGAACACAATAGTAAACACCACAATTCTAAACAAATCCTGTCTAATACCTAGATAGAAGTAAACACCACAGCTCTAACTCTGTCCTGATTTATTACAAGCAAAAGAAAGCTGGTTCGAGCTGTTTCCACTCATGAGTCATGCTCCAGATTCTTAAACATTTGCTACCCTATCTGTCAGAAAAGCAGCAAAACATTTCATATGAAATGGCAGCACTCTCATGGAATACATTTTTTGCAAATAGATGCAGCATGTGGCTACTGCTTGATAGATGCAGAAGCTGGCACTGGCAGATTAATCTCTCAGTAACAAGGGCATACTGAACTAATTAAATGAATATATTCAACTCTTTAAATACCAATAAATGCAACTTAAGTCAAAGAATAGCTGTGAAGTTACGCTTGAAAAATGTGCATTTTTTGGAAGTAAACCAAAACAAATTGTGTATGTAATACTGAGAAGGCACTGTACTGTCACTTTTGGTGTCCCAGCCCTTGTGTTGAGCTGCTCTTACCGTTGGTGCTGTGTTTGGTGCAGGTCTTTGCTCGGGTGCTCGGCCTTCTTCTCTGGCTTTCACTGATTGAAGAATTGCAAAAATATTCTTGGCAAAGTTCTGAAAAAGATATCAGGTACCTGTGAACCTTACTGACCATCTGCATTTCACATAACAACCATCCAGACGGAAAACACTACTTGGTTAACTGTGTTTCACCAAAAACACAAAACTGGTGCGGCAATTTTTTAAATAGCTGATTTCTGACCCCTTTTCTGTGACAGGATCCAACCATTAACAGGGTTTTAAGGCATCATTGCTACCCCCATTCTTTAAGGCCCACACCTGCTAAACCTAACTGGCTTCATTACACCACAAGATAAATCAAACTCCTCTCAAAGCACTTGTAACCTATAAGGTACAGAGTTAAGTGCACACCATGTCTCTTATTAATGTCAATTTTCAGTAATAGTTCATCAGTAAAAGAAACTTTTTTTTACTGGTTCAGAATAATATAAAGTATTCACAAAATGCTAACACTGCTCTAGAGTGCTGTATATTAACACTGAAGTGGTGTTAACACCACTGGTACCATGAAACAAACACATGAATTACAAAACAAAGACTTCTAGGGTGAATTTTGTAGCAATCACTTAGAGAATTGTACTGCAAAGCTTCCCTAAGCTTGCTCACTTGACCTCAGTGAACATCTTGTCAATACACTGCTGTTCCAAGGGCAGGAACTGGAAGACCACCAGAAACCACTTATAAAGGCAAAGCCATCTCCTGAGCAAGCACAGTTCTTTTGACAAAGTCCGAAAGAACTCACACCAAACTGTATTTAAAGTTCTTTTCAGTCAGAAAAATGCCGGGAAAAAAAACTTCCAAGAGCTGCAAGCCATGCACATACCAATTATACGAGGATACTCAAAGTCTAAACTACAAGCTTTTACTGCAAATTCAAATTTCTCCCAAACTGTGGCCTGGGCTTCATATCAATCACAATTCTTGTCATTGCTGTGCTTTATCCCACACTGTCTCTAGAAAACAAGGCTACTCCATCTTCTGGAACTCACAAGGAGGAACTCATTAACAACAGGAGCAATGTTCTAAGAGTGATTGTCCATGCAGAAGCCACATCTCCCAGTCACAAGGAAGTTACAACCAACATTCACATCTATATTTTACTCCTAAAACCTTCAGTTAACATAGTCTTAAAGGGAGCCTGAACTTCAAATGATGACCTTATCAAAGGCCTTTAAACCTATGGGATTTTAATGGCCTTAAATTGCACATCCTGGACCAAACTAAGGTAAAGAACCCCAGAAGATTCCTTCTCCCATCTGCTGAAAACAAGCCACTAATAAGCTTGGAATCAAAGTGTTCTTGCTGATGTCTTTTTTCCACAGAGTGAAAATGCAAGTCCCCCAGGGCCACAACTAATGGCTGTTTGGAAGGGGAGAAAAGCAGCCATGTTTTAACAAGCACTCAAACTAACATCATCTTCCTGCTGGTCACTGGCTTGGTCAGGGATATGGGATTATATTACTGTGACAGAAAAATGATTGAGCAGCAAGTCCACTGCAAGTACCAGCTGATTTGTAAAGCCCTGCAGAGTTGAAGACTGCTAAATTTTCATTGTTCATCCCTTCAGAGATCAGAATATGAATATCCATTAGCTTCTGCCCTAGATTTAGTTCAACTTCAACATTTGTACTACCAAAAACTTCTGGTCTGGGGGACAGAGCAGAAAAGAAGAGGGGAAAAAAACCCAAACATCAAAATATTTGTTTCTCTGCACAGATGCTCTATCCCTTGCCAGCATAGTGACTAACACACACCAAATCAAGTTACTATCACTGGTGGTGATTTAATGCCAGGATGTTTGTGGAGGAATCCCAGGGCCAGTCAGATCAGACTGCTCTCATGAGGAAGGCTTCATTAAGTCACATCAGTAACTAAATTTCTTTTGTAATAAAAATAGTTCCATTGCAATATATCACAGTTTATTCTAAAAAATTGCAGTCTTTAATTTCTGTAGCTCACCATAACCCTAATTCTCATTAACAGACTTCTAGTCACTACAGCAGCTTTATCATGCTAGCAAAAATAAAGAAATATTTTTCTAATATGATCATCAAGGATAAACACTGCCAAGGATAAACACTGGTTTCAGCTTCATTGAAAACAATTCTAGAGGAAAAAGGTTTGAAGAGAACTATACTTCATCTCAGTCATCTGACAAAAGAAAACCTTAAATCTAACTTGTAAAACTCTAAGTACATACCCTGTTACACAATATGGCTTACAGTGTTTCAAAACTTTCCTACAGCTAAATTGTCAGATTTAGACTCTGGTGTTTCTCTGCAGAAAAAGAGGAGCCTACAAAAAACCATATAAATTTCAAAAAACTCTTACTTGAATTGACAGTAAGGATTTCTTGGACATGCATCCCAGGAAAATCAAGGGCTGCAGAATGATGTAAACATTGTCCAGACACAGAGTAGGGCTGGAGAAGGAAGAACTGAGCACTGACTAAATTTCTTTACACATTTGCTTGATACGCTGAGACATACTGCTAAATCCTGCTCAGCCACTGGCAGACTGAAAGGCATGATGCTGTGCCAAAAAGGCAATATTCCTATCACATATTTTCAGTAATTCCTATATATGGCATGACAAGAAAAACGGAAACAGCATTGAGATGGCCTCATAAAAGTACAGCAGAAATTAAAACACCACTCATAAGGAACATGAAGTGATAAACTGTATATTTAAAAGAAAATATTTTGCACATCTAAAATTAAAGCACATATTTAAATCTGGAATTCAAATCAAAAAGTAAAAACTCATTTAAGGCATCACTCTCCTATGCCTTCAGAATATGTATCTTCAATTTGCAAACTCTTCACCAACTTGAAGTTGATTTTCTCTCCTCCCTGCTCTTGTAATGGGCAACTGCAGGGACTCACAGTACCCCTCAAAGTGCCCTCTGCACACTTCTGAGGTAGACAAGCCATGCTGGGGCACACAACAAGCACACTGCCACACAGGAGATTGGAGATTAACCACCTGAATAAACAGGTGTTTGTGATCCTGCTTGCAGGACAATGGTAGTTTAAAAAATTCACATTACACTACTGGAATTTGTATTGCTAAACAGCTGAAAGCAGAACACGTGATGACTTCATCAAGCTGCAGATTAGGGAGCCTATAAAACATGTTGATAAAAATTGACCTTGTTAGTAACTGTTGGGAAAAAAAATATCAGACACTCCTTTCACAAAAAGTTCATCTGGACATTTCTTTGTGTTCCACTCAAAAAGTTAACTGTGCATTACTAAAGCTGAACTGAAAACATGAACTGAAAACATATGCTCCCTGTACAGCTTCCTGTATATTTGTGGACTGTGTGTTCAGTAAAAAGGTACAATTTTCATTTGTTCCATGTTATCTTCACTAAATTTTTATAGCAAGATTACTATATGAAAGACAACTGAAACATTTAATCTGAAATGTTAATTCAGAAGTGCAAAGGAGTAGCAACACTGTAACAACCTGAAGATACAGTACAGCATAAAATGTCAAAAATCCCAATCCCCTTGATACATGATCCTAGTTTACTTCTCCTATGAATGCAGCATATGGAAATACATCATTTTTTAATAGTTATGTTAGTGTTTAAGGAATTACTTTATAGCTGACCTAAATATACTTTCAGGAAACAATGTTTCATTCTACAGATTCTTTGGTCGAATTCAAGGCACATACAGACAAAACAAGATGTATTATTGCTCAATATAAATACCATTTTTAAAATCTGGCCCATATTTCCTTTAAATTCTACATTCAAAATGTTTGTAGTAGTGCCTGACAGCAATAAAGGGATCTGCCCAGTTTTACTAAGGAAACCAGTCCTGCACAAACTGGAGTTTGGGCACCCAAGCTGTGCCATGGTGTTTGTGCACAGCCACTCCAAACCCTCCTGCTCCACCTGAAGGACTAATGAGGATACCAGTTGCCACTAGCCTGGCACATCTTTCCTTTTCCAATTTGCTATTCAAGTCCCACTGCTGTGAATTCCACAAATGTGAGACAATTCTGCCACCTAGAGCCCACACATAAAGATGCTTTTACAATCAGTTTCTTTTAAAATACCCAAAATTTTACTCTCAGATCTCTTAGTTGTCTAAAGTGACTAAAATACTATTAGTCTTGCTTCAAAATTGTTTTTCCAGCTAAATTAAATTACTGAAACTTTAATTCTAACTGCAGTATCAACCTCCTTACAGGTGACTTCACTAGTAAGAATTCACATTTACTTCCAATACAGTAGTTAGTGTGAAAAGGATCAAACCTATAAAGAAAATACATTAATTTTAAAAATAAAATATGCAAGTACTAACTGTAGTAGTAATATTTTGCAGGTGGTAACAAAACTAAAAATCATGACCAACACAAAAATCAGCTACACATGCAGAAAAAAACAGTTCTGCTCTTTAATACTTGTATACAAGAACAGAGAAGACCACAAAATAACAACATTCTGAATAGTTCAGATGCTGTATTAGATAAATTTGCAATTGTGGGTTACATCTGAGGTAAATGTCACACAGCAGGGAAATGCCAATCCCTCTAGCTAGGTCAGCTATGAACTCCAATCATCCTACTCAGGTCTTCTCTCACCATGCACACAAAAATACCCAGAAGCTGGGGGTGGCACAGTGGGGAAATACAAATCAAAATGATGAAATTTAATACATAACACTCATAGTCAAGAGCTATAAAATTAAATTGGAGCTTCAAGTCCACTTGAAATCTATTTCCTTCTGTATGAACATCTTGTGTCATGGATAACAACACACTGGGCATCAAGTAACTTTCCCAAAGAAAAGTACAGGTAACTAGTACATTACAACAGGGCTGCAATAATTAAAGATATAAAAGCTGAAAATCTAGGAAGGCTTAAAAAACCAAAGTTGTTTACTTAATCAGATTACTTGTTATACAGTCTAAGATTTCCATGCTTTCAAAACAGAGCTTAAGAAGATGTGCTGGATAGCACAGTCTAAGTCTTTCACATAAAATCAGAGGTTATATAAATATAAGGATCAAGGCAAGAAAATATTTTATTTGATTCAGGCTTAGTTCATACCTTATTAGAAAGGAAAAAACCAACAATTTTATATATAAAAAGCTGTAATTTAGAATATTTTAAGTTTTTTACATGTATTAAGCAAGGAAGGTATAACTACCCAGACTGCAAGAGAATCGAATTCACCAGTCTGCAACAGCGAAGCAACAAGAAGAAAAAAAAAACAAACCATTGCTTCAACATTTCAACCTTGACCTTGTAAGTAATATACACTTACAGGAACAAGGTTACACTCACAAAAAGATACAATTTCATGATGTAAAGGTTATGAAACTACAGAGACTCAGCTCCACCTAACTGATCCTATACCAAGTCTAAATAGTTTTTCCATTATAAACAGTTAGCTGCAGAAAGAGTCCACATGCCATCATTCTTAGATTTTACACACATCTAGCTCCATTAGAAATATGTATATCTCAAATGCCCATTTCTCCTGTCCAGCCTACGTGGTTCTACTTCAGTGCTTTTCCCTGGACTGTCTCCAGGCAGGCAGTGATGTTAAGATGCCATATAGGTCACTCTAGACTCCCAGTGCCTGCAATGTCTTCAAAAGATTTACACAAGGCTCAGGGAGGAGAAAATATTTACAGATATGCTAATAGCTGAGAAATGCACCAAACTGCTCACAGATGTGTAAGTGTGTCTGCCTGGACAATGCACATACGTCAGGAGTGTGCAGCTACTGTTCAGCTTCTCAGCTGAAGAGATGCAGAAAGTTATGTGCTATAACCTTTAAGACTTCCCATATCTTTGACAGCCTGGATTATGTTATTCCCTTGTACAGAGGGTTAGAGTTCACTTGAGAAAATGTAACTCCAATATACTTGCAACTGTGAGAAAAGATAACTGAAGAGTGCTGGCCAAGATGTAAAGTTCCAGCAATAAACTGGAGCATTTTGCCATGAACTGGGTCTGGCTGAGGTGGAGTTAATTCTGCCCTAGCTGCCCTGGCAGTGCTGCACTGTGCCTTGGTAGCCAGCAAGGTGTTGATAACAGCCCAGTGTTTGGGCTGCTGCTGAACAGTGCTGAGCCTCCTCACCAGTCAGCTGGGGCTGGGCAGGATCTTGAGGGGACAGCCAGCCAGGACAGGTGACTCCAGGGATACTCCCCATCACATAACACCTGCTCAGTTAAAAGCTAAGAGAAATAAGGAGAAGGGCCATTTCTTGTTACAATATTTGTCTTCTGGAGCAACTCCTATATGCACCCTAGCCCTGCTCCCCAGGAAGTGGCTGGATTTCCTGCTGATGGGAAGCAGAGAACACATCTTTTGTCCTCCTTTGCTTCCCCACACATCCTTTGTTTTTAATAAACTGCCTTTATCTTGAGCCACACCTTTTTTTGCATCTTATTTTCTCCCAGCCATCCTGCTGAGGAGGGAAGCAGCTTGGTGGGCACCTGTCATCCATCCAACCAAGGTCAACCCACCACACTCCACAAAGAAAAGGATTAAAGACTTTGGTTTTTTTTAAATAACATCTGAAATGCTCAGAGCTGCTCATATCAGAACACCAGTTCATTTCAAAAAGTTACCAATTCACAAGGCCAGTATTAGTGCATTTCCAAGGTTCCAGCTTTAAAACTTCTCTACACACAAGCAGAGCATGTTCAACCCACCTTGCTGCTTATCTAAGAAATAGTTCTGAGCAATCTGGGAGATTAAAAATAAATAACACAATATAAATCAAGTACATCAGCAGTCACAGACAAAAACACTCTCCAAATACACCTGTGGATGCTGAAACTCCTGCTTAGTCTACTTTAATTTGTTCCCACGGGAAAAACTCAAGTGTCAAACACATTTACAGTAGAGATGAAATGAGGAGGTTTTTCCTTAAGACAAGATTGCTGTTGCCTGCTACAGAAGACTATAAAAACAAAAGGATTTTTAGGAAAGAAAGCTAGAGGAAGGATGTGAAAGTAAAGAATCAATTTCAGTATAAACACAGGTTTTTTCTAGGTGTTTAATGGTTTGTTTTACCAAACAGCCATCCATTTATTTAAAGCATGCACACAACTGAAACCTGTGCAGAGCACTGATGCAAAACTTAACATTTCAAACACTTCTGACAGTAAATAGTCTATGTATGGATTCAAAATTTTTCCTGAAATTAAATTCCTTTAAACAATATATACTGTCAAAGAGTTCTAAAATTAAGTTACTGTGAGAAGGAAAAAAATCCTTATACTAAATAGATGCAATATGGCTCTGAAAAGTCATCACATAAAAATGCCACATTATTCATAAAAATCTAGAAGACTACACTACAGACTTGGAGAAAGCCAACAAATATTTAAAACAGAGAGAGCAGGATGACTCATCTACAAGGAATTAAATCAAACACTAACTTTCCAAAAGAGGTAGAACTGCATAATAATCATACAGAAAACTATGGACAAAACATAACAATAAGCAAGCAGACTAATGCAAATGTAGAAATCTTAAAACCAAAAGAGGACAGGTGAACTGAAATGTCTGATCTTACAAACAATAGGAAGCTCACAGAAATCAGTAAAAAGACCTTGATCCAGGGATCAAGGCAAGATCTGATCAAAAGAGGGTAGCAGAGAGGTCATACAGATAAGGGACCTGTGCATTACTGAAATTGTCAGGGTCAAATAAACTGGGAATGACACAGCTGCTGAAGCACCTTCCACAGCAGGAGTATCAATGCACTCAAATTACACATTCTCATAAACCAAAAAGACCTCACAGCCAGGGAAAAAATCTATCGCTGTAATTTCAGCAAGGGGAGCTTTGTGACAATGAAGATGCTGGCAATAAAAGCAGCAGGTAAAAGGACAGAATGCAAGTATCAAGAGAACTTTTTAAAATGTTAAAAAAGAACACTGCATCGCCAGAGACTTAAAAAAAAACCTGGAACAGTTCTATAAAGCAAAGTTCAGAATTGGGAAGAGTGTCTA
Organism: Dicaeum eximium; assembly: GCA_013396995.1. Lineage (NCBI taxonomy): Eukaryota > Metazoa > Chordata > Aves > Passeriformes > Dicaeidae > Dicaeum > Dicaeum eximium. The sequence continues at coordinate 836,439 of VWZP01009951.1, read as the reverse complement.
AAAGGAGAAACAGTAAATGCTTCAGAAATACAGTTAATATGTTCAGCATCTATGAAGAATTTGGAGGAGCATATTGCTGGAGGAATCAATATTTTCTTCAAACATATCAAAACCAGAGGAAACCTGTCAGTAGGCTGAAAAGGTCAAGAGGTTTTTTAATACTGTGGCCTGATCTTCCTAGTGTTTCCTTTTTGCATCCTTTTTAGCTGTTTCTGCATCTTAGTTTATTATAGAGACCACTGGGCAAAGTTACACACACAGGAGTGTTTCACTGTGGAAAAGAGCCTGAGAAGCAGCCTTGGACTGAAGCAATTTTTGCTAAGAAACAATTAAATTTACATTAAGAAATGCTCACTGTTTGTCACCATTCACCCAGGAGTTCCAAAGGAATTCAGATATTAAAAAGGCATGCACTGCTGAAGTCAATTTTAGTTTTAAGTACTCTAGGAGGATTCAAGAGACTGCAGATAAACCCACACCAAGCAGAGAGTGAAAATTTACAATAAAAAGAATTATCAGGCATATCAGCAATTCAAGTATCATACAGAAGAGTCAAAACAGCATTTGCAGAGCAGTATCATGCTTCCCTCATCAAAATTCTTAAAAGCAATGTGGGAGAAGGGAAAAAATTATTTGCCTGCAACAACGTATCTGAGTTTCTTCACAACTTTCAAGAAGGTCTTCACAAAAGTTCTTGAAATAGAGGGGGAAAAAAAAAATTTAAAAAAAAACCCGCCACACACACACACACACACACCAAAAAACCCTCCCAGCCAATGTACAAATGAAAAACCTGAGCTGTTCTGGGATATATCACAGCCCTCAGTAACAGGTGATGTTTCCCTATCTACTTACTTTCAGTGCTACTTGTTGGAAAATATAAACATAAACATTCGGTGATTTCTGTCCAAGCTATCAAGAATGCTCCTGCAAGCCTGCACAAACCAAAATAAAACATTTGCTGTTATGCCCAGACACTCATCAGGCTGCTCACAGTAACTGCATGCTAGAGTCCAAGAACAAACTTCATCCTTGTTTCTTGTCCTTCACCCTGTGTCATGCTTTACTTAAAGTCACCACCTCATCTCACTGTTACTACAGGGATACTACAACAAAAACATTTATCTCTTCCCTACTATCTTTGTGATTTCACTTGGTAGAAAAGTAGACATAGGAATGCCATGAATGATTCACACAACAAAGAGCTACACAGATTCCTTCAGTACCAACCTTTCCAATGACTAAAACATCAATGCTTTCACCAATTTATCAGCTGCTCAGCAGTGAGGCTGCTACAAATCTGAGATTCACAGAAGCAAAACTCACTCTGTAGGTGGCACACAGAAGTGCCTCATACCCAGTAACTACCCCATAATTCATTAATTAAATTATTCCACCACTAATGCCCTGGGACAACACTGGGAAGTTGAGAGCTATGTAAAGTACTGTTAAAAATAAGATAAACGAAGACTGAGAGTTGATTTATTTCTACACATTATTTTCCTGTGACAATACTTAAAAGAAGTAGTGAAGGCAAAGGATGCAGTTTGACAATAACCTCAGGAAAACAGACCCTTGAAATCTTTTTGAAATTGATTTACTGCTTCCTTGAGAAATTTAGTGCCAAGTAGCTCTGCAATAAAGAAAGCCTTACTGTCCAAAGAGAGCAAGCTGGCAGCTCTGCTAGCAACCATGTTCAGAATAGCACATAACCAAGTGCAGCCCAAAGTAGCATAAAGGGACAAAAACCTCTTCATGGTTACACTTTCTGGTTTGGTTCATTCCAGCATTTTTCCTCCTCACTTCTTTGGTGCATTGCACAACGTAGAGGCTTTTGGACTTGCAATGTACCTGCGTTGCTCTTTCTTTCAATTACTCCTCGCTTTGGTCTTAAGTGTTTCCAATCCACAGGTACTTTCATGGAGCCCTCCTCACTGCAGGGCTCAGGCCAGCTTTGGTTATGATGAATTAGGTGATTACTTAGTATCTTTTAAATGGCTGAACCAAGTATTTGGAGATACAATTTAGATTTATTGTAACATGAGGACAAATTCTTCTGTCACTGTGCCAACAGCCCTGCAAGCCCACCTCTACATGGAACACTGAGCATAATCCCCCTGTCATCTCTGATTAACAAATCAGATACAGAAAATAAAAATGCAGTTTGTCATAGGGATCATAAAACCCAGTTTCGTATCCAGAGCATTACCTTGCCTGTGCTTTGTAAGATTGTGGTTCTTGTCCTCCATACTCTCTCCCTGCTGACAATATCTCTAGTTACATCCACTTCAGCATCAACAAAACTTCTCTGTTTAAGAGCAGTTATGTCATCATCCAGATCAGTTTTGATAGTGGATCTTTTCTTTGCCATGATTTTGGCTTTGATAGCAGCAATTTTTTCCACTGACATAGCTTCAGACAAGGACCTAAATGAGCAAAAGTAACAGTAGAGACTGAATTATTGCACAAACAATTCTTCTGAAAGAATTTGTCAATGAGTAACTTCATCCTGCCAAAGTTTCAGGCTGTGCTATAAACCACAAAACAGTCACCTTATATATACACTGAATATTATATGGGCTTGGCATTGCTGTTTTGGGCATGCAAATCCAATTTATGACACAAGACTCACAGTACTAACACAAAGACCATCCAAAAACCCCAACTATACCAAACAAAAGTAAAGAATCCAAATGTCAAGCATCAGGACTAACACCTTCATTTATAACAACAGCCAAGTTTCAATTCCCTGTTATTTTTAGTGGATTGCAATTTTGTGTTCAGTAAACCAACCCCTGGCTGCTCTGAGGCTTGCAAAGCATTACTCTCAATCTTGGCTGAGTGCAGTTATGTGGACTTGGTCCCCTGAAGATGTGGTACCTTCTCAGACCATGCAGGTCAGCAAACAACAGGTGGTGGTAACCTTGTCCACATGAATCTGGGTTTGAGAGAACTCACTCGAGTCCAAGAGTGCAACACCCACGTGTGTTTGTTTTTAATTGTAAACACAGAACTGGGCTGTCAGTGAGCCCTACTGTTTTGCAGGTGAGCTGAAGAAAAAAAGATAAAGACTGAATTGCACAATACTAACTGTCCATACCAAATTCACTATTACATGGGGTGTTTTTCCTTTGAGAATACATGAAAAAATTAATGCAAGTACTGGTTGTGAAGCATTCTCCTTTGTAAATATGTCATTGGAAAGGGAACTTCTTTGTGCTGCTGCTTGGTTCACAGCAGGGTCAAGCATGGAGTTGAAACTCACTGCCTGTAAATATTTGTACTTCTTTTAAAGGGGTAGTTTCTTACATTCAGTATTAAAAGAACTGGTAACTAAAGAATACGAACTAATTCAAACAACACATAGTAATCCTCACTGCAGCATTGCAAAGTTGCAATACACTCAAGGTAACATCCAAATTATTAGTTTATACAAAATCACACATACTTTTTGATTTTTTTTAATTCTTATTCTTTCTAACCATGCCACAATCAGGTTTCTTTTTCCTATCGTTTCCTTTTAAGTACACCTATATAAAAGATAGGAAGAAAGCATTCAAAATACATCTTTTTCATGTGGTTAGCTATAATTATGGATTCCATAAATGCCCCAAATCTGCACTGTCCTAAGTGTTTCAAGGTCCGACCCCTCAAACATTACTGGCAGTATCAAAGAGAGGAGAATTTCCACGGAGAGCTGCTGGACAGAAGTAAAACTGGTTGCTTTGAACAGCACAAGAATTGTTCTCCAAGCTGTAATTAAGCATTAGGCATAAGGAAAAGCCATCCCACCTGATCTGCTCCGTCTGCACGATGCCCTCCTTATGTCCTTCCAGCCGAGCTGCCAAGCGCTCCTTGTCGAGGCGCACACACTCCTCATCCTGCAAGGAACAGCCACATTTAAGTTCTTGTGCATTCTCTTTTCAAAATACAGCTAGAATTAAAGCTGTTCAGAAGTATTTTCTTCACATTTGCAAGGACAGTCTTTATTTCCAATGATTTTTGATCTAGGCACTATTATTAAGTGCAGAGCTATTGGAAGTTTGCTCAAGAACCACAATTCTTCAAGTCTAACTTGTAACCCCTCCCAGTTCGCACTCCCATGAATAGAAGCCCTCTGTACACCAAAGGTCAGGTAAGCCAATGGAATTCCTAGAAAAACAGATAAACACATAATTCACCTCCACCACCACTTTGTATTGCTGACAGTCACTGTCATTACCTCTATTCTTGGTTTCTTTGCTTCTGCTAATATTTCATCTGCTGCTCTTTTAACTACAAGAAAAAGAGGACATTAAAAATGCGAGATTGTAGTAGATTTTTATTTTTTATTTTTAACTACAAGTTATTTTTTAGTTAAACTGTACCTTGAGTGGATCGCTGAAGACCAATTTCAAGTGGAGCACTTCTGTCTATGCTTGATGAGGTTGCTGCACTCAAACAGAACATTCAGTTTAAATAGAAAATATTTGCAATAATATTTAGGTATAAAAGAAAGGAGGACAACAAATGAACTGCATCAATGGAAACTCTACATATTAGGGAGCAAAGGTGGTCAAACACCGGGACTAGTGGAATGGAGGTATTCAGAACCTGACTGACTGTAAAGTTAAATCACATTGCTCAGGATAATTTGGCCCTTCTTTGAAAAGTGGATTGAACCAAGTGACCTCTTCTGGTCCATTCCAATATAAATTAACCAATGACTCTATCACCTCTATATACCACTCATAAAAGAAGACAGCGTCACAATGAGAATTAGAACCTGGAATCAAGATCTGCTGGTTTGTCTAGGTTTTTTTTTGTTAAAAAGACAACCTGCTGATCTCTTGAAAATATATCCATGAAGTGCTTTTACTCATCATATTACAGAAATAATCTCATACTCCAGGATACTTTAAATTTAAAGACCACCTACAAAACTGAGCATCTTAGAAAGGTGGCATTTCTGTTTCTCGCAGAGAAACCTCTTTTCTCTGACTATTGTTAACAAAAAATTTAAAATTATTAAATGCTAGGAAATCTGCCAGACTGCCAAAGCAGTGATTTAATATATTTTATTCAACTGAAGATTTCAAGATCAATGTACTACTGAAAGCTTCCTACAGTCTAGAGAAGGAAAAAACACACACGCTAAGCATTCTAACACATAATTATTAACCAAAGTAGGTTAATAGTAATAATAATGTTCACCTCTAAACATGCATGTAAGAAGGCAGCTCCTATCCAAGCAAAACAGTTAATTTAAGAACACAATTAAAAATGAAAGAAATAATAACTTTGTTTGAGAAGTTTCAGCACATTCAGTTAAGATGCCAACTGCCTGTTGTTACCCAACCTTCCCCTCCTACCCCTCACTTGTGCCATGAATAAGAAGCAGTAAAGAGCACTGTGTGTCCAAGTCAAAAGAACACATCACTCACATGTTTCCCCATTTAGGTATGCAAGCAAGTCTTTCCTATCAGGTCTTCTTACCACAGGAATGTTTTCAGTCTGAAAAGACAGCAGATGTGACATTAAACTGTTCTTGCCCTACAGAGACTCTAGTTGAAGATTTTCCACTTTTACTGAAAACTACTCATTCACACAAAGACATGACCATGTGTCCTGCCACTCAAGACATTTAACTATCAAGCTTCAAGTGCAACCACATCCTAGAACATTTCAGCTACACAAAATTCAACATACAGCCTGCTATGAAACTGAGAGGGCAGCCTTTCTCCTCATCCCTTCAAACTTGCAAATAAGATAAAGAATTAGCTTTTATCATACACACACTTCTCTGCCAGGAGTCTGTGTTGATACATAGAAATCAAGTATCTCAATTGTGCTGTTTCAACACAGCACTGCTGTCCCAGGTAACAATGAAGCACCAAGAAAAGATGATGAGTGGCCTCACAGAAAAGTCAAATGGAAATCAAAAGGACTTTTTAAAAATTCCTTTACCTTTATTTGTAGGACTTATACAGTAATTTTTTAACTGGATTGCCAACTTCCAAGTCCACTCCAGAGCTGTTCTGCTTTTCTCCATTCTTTAAGTCCCTGCCATCTAAAGCACTAAATCATCATCTAGATTGGGATCACTCACAGATGGACAAAAGTACTCCTGAAATAGTGTAGTGCTGGAAACAACTACGTCCATGGAATCTCAAGATAAATGCTGCCATTACTGTTAATAATTGGTTGACAAACTCTTGCTGTAAACATAATTTGGTGGTTTGAAGGGATATTAGGAAGTGAATTGTCAAGAAAAATACTCCACCCTGACAGGACGTGTCATGTGATCCTCCTGCAGAGGTGATTGTTTTAAACACTCACACACACTGCTGCATACCAGTCTCGCTTTCCCCAGCCAAATTCATACACACAAGTGCTATTATCATTCCCTGAAAATAATTACACACATATTCATTATCACAAGCCAAAAATTGCATTTTGCATGTGTACTTACTGCAGCACGACGGACATACACAGGATGGGAAAGGTGCACATTATTGAGCAGGAACAGGATAGAATCCAAAGTGTAGTATTCCCTGGGCTGGCCCTCCTTCCCTGTCCTGTAACACAGGAAAAGATTGTAACATTTAACTTCTCCATCTCTGTCTCAAGCACACCCTCTTTTAGAAAAGGTCTCCTTTCTTTCCAGATGGCAGTTTGAAAAGCAAGGAGTTGCTATTATTATCACACTATTGCCAAACTAGTGAGCTCTCAATTGTGCTAAAAACACAGGTGAGGGAGGTGAGTTCTTGCAGCCTCTTCACTGAATGAATTATTAAAAAAACCTTCCCAAAATAATCCAAAATAAGACCTGGATGCACCGTAAAATAAACAAGCAAGATGGGAAATTCTAAGTACACATTCCCTCTCATTCACACTGTTTATTCTGATTATCAAAGGATCTGTCTATCCTGTGTGAGACAGCCAGAGAAACAGAACTGAGCTGCAAACAAAATAAAGTATTACATCATCTTCAGGTAAAACAAGCCAGAATTTTCAGCACTAGAGAAAGCACAGTGAGAACTTGGGACATATAAATTCCACAAAGTCTAGGGAGCAATTGGTTCAAAATGGTGCCAAAAGATTAAACTAAGGAGTGACTACAAACTTATTGCACACAAAACCAGCAAAACGCTGAAGGATACAAAATCCCAGTGAAGAAACCCTTTCATTTGAAGTTTTCCCTCTAAGTACAGTGGCTTTACTCATGGTTCATCATCAGCACCAAAACACACACCACAGAAGTGCCAACCTCACTGCGGGAAGGGAGAGGAAATCAAAAATACTCAGTCACAACTTTATGGAGCCTGAAAGCGCCACACAAAAATCCACTAAACCAACAGAAGTGTCAGTCTGTTTTCTCAGTACCGTGGATTTAATGCCACCTACTGCTTTGCTTGTCATTTCTTTTCTGAAGCTAGCTAAGAGTGCCTAATAACCTGTTCAGAACTTATTATCAGCAGTAAAGTTCAAAACCTCACCTTCACATGCCTGAGAAAGCCAACGTAAGAATAACATGCAGAGAAAAGGAATTCAGGGTATCAAAACTGTAGAATAAAGGGAATAAAGGGTCTCTCTGACTGTCCCTTCCTCCTGAAAACCTGGTCTGCATGATCTAGAGGGTGCCTATACTTTTTGTTGCTGCAGAGGAAAGGGAGTAGACACACAGGATCTTTCTCTCAACTGCTAAGAAGCCAGACTTGGCTTCACAACTACAGGCAGTCACCAGAACTGGATTCCTCAGCAAGGAACTGTTTGAACAAGCAGCAAATCAGTAAGGATCTTTGATAAGGCGGTATCTAAACATACTGGAAGCACTAGCAGAAACAAAAACTTCCTCCACACAGGCTTGGCTCTGAAGCAAAGCCATGATGTCACATGACATAGCTGTCACTTCATTTTAAAACAAACACTTTAGATTGTCTTAGTTCACAATCACTCATGATTTCTTTGAAGTGTGCCATATGCGCTGAGCACTACAGAAAAGTCCAGCTGGTCATCTACTCAAGCTTTAACAGTATTTAGCACTAAATGACAAAATATAAAAACAAACAAATACTGAACCATTATCTATTAATTGAAAAAAAAAATACAGTATTACAAAGCCACAAGGATTGCCAAAGCTCAGCAGGGCACAGCTGGTACTTCATCGCTTCAACCACACACACAAGAATTCCCTGTGCTCATTATGGCTCTAAGAGGATGTTTTATTAGGAGGACAAGATATTGCACATTAATAGGAAATCATCAGATGGACAAGCAGTTGCACACATGGAGAAAACCTAAGCCTAAACTGACATTTCAACATCAGTGTGTGCTCCTGCTAAATAAACAGAGAACTAAAAACACTCAGATCTGAGGGTAGCTCACCTCATTCTATTTACAAACATCCAAAGTAGAAACAGAAATTAATTCTGTTATTTCCCATACTCAGTTATGGCACCAATTAGTTAAAAAAATTAAAACCTTAGGAGGCACACCTCAACAAAGCCAGTGACAATCATTAAAGCAAAAATATAAGAAAGAGCTCCATCTCTTACAAAATAAACTCCAGCTTAAAAATGGAGAAAATGTTTATATAATACAAGACTAAGTTTCACCTGCTCATTTTTAACATCAGAAATGTACTTCTTTCTCATCCATTCACCTTCCACCTGTGGGCACCAGGAATTTACTCATTTTTAACAGCTTTATTTCCTCTTTCGTGTTTCAAAGCCTTTTTTAGTTTTACAGAGGTACTAAACTTTTACAAAGTTTTACAGAGGTACTAAGGAGCTGTGTTTCATCCACAAAACCAAGCAGAAATCTTTAAAAACACAAGACAAAGCGTGCTGAGTATCACACAACTGACAATACCCAGGGCCAGCTGCTCACTGTTTCAAAACTCAGCTGCATATCCAAGCCCCTCTGACTTGGCAAAGCAGTAAATTTCTCTGGTAGATTGATTCCTTCCTTTGGTTTTGAAACAGATTCATTAACTCTTCAGGGCCCAATGGTCAAAACACACAAACCACTCTATCTCAGACCACCTAGCCTTTCTGATGTGCCAGCAGGAGCATCCCCATAATTATGATCTGGAAACTAAACTGGATTAAAGTTGCTTTTCCCCCCAGCTTTTTTTTTTCCCTCCAGGTTACCTTTAACTTGGCTTGATTCCTCAGACCAATTCCCTGTTTGGGTGACACTTGTGCTAGCAGGGAGAGAAGGCAATGCAGGGCAGCACTGCTGACTTCTGCCAGCTAAGCTGCTCGAGGAGCCACAGCTAAATGTCTCGTGGTACTACTTCTAATTCTAGCAGGGACAAATGCCACTGCTGCTCTTCAGCCTGGCATTACTCTCTTCGGGCTGGAGATGCAATTACAGCAACCCTGCTGTGGACACCTAAAACAGAACCCAAGGTTTGTTCTGTGAAGGACTAAGGCACCAACACCTGCTCAGTGCAAGCATAATTTGGGTCCTGTCAAGTGACCTGAATATCAAAGGGTTTCAATCTTGAAAGTTTTTGAAAATGTCCCTCCTGAGTGTGGCAATTACCTAAATTAGCAGCTCTTGAAGTGTGGTGTTCAAGCTACTGAGCGTGACTTGCAGAACTGGTCTCATTTTTACAGTGTCTTCAATTTGAAGCCGAGACATGCAAAATGCCACAAAGGTTGACAAAAAGTGCTGTGAATTGAGAGCAGGCTGATCCTATCAAAAGTTCAGAAGCCACTGGTCTAAACCAAGATGAACAAACCAAGAACAAAATTCGTCAAATCCTACCACACCTGTACCCCAGGGGAGCCCTCACAGCTGTGACAAGGAGCTGCTGCTGCTGTGCTCAGAGAATCCTCTGCTCACCCACACATCCTTCTTGACCAGGAACATAAAGCTGCCTGGCTGTACACAGCAAAGTTTGCTCTGCAGCTGCTTTTAGGCTTTTAGTAATTATTTCTGGGTCTAATCCAAGCTCCCCTGAGCAATAGGATAGGGCTGGCATATCAGTTTCTTGTTCCCTGCAGAAGGGCAATGAAACTTGTTTGTCTGCTTAACCACTACTTGCTACCACTTGGGAAATGCAACTCGTAGCAAGGAAACCACCACATCTGTCTGCATATTGCCCAGCAAAAACACAGCCAGGACTTCTAACTGCTTATCCAAATATTTGTCTTCCTCTCCAGTCTACAGACCAGCATCCTCCACTCAGTCAGGATCTACGGGCACAAGGAGTTTAGAAGCAACTAAGAGTATGTCTTACTTAGACATACTAAGTGAGATGTCATACTAAGTAATAAGTAAGACATCATACTAACTAATTTCTGAAACTTTACACGCACAAATAACTCCAAAATTCGTTTCTGAAAGCTTGAAACAGGTAATGAAAAAGCACATATCTAGTTATATATAAGGTACAAAGTAAATTCAGCTATGAAAAGTCCACCTACAACTGAAGATAAGCAAGTAGGCTTATTTCCTTTCTCTCTCTCAATCTAAGGTAGTAATAGTCATACCATAATTATGAGAACAAAACAAAAAAATAATTTCTGGTCAGACTTAACCACAAGTTTAGGTTTTTTGAGAAATCTGCAGGTACTTCTGCTTTTCCACAAAGGTTCACAGGATAACATGTCCTCTTTGATCAGCACCTGAGCTTTAACAAGAAGCATTTTTCCCTCTGAAGTTTGAAAAAGATTCATTGGAACCCTTCTAGTGAGGACGTTAAGAAGCCAGCAGCTGCTAAATTCTGAGGAAAGGCAAACAAAAAACTCCTTTGCAAGGTAAGCAATCCATGCTATACTAGGAAACTCAACAGGTAGAACCCCTCATTTTCTAGACGCTTTCTAAAAGCAGTGTTTTATCTAATACAATAATTTCAGCCACATAAACACTCTCTCTGTTTGTTTACTACGATAAGACCGCCTAGGAAACAGCCTGCACTAGAAGAGGCCTCAGGTGGGGGCAGAGCACCTGCACAGCTCATCACGGGGAGCGTCCTCTGCCCCTCGCTGCCTTTGTCCCGCTGAGCTCCGGGAGAGGAGAAGCAGCCCCACAACCCCAGAGAGCAGAAGCACGGGCTATGCTGATGGGCAGGGACCCATCGGAATCACCGACTGCAACTCCTGGCTCCCCGCAGAACACCCCAAGAACCGCACCGTGTGCCCGAGAGCGCTGTCCGACCAACAACACAGCGCCTCTTTCTCACCTAACACCCGGAAAAACTCGGGAGCAGCTGCCCGCTGCCATCTCATCGCATGAGTGTGGGGGACGCGGCCCCGCCGGGCGGCACGGCCGGGAGCGCCGAGAGAGGCGCGGCCCCGGCTCCGGGGGCAGCACCGGGAGCGCTCCGCAGGGGAACCGGCGGCGGGGATCGCCCACGGGACAGCGCGGCAGGACGCCGGGGCGCCGAGGCCCCGCACCGGCCCGCCCGACCCGTCCGCCCCGCCACCTGCGGAGCGCCGCGGGGCCAAGGACGGCGGGACCCCCGTCCGCGCTGCCCCGCCGCAACTTCGGGGCAACTTCTCCCCCCGCCCGCCGCTTTGCCCGGCCGCGTCGCTCACCCCCAGATGACATAGTTGGTCTTGACGTTCTTGGGCCAGGAGAACTCCCCGAAGATCACCTCGTCGCCCTTGACCACGATCTCCTTCTTCTGCGTGTTGTACTGCCGCAGCACGCTCAGCACGTCCGCCATCTTCGCCCGGCCGCCACCGCTCCGGCCGCCGCCGCCGCCCGCCGCAGGACCCCGCCGGCGCGCCCCGGGCTGCCCGCCGCGAATGCCTGAACCACCGCCGCCGCGCCGCCTACTAGGGGCGACGCCGGACGCGTTGCCATGGGAGCGGCGTGGCCCCGCCCCCGGGCGGGAGGGGCGGTGCCGTGAGGCGGGAGGCCGCGCCCCCTCAGCCCTCACGGCGGCCGCGCCCCCTCATGGCGCTGTGGGTTCGGCTTTATCGGTCCTACGCGCACAGAGCTTTCTTATGTTTTATATGGAAATAGGGCCTTTACACACAATCACTGCCTGAGTTTATCGGCGCTGCTTCTCTTCTCTGGAGCTTTGATGCTCCCGGGTGTCCGCCGCCCTTTCCCGGCGCGCTGGGGTGCTTTGGGCGGGGGTAACGTGGTTTTGGTGGTGTTGAAGGGGTTTTAGAGGTGCTGGGATGGATTTGGGGTGCTAATGCGGTTTACAGGGTGCTGGGAGGCATTTGCGGATGCTAACGCACAATTAAAAAGGGTTTAGGGGGCGCTGAGGTTTGAGCGGGGATCGGGGATGATAAGGTAGTATGTGGTACACTGAGAGGAGTTTTAGTGTAGCTAAAGAGGTTTTAGAGGGTGCTGGGAGGGATTTGGGGCGCTAATGGGGCTTTAGGGCGTGCTGGGAGGGGTGTGAGAGAGCTAAAATGGATTTGGGGGTGCTGGGATGGTTTATGGTGTACTAGGAGGGGTTTTAGTGACTCTAAAGAGGTTTTAAAGGGCCCTGAGAGGCGTTTGGGGTGTTAAGGGGGATTTATGTCATTACTGCCAACCATGTGCCCGGCAGCACGGTCCCAGGAACACCTCAGGAAAACAGTGCAAAAGGACCAGAGGAGGAGCAGGAAGCAGTGTCAGTGAAGTCTGTGCTGGACATTTGGAAAGGGTTCTTCCCCCAGAGCAATGGCAATGGTCCCAAGCCTGCCAGAGTTCCAGAAGCTTCTGGGCAATGTTTTCAGACATTGATGGGATTATTGGGGTGTCCTGTGCAGGGACAGGAGTTTGGCTCGATGATCCTTGTGGGTCCCTTCCAACCCAGGATATTCTATGACTCCAGGATTCTCTCAGACACTGTGCGTGCATCTCACTCTGCAGGCTGGAGAGAAAAATCTCCTGTATCCTGGATATAAAGCTGGGTTTAAAAAAAGATAGAAAAGTCTCTGCTTTATCAATCACAAAAATGTCCTTTAATTCTGATACAAATAAGCCATCAAAAGACCATAGCAAAAAAAAAAGGTCATTAGGAAAATGTTGCCTATAAATCTGAAGAAGGACAAACAGTAATGCCATGGAGCACAGCCTACATTACCCTGCAGAATTTGGGATCTCAGAACTCAGTTTGCTCTGCTTGCTCACCTGAGCAACTGCACAGCTGCAGCTGGCATGGGCTCTCTCCATGTTCCAGGTTAATTTATTCTGCTCAAACGTACAAAAACTGGGAACATAGCATTCCCGGCAGAACCAAACAAACTGGTACCCCCTGGGGGATATTGACTGCAGGATTTGAGGCCCCGAAGCAAGTTCTCATCATGACTTATTCTAATCTTTGATGCTCAGAATTTTCTTAACAGAAAATACTATTCCATCTTAAATTTGCAAAAGGCAGAATGGAGTCATTTTTCTTCTGGTAACATGTGCTGAGTCTGACAAAGCAGACTAAAAGCCAACAGCCTATAGAATTCCCTGTTTCAATATGTTAGTGACATGCCCATCTGTGTCAGAACAACTGGGCATGCAGAGCACCACAAGTGTATTTAAAACATTTCAGACATGGTACTGAGGTAGTCTAGCACACAAATATGTACTACAACACATGGTGAGTTACACCAACCACTGCCAATATTTATTTGTCAATGGGTATAGAGTAATATTTATGTGTTTAGGAGATAAAGCCATAGTGAATAAACAATATCATTTCCTGAACTGGATTTGGAATTATTACTGGAGCTGCAGCTCATGAAAATTGGAACAGAACTTAAAATGCTTCCAGCGAGCCCAGTCAGATTTCCATGCCTCATCCCAAAGTGAATCCCCTAAACCAGCGCCACCTCTTCAGAAACACATCCTGTGCATCTGCTGTGCTACAATACTTCTTTCCAGTGAGACACACAGTCAGAGAGTTACACTGACCCCAACAAGCCCTTCATTTCAATTCTGCTGCACTCTGCTGCTCATGGAGCAGGGAATGGTGCAGGGCACAGTCAGCTGCACACACAGCTGCACAGATTTATTTTCAGGTTTCCAGAAAACGTTGTAGTTCTGGTTTCCCTTTTCATTTCAGGCTGCCTTCAGTGGGGAGAGCACTGAGAAAGCAAGCTGAGCAGGAAGGAGCGTGTGCATTGGCAGTAGCTCAGCAGGGACAAGCTGCCTGCACCCTTAGGAGCAGGATCCCTGCAGGAGCTCAGAGTGCTGCTCTGGGAGGAGGGAACAGAGCAGGGAGCAGCACGGAGCGAGTTGGTCTCGCCCTGCTGGAATCAATGCAGTTATGAAACAAAGGATGGAGCAGCACACAGGTGCTGTGGTCATGCCCTGGCAGGAACAATGCAGGTAACAGGAGCCAAGCCAAAGCAATGGCCCAAACCATGACCCAGCTTTGTGTCAACAACCCCCATGTATGCTCATGACTAAAATCAAACTCCACTTAAACGGGAAATTATGTCAGCCATAACTTCACCTTCTCCCATCACTCCCTGGAAACAATATAAATACAGCTTTAGTGCCAAGGGAGGTCAGAGGAGCCTCCATCTCTGTATCCTGGCACTGTCAGAGGGCTCTACCCACCTCCTCCCCTCAGGGACACCTCCTGGTAAGACTCCAGCGCTGGGCTGTGGCGGGGGCTTGCTCGGGAGACCCAGAAAGCCAGCCTGTGTTTGTGACCATACTCCTAGTGCTACATTGGCATCTCCCAGCTGGGTGTGCTTGTGGCTGGCTGCACTGCTCCTGTTCCATGGGTGCACACACACTCCTGCACACAGGGCACTCACACCAGCACAGAACACCCGGTGGCTGGGCTGGAAGGAGCTCCAAAGGCCATCTCATTGCAGTGCCACCCCAGCTCTGCACGTCTGCTGCCCAGCTGGCCACGGCTGACAAGCTGAACCCAGCTGTCCCAGCCCCTCCGGTGTCTGAGGAGCAGCTGGAATGCCAGGGGGGTGATCTGCTGCCAAAATTTAATGCACTAGATATAGTGGGTTTACTCTTAACGTGACATTTTCACTGCAAGTTTTAACTGGGAGTTTACAAAATAGTTCCCACAGTTTGCTCTGGGGATCATGGTGACATTATTAACCATCATTTATATCATTAAATCAGGATTTGATACAGAAATATTTTCATGTGGCATTAAATACCTGAGAGTTAATCAGTTTTATCACAGAAGATTAAGCTAAAACATCATTATCTGAAATGATCAAGCAAGTTACCATGTAGTGAAACAAAAGTATATGAGACAGGCACAGTGTTTCAATTGCATTTTCTCACTACTTAAACAGCTTATACTGATGTTGTGTAGGAAAGCAAAATTAACTTGCAAAACATATATTATGCAAACATAAAATTTTACATTATAGGTATGTTCATTTAAGATTAATCAACACCCAGAATGATAATACAAAGATACATTACACTTGAACACACATTCCTTTCTACAGATACACGTGAGCAAAACCAAACCAGCACACAAATGCATTTTCTTGCAGTATTTTTTAAAACATAGGGCTGAGCACTGAACAGTGATCCTGAGCACAATTTACCCTCTTAACTGAGAGGCGGGTAGAAAAGTTTCTCCACTACTGAAATACTTGTGCAGACCCCAGAGGGGTCCACAGGATATTCCACAGGATTCCACAGGAGGATATTCCACAGGAGTGCTCTGCCAAGGACACGTATTTGACCAGGCTCCACAGCAAGGTATATGGGGGTGAAATAACAGAATATTGTTGAACAGCTTTTACTGGGCAGACTGAGAAAATTAAAAAAAAAAAAAAAACCAGACTTCCACATAAACTAAAACCTCCACTTTTTTTTTTTTTTTTTAAATATCCCACACGTTACAAGTGTTGGCCAATTCCGCTAACACAGCTTCCCAAGTACCAGGAGTTCTTCATCCCCCATTACTCCCTTCCCAATGCTCCTGTTCCACAGGTCATTTCTGACTGAAGAACTACAAGGCAGGAAAGAAACGTGAGGAAGAAACGCGGACAGAGAAGATTTAAAGTAAGTTTTACAATAGACAAAGCAAAGGCACCAGCAAAACCCCCACACCTGGAACTCGGCCGGGCAGGAGGCCAAACCTCCCCGATCTCCCTCACACCAGGAGCGGCTCCGGGGCCTCCGGGCAGCCCAGCCCCTCTTTATGCCTCTCCTGACCGCATCCCGGGAAAGCTGCCCCATCCCGTGCTGGCCCTGTCCCTGTCCCTGTCCCTGTCGCTGTCCCTGTCCCTGTCGCTGTCGCTGTCCCTGTCGCTGTCCCTGTCGCTGTCGCTGTCCCTGTGCCGCCCTGTGGGGCTGGCGCTCCCGGAGCACCGGCACCGCGGCGGGCAGCCCCAGGAGGCGGCGCGGGGGCCTGACAGGAGCGGTGTCGGAGCGCCGTGAGGGCCGAGGGGAGCGCCGCCCCTTCCTGGCGCAGCCATGGGCCTGCAGGGGGCGCTGCGACGCGTGGCGGCGGCCTGGGGGGGGCGGTGAGTGCGGGCCGGGGGCACCGGGACAGGGACCGGGAGCGGGAATGGGACACGGAGAGAGACTGGGACCGGGACCGGGAGCGGGAATGGGACACGGAGAGAGACTGGGACCGGGACCGGGAGCGGGATAGGGATCGGGATCGGAACACGGATAGGGATAGCGATCGGGACTGGGACTGGGATCGGGACCTGGATCGGGACTGGGATTAGGGTCGGGAGAGGGAGCGGGACGGGGACAAAGACAGGGATCGCGATCGGGATCGACAGGAACCGGGACAAGGAGAGGGTCCAGAACAGGGATCGGGACAGGGACCGCGACCGGGGCGGGGACAAGGACAGAGATGGGGATCGGGACCGGAAGAAGGAGCGGGATCAGAACTCTCAGAGCGGCAGGGCTCGGGCTGGGATGCGGGAGCGGGGCGGGTGCCGGGCCCCGGCAGGGCGGAGCGCGGTCGGTGTGGCGGGTGTCCCACGTGTGTGTGTGGCTGTCGCGGGCGGCGCGGAGCGTTTCGGTCCAACGGCACCGCCCGCTGCTCCCCTGCCATCCCCTGCCATCCCCAAACCATCCCGCTCCCATCCCCGTGCCATCCCCCTGCCATTCCATTCCCCAGCCACCCCCCTGCAGCCACACAAGAAGCGGGGCGGCTGCGGATGTTGCAGCTCAAGTGAACTCGCATGGAGAAGAACTTGCATGGAGATAATACCGAAACAAATATCGAAGCAATATCGAAACTAAACAGGGCGACGAAGTCAGTTAAATATCGGAACAAAACAGGGCAATGCGGCGGTTCTTCGAAAGCTCGAAGATCTGACTGTCATTTCTTTTTAGGTCTAGAATGGGGAACAGCCAGACCGCTTCTGTAGGATTGTCTAACCATGCTGCTGTGAATCAAATACAGGTAGCATTATTTATGTTGCTTTTACTGATTTTCAGCATTTGTAAAAGCCGCTTATTCCAAACCTTTTCTTATTTATATAAAGAAATACTGTAAATAGTTCTGCTTGTTAAAGCTGTTCCTATGTTCATTATGGTTATCAATCCATGCTGGCTGTTTTGTGTATTCACAGCCCTGGAACCTGATCTTCCTAGGCTGCTCCCATTTTATGCTTTTTTTAAACCTCTACTCAAATTCAGTGCTGCTGTCAACATTGGGGATAGAACCTTGTAAAATTACTGATATCAATTAAAGTTAAATATTTTAGAGGTTGGTGTTTTTTTAATAAATTTACTGATAGTAAATGATAGCCTGAAATCCCCTTGAATTTACAGTAAAGTGATGAGGGTGTATCTTCCACCCACTGCTCTTGGTCACTGTGCTTGCCACTGGCACATCTTGAGTACCTTCCAGACAGAAAAGTGTCCCAAACAATTTTGGGGGATGCAGGGAGCTGGGCAGACTGCAGATCAGAGTTGTACCACACACTCCACCATCCTTGTGCTGTTTAGAGCCAGATGGAGATCAAACCTGCCTTCAGAGGTGCCAGCAGACAATTTCCTGTGTTTGCTACCATAACAGCAGCTTTTAAACTTGTACATTACTTTAATGACTGTTCAATAGTGTTCTAAGTGCATTGGCTTGAAGCCTGCTGACTTTTAACTTTCTTTTGAGCATGCAGGACATTATTTCACACAACTGTGTGGTGATTTTCTCTAAAACAACATGCCCGTACTGCAAAATGGCAAAAAACCTGTTTGAGAGCTTGAATGTGAAGTACACAACTGTGGAACTGGATGTAAATACAAACGGAAGGCAGCTGCAAGACATTCTGGAACAGATGACTGGTGGCAGAACAGTGAGTATATTCTCTTAACACCTAACAAGTAACAACTTGGGCTACACATATCACTCTTGGGTTATATCCATAGCAAGTCCTTAATTGTTTTGAGACAGTTAAATTTGGGATACAAGCTCCTAAATTAAATACTGCAGGAGGGTTCTGTCTCTTCTTCTAGAGCCTCTCTGGCTATCCCTCAGAGTTGATCCTTGCCATACTGCCACTGAAATAATTGAAGGATCAAAGCCATTTTTCATTTGTATATTTAAACCATTGTGTTTAACACTTGCATTTTACATGGTCTCACTAGACTCAATTATTGGAATTTATTACAATCACCCACACAGTGACTTCATCCCACTTCTGTGGGGCACATGAAGTTTCCCATCTCTGCAAGTATTATGGAAAAGTAGGGGTTGTACACTAATATTATACACATATCTAGATGAACACAATAGTTGTGTGTACTGGAGTCCACATGGGCTTGTTTGAAGGTTTACCTTTTTTCCAAGAAGTAACCAATGCAACTTTTCTTTTCTTGATAGGTCCCAAGAGTGTTTATCAATGGGACTTGTGTCGGAGGTGCAACAGATACTCAAAAGCTTCATGAGGAGGGCAAACTGCTTCCTTTAATTCATCAGTGTCAAAGCAAATTACTGAACAACCATCTCTAGCTTAGCTTCGTCTTCCTTTGTATGACCACAATTTCACGTGAAATCAGAAGATCACAGATAGGGCACGAGCTGCACTCCACAACCTCAAACCATGGCTTTCTGAATTACAGATCACTCTAACAGACTTTCTGGACTTGGTGAATTACTTGGTGTCCTTACCTCAAGTTTCCTACGACCCAGATGGTCATCAGCAAACATTATGTAACTCCTGGGGCTCTTAGGGGGACAGTGGTGTCATTTCATGGTGAGTACATCCTGCTCCAGGGAAGCCCAGGCTCTGCAAAAAGAATCCTGTGGGTCTTGCTGCACATCAGTTTGCTTTCTTGCTTTGTCTCAATAAACTGTCAGTTTAATTAAATGGTTTCTTTAAATATAATTCTTCTCTGTCAAACTGAAGTGTAAAGCAAACCCAGTTGGTAGTGATACTGGTGTGTGCATGTCTGCCTCTCCTGTACTCCAGTGCCTCATCACCCAGCTCCCAAAGTGTGTGTCCAATGAAACAGAAAAGAGAGAAGGGAATAAAGATTCTGGCAGCTTTAGAGAGTGACAGCTTCCATCCTTACTCTGCACTGTGAGGTATCAGTCTGTACTGTCCTTCAGGAATGTCCTTCCAGGCAGCTCGGGCACTCACCTGCAGCTGAAGACTATGGTACAACCCATCCAAAAATAGTATCAAACACAAGACCAAGTGAAGCAGGTCTAATATGCATAGAGTTTATTTAGTACTTCAGTTCTACAGTCAGAATGCAGTTTACTAGCCAGTTTAACTTTCAGTTAAATGTCTAAAAGAAATTACTAAAATCCCATCGTTTCGGTACAATGTACATCCAAAGCCAGACCAGGCAATGCCAAGACTCGGTTACTTCAAAGAAGTTCATATGCAAGTAGAAAATTATATCCCATTCTTCAGTCAAAGGGACCATTACACAGCTAAAGGTGCACATATTAGAATAAAAACATGAGTCAGTGAATTTTTTACTCACTTTTGTGAACTAAGACTCCTGTTATTTCCATTACTTTCAGCATTGCATGTACCTAAACTACTTTTTTCCCTCAAGGGAAAAAACATCAATCTTTAATTCCAGCTAACTAGGGTGGCAAGAGTATTATTTAAACTTGACAGCTTCATTTTTGTGATGAAGGTTTGAACTAAATTTAAACTGTATAATTTGTAAGAAATCTTTAGTATACAGTTGCCTGCATTGTGCATCTTTAATATGTAATGAGCTAATTCAACACACTGACCATGCTTCATTTTAATTATTGCAGTTTACTGTGTGGTGCCAGGACACAGTCATCAAGGTAAACACACAGATGGGCATCTCTGAATTTACACTTAATAAAGCAATGTATTTTGCACATACAGTCACATAAGAACAGCAAGTATTCTCTTTCTCTGTGTAGAATTCTTCAGCCAATGATGTTTTTACCAGAAGTTTACCAATAATTTTGTCCCCAAAGCTGAATAACCCATCATGTAAAAATAATAACAATGCAAAGGAATTTTTCAAAGACCTCTTCATTTTGTTCCCTGTTTAGAGGCTTTTTTTTAACCAGTAGTCTAAAATAACCCTTTGAGTTCCAAGTTCTGGAAATCCCAGGGCGTTGTC
Organism: Dicaeum eximium; assembly: GCA_013396995.1. Lineage (NCBI taxonomy): Eukaryota > Metazoa > Chordata > Aves > Passeriformes > Dicaeidae > Dicaeum > Dicaeum eximium. The sequence continues at coordinate 815,985 of VWZP01009951.1, read as the reverse complement.
ACTTAAGGCAAATTCTCTTGCAGCCACTGAAACAAGCTGTGTGCCTGCAGATGCAAGTGAGTGCCCCATCATTAAACAGGATCTAGCTTAAGGCACCCAAAGGGTTAATTAGGTTTCTTTTTCACCATATTAAGGCTCCCCATCTGAACAGTTTTCTCATTGTGTACAATTTCACAGAAAGTAGCAGCAAGACAGTGCCTTTGTTACTGGATGGCACAAAGCCATGTTGAGCTTAAGTTAATTCAACATGATATGGCAGTTAAAGTGTGGTTCTAATCTAGGGGGGGGAAAAAAACACCAAAATGAAGAACCTCAAGAACAGCCATTAGAAATTTCCATTTTTTTTTCCTCCAGCACTGTCTCCAGGACAAAGCTGTTCATCTTAAAATATGCTTGTCCTGGGATATAAATATTAAAATTTACCCACTAGGAGATCTGGATACCTGCTCTTCCATCTTAAATCCCAAGCTTCTAAGGAGCAGAAGAAGCTGGAAACAAACACTGAATTATTTAATGAAGCACACAGAGCTGTGATTGTGCCCATGTGTTGTTTTTTAAACAGAGAATTATTTTTAAAGAGTAGAACTGCACTTTTACAGGAGAATGAAAATACATTTTATTTGAAACTAGTTGTGCTTAACTCTTAAGCTGGTAACATTAGGAAAACAGCTTATATTCATTATTTGTTAATGAAGCATTTGTAAAAGTTCTCAACATACCACATATAAATGCAAATATATATATTTAAACTTAAATTCAGAATGCAGAAATAGCTAAAGAAACCACACTTTGCAGTATCAGAATCATAAATCCAGATATGTAAGCACACATACTAAAGACACCATACCTTCTGCTGAAATTAGCTCATCTTTTATGATTTCCCTCAGAGCAGCAAATCCATAAAACACTGCCCTGGTCAGTGTTTTACCTTTTCCTCAGAACTCTTGCTCAGCCATTTGAACACTCCACTGTGTCATGGTAAGATGAAATCTCTACCACTCCAGCAAGAAAGTCATTAGAACAGCTGCTTACGGCATATCTGTGCACTGCAAACCACTGCAGACAGCAAAATAAACCTAGAAACTGCTGGGATTTCACTGAAACTAAATAAAAGGATTAAAAGCAGAAGGAAGACAAATGATTCTTTACTTAGGTTTACTTCTATAGCCTATTCTTTGAAGACTTTCTCTAGTCCCTACTGCAAGGAAGCTGCCTGTTTATCCAGAATATTAATTAAATGTTTTCCTAATTTTGCATGACAGCAGTTTGATACTGTTTAAAAGAATGAAAACTTTCAAATCACTGCACTAATTCTAGAAAAAATCTTTACATTTGAAAAGCCAATTGTAATTGTTGCTTTTTTCGAATAAAACCATTCATAGATAGATGTTGGATTTTTGTAATAAATAAAGTATACTTTTGTCACTGATTTTTACACAGAGTTTTACCAAAAATCTGACAGATACAGCAAATTGGATGTTTTGTAAGAGATTTATATAATTAAAGAACAGAAAAAAATATTCATTATTAGAAAGGTTAAATACTATGCCATCAGTGTTGGTGCAGGGACCTAAGTGAGCACACTCAGTGACAGCAAGAAGGCAGAAGAACAGAGGCAAAAAAATGAAAAAAAAAAAGGAATGGATAAGAGCTTGTGAAAAAAGATTCAAGTAATAGGCCTGAGGTGACAAGATGGAAAAGGAGAAAAAACCCCAACACTAACAGAGAAAAGGGTACAACAAAAGAAGAAGAAACAAAACAAATGGAACCAAAACCAAAGCTTCTGTCATGGTGCCTGTGAGCTCAGGACAGGGTTAAGCAGTATTTGCAATGCAGACAAATATTTTCATAGTGTTTTTACAGACAGAGCCATTACTAAAATACATTTCCCAAACTGCTGGTGTGTTTTTAAGCCAAGGATATGTACTTTGTTGAACAGCCTTTTAAACCACACCTCTTTATGGGCACCAGTTAACAACAGGAATGTAAAAGACCAACATAAACCCCCTTAAGACTTCTGTTTAACAAACAGGTTTAGCAGTGGGTTTAAGCAGCAAGGTATTTTAGTGCCAGTTATTAGTAGCCCTCACACAGTGGGCATTTAGACGGGCCCTGCTGACCTCAGAACTACACCTACCTTTAGACCTCTCCTTTTTGAAACACTGAGGACTGCAATCTAATTCTACAAGCACCTCCAACTCTCCTACTCCTTGCTCCAGGTCTGAAATTTCTGCAATGAAATTCTATTTCTTGGCATTATTGAATTTATTACACAACGCTGATGTGCTCACTGCATTATTTTTGAAAATTCAAGTCTCCTGCCCTCTCCACATCATTGATTGTGTCCCTTCCATGAAGAAACCTGAACTTTGATGTTCATTCCTTACAGAAGAATGCTTCACTTCTGCTGTGCTTCCAACCACAACATGCTTTGCTTTTCTTAAAGCTTAAGTGCCTGAACATTACAGTCTTGGACACAAAAGTCTAATGCTCCAGAACTGTCAAGGGGGTCACAGAGAAATGGCAGTCAAACTGGAACCAGTTAACTCCTAGGTATCAGGAAACCTGCATTTGCCTGGTCTACAGTTGCACTCTGCACTTAGACCTTTTTTAATTCAGTATTTTCAATAAAATTAACTAGCTTGAAACTTGTCCCTGCTCAATGTTTACTGGTAAACTGCAATGCACAATTATAGCCCCTTTTCTGCTTTTCCAGTCAGTGTTCGTCCAATGCAAATACCATTACTGATTTGAAAGTCTCCTTTTTGGTGAAAGGGTAGGTTCTTTATTGTACACTGAACTAAAGCTTAAGCTTAGCAATTTTGTCTTAGCTTTTTTGAAGCATTACAGTAATTACTGCCTCTTTACATGTCCAGAGTTGTTTTGGAAAACACCAGTTTAATAACTAAAGACTAGAAACAGGACAAATGCATGTTATGGCAAACGAGTCATGCTCGTATCCAATTCAGGATATGGGCAGATAAAGATCCAGTCTATGGACAAGGAATATGCAGCATCATTCTTCTATGCCCCTAACTAGAAGAGAATGGCAAATGCAGAAACTCCCAGAAACAAAGGCCCACATACTACAGAATTCCAGCTGTCAGCATTTACTTCAGTTTCCCCTCTCTGTGCATATCTTGAAGGAGGAGCAGATGGCAACATGGTCTTATCAGTGCTGGTGTTACCTTGCATAAACCACTGACAAGATTTTTTAGTCCAGAGACACTATAAATGTTTAGGAGCATATTCTGTACCCCAGCAGGGATGACTACCTTCTAGCACTGGTCACAGCTATCCAGTGTCAACAGATACAGGGATCTACAGTTTCTATCACTCCTACTGACAAGTTCATCTTTACTTCCATGCTCTAGTTCAAGGAATTGTATTTTCAACTGGACTGCTTCCAAAGATGCAACACCACTATAACCATACATTCAATCTGTTAGTAACTACTCTAATTTTTATTTGCAATAAATTTACTTGAAAGTTACTTGAAACACCTGTTTTAGGTTTTTATTTTATATTTAGTCCAAAATATTTCCTATTACTCCACAAATACTACTGCAAATCAGAAGAAGTACTTGCAAAAGATACTTATCTATCAGTTATTTTTGACATCTCTAGCTTAGAAGGAAACACCCAATCAGATGTTTGACTATTGTGTCATTTAAAATGCATTACTATCAAACCCAACCCCAAAACATCAGTGCATTTACTTGAAATAATTATTAGCATGTATTGAGCAAATGAGTTTACTCCCCCATACTCATGGTGTTTTGTTTAGACACTAAAAATGATACGCAATTTTTCACGAGAAGTGGCTGATTTTCCTTTTGCAAACCCAGAAGTGCTATCTCTTAGCTTTCCTAGGAACACTTGGTTTGTTCTAGAACTCACCTGAGGAGCTGGTGGCAGTCCTGTGTGCTCCAGGCATTGTGTCAGAGCTGTTCTGTGAGAGCAGTGAGAATTCAGGGTTGGCTGAAAGGCAACACTCTACCCAGCAGTTCCTTTAGCCCTGCTTTGTGTCAGGAAAGGCTTCCCTCACTGGATGGATTATGCATTAAGGGAGAGTGTCAGTAAGTAGCAGAATACCTTCAGTAACAGGTAACATCCTATTTTAGCACCAAAAGAGGTATCTCAGCTACAGAATGCAAGCTTGGAATTCATAATCAATAGGAATGAGGCATAATGAAAAGTGTTACAAGTACCACAAGTATAGTAGGAACTTCAGTTTTCCATTTAAAAGTTTGGGTTTTAGGCAGAAAAATACAGTTTTACATGTCATTTACCACTATGGGTAAGCATGACATTTTTATAAATCATAATTATTTTCAAATTAACATCAAATTTGCTGTTTAAAACAGTTTGCATTAGCATAAAAGAGGCTGAAATACATATGTTTTAGAGGAAGTTGTAAAAGCATCACTAAAAAACCTTTCAAATCTTGTAAGACTGATTTACTAAAGAGATCTTTTAACTTCCCCCCCTATACACACATATAGAAAACAAAGAATTAAATACATATACACAGAAATTGCTATCAACTTCTGTTCCAAAGTGGTAGAATACTCACTGGCTTTCTCCTTGTCACACTCTTACTATCAGACTAAAAATAAAATACTAAAAATAAAGAATCCAGTTTCAATCACTTCCTAAACAAGACTTTGTGAACGTGAAGGAAGAAACTGTACAGTTCATAAAAGTTTTTAAGAATTGGTCACTATAAACTGGAGGTAGTCTTGAAAATATGTTAGCTTGAATTAATTTATGAAATCAGAAGTAACAGTAATCTACAAAAAGATTCTAAAAAATGAAATAATCTCCTGTTAGGAAGATTGTTTCTGAGTCAGTGAATACATTCTTTTGGAAAAAAAAAAAATTAGCTTTTTGTTTCTGGTTGTTGCCACTCAGCTGTGCTGAGTAGGCCAAGACACATGCACGTGTTAATCTTGCTTACTGAAGGTGTGCTGATGCTTCTTGAAGTTGTGACAAGGACTGAATGTGACATCCCAGTCATTTGCAAGGTGTTTTTCTACTAAAAACAGTTTTTAGAAATCCTGTAAAGCATTTTTCATTCTAAACTAGTGCCTCTGAAACAGTATTGTGCAGAAACTGCCCCTCGATTTATCTAAAGAGATATTTCCTCCTGAAAACCCAGATGATGATCCAGAGAGAAAAGATTAGCATGAGCTCTTGCACTTTCAGCTTTAGCAGTATAAAATCAGTTATCCCTGGGTAACTTTTACACTGTATCACAGTCACATGGTCTCAACACATACCAGAAAAAACTTCTTTTGCAGCTTTTAACTCTAACCATGGAAACCATTCAACATTATTAACACTTAAAATACAAAGATTTAAAAAAGCCCAAAGCAAAGTCCCTCTCAATGAAGTTGCTGGTAAACTGCCATTGTTAAAAATACTAAGCCCATTTGTTTCCAGCTCCATTCTAAAAGTAATTCATTAATTCATTCTTGCAAATAAGCGTTCCACACCAATGGGGGAAATTAAAAATCTCTCCATAGTTATAGCCTACTATAAATGAAATTAAACTATATACTATGTAACCCTGTAACCACTTTTAGCAAACTTCTCACTGTTATTCTTAATTGTGTGCAATAGGAAAAATAAAAAAAGAGATTGCTCATCTCCTTTTCTTGTTTTCCCTTCACAAAAAGTTAATAAAAATCACAAAATCATGAGGGCTGGAGAAGAGCTCTTAAGATCAAGTCCAACCATCAACCCAACACTGCCAGGTCCACCACTGACCCATGTCACTAAGCACCAGATCCATGAGGTTGTGGAACACTCCCAGGGATGATGATTCCACCACTTCCCTGGGCAGCCTGCTCCAATCCTTGGCTGCAAATAGGATTTGAGGTTCAGCCTCAGCAGTGCCAAGTAAAGAGGAACAATCCTTTCCCTGGTCCTGCTGTCACTCTTTCTGACCCAGGCCAGCATGGCCTTGGCCTTCTTGCCCCCCTGGGCACAGCTGGCTCTTGTTCAGCCACTCTTGACCAGCATCCCCAGGTCCTTTTCCTCTGGGCAACTTCCAGCCACTCTGCCCCAGCCCGAAGCACTACATGGGATTGTTGTGACCCAAATGCAGGACCCAGCACTTGGCCTCAGCCCATGGATCCAGCCTGTCCAAATCCCTCTGCAGAGCCTTCCTGCCCTCCAGCAGATCAACTCTGGGCTCAGCCTGGTGTCATCTGCAAACTGACTGAGGGTACCCTCGATCCCCTTGTCCAAATCAGCCATGAAGATACTGAACAGAACTAGCCCCAACAGTGAGCCCTGGGGAGCACCTCTGGTGACCAGCCAGCAGCAGGATGTGACTCAGTCACCACCACTCTCTGTGCCCAGCCATCCAGCCAGTTTTCAGCCAGCAAACAGTGCACCTGTCCAAGCCACAGGCTCCTAGCCTCTCCAGGAGAATGCTGTGAGGAACAGTGTCCAAGGCTTTGCTGAAGTCCAGGTAGATCACACCCACAGCCTTTACCTCATCCACTGGGAAGATCACCCTTCATAGTAGAAGATCAGGCTGGTCAGGCAGAACCTGCCTTTCATAAAGCCACAGAAAGCTGGCTGGGCCTGATCCCTGGCTGCCCTGCATGTGCAGTGTGATCAAGATGATCTGTTCCATAACCTTCCCTGCACTGAGGTCAGGCTGACAGCCCTGTGGTTTTCTGGATCCTCTTTCCAGCCCTTCTGCTCAATGGGTGCCACACTGGCCAACATCCAGTCGTCTTGAGACCTTCCTGGTTAGCCAGGATTGATGAGAAATAATGGAGAGCAGCTTGGGTGGATTCCATCCGACCCCACAGACCTTTGAATATTTAAGTGGAGCAGTAGGCGACTGTTTCCTCCTGAATTACAGGGACTCCATTTTGTTCCTTGTCTCTGTCGTCCTAAGGACAACTGGTCTGACTATTAAAGACTGAGGCAAAGAAGGCATCAAGTACCTCATCCTTTTTCCCATCCTTTGTGGCAATGCTTCCCCTCACATGCAATAAAGAATGAAGATTCTCTCCTTGGCCCTCCTTTTGCTGCTGATGTATTTGTAAAAACACTTCTTGTTATCTATTTTGGCAGTGGCCAAATTAATTTCTAGCTGGGGTTTCATTTCTCTAACCTTCCAGCATAACCTAACAACATCGTTGTAGTCCTCAAGAGCATCCTGCCCCTTCTTCCAAAGGTGTTTTTCCCTGAGTTCCAGCGACAGCTCCCTGTTCAACCAGGCCAGTCTTACTTCTCCACTGGCTCATCTTCCAGCACATGGGGACAGCCTGTTCCTGCATCTTTAACATCCTTGAAGAATGTTCAGCCTTTCTGGACCCCTTTTCATTCAGGATTGTTTGCAAAGGACTTTCTCAATCCTAAAAGGCCAAAGTCTGGCCTCTGGGGCTCTTCAGTTTCCTCTTCACCCTCCTCAATGACTCCAAGGTGGTGCTCAGGGCTCTGAAGGTGATCCACCTGCTTCCTGGCACTGCTGGTCCCTGCTGCTGCTGAAGCCCTGGGGGACAAGAAGCTGGCCATGCTGCTGCACAGCCCCTGCTCCTGTGGCTGATGAAGGCAGCATGTCCTCAGCATTGCCCCAAAGTCCACGAGGAGCTGGACAACACTGTGGCTCTCTTCATTTACCCTGCTGAGGAGCTGGATGTGGCCAAGCTGGTGTCTGGGCTGACTCCAGCACTGGGGGAGAGCAAGAGCAGGGTCCAGCATGCTGACACAAAGTGTTTGCTGTGCTGGTGTCTTCCTTGGGCCCATGCAAGACCATCCTTCTCAAGGCAGTGGATGCCATGGAGCTTGAGGACAAGGATGGGGTAATTCATGTGGTGCAGGCCAGGCTAGCTATGAACACTCTGGTGAAGCTCAGGGACCAAGGGTTTGTAAAGTACTCTGTGATGCTGCCATCATCCCATCATAACAGGGGCTCCTGTTTACTCCCTGGGACAGGTCCAGAGTGGCTTTCTGACCCATAGGACTCAGAGCAGTTACTGTGGTTATCACAAAAGGGGTGATGCTTCTTGGAGCTCCAGCTCACACAGAGCCCAGGCTGGGCAGGAAATTAAGTCCAACTCGAGTTTTGAGTGCGTGTACAGGAAGAAACCAACTGCCTTGGGAAAATGAGTATGCTGGACACAAGGAAGGTGGCTGAAGAGATGCCTTTCTGAAGGGCATGGAGCAGGGCTGCCAGCTGTGCTGCAGGACTGAAGGGCCATGTGACTGCACTGCCATTACCAGGAGTGTCCAAATGCGCAGTGTGTTGCTGCATGGTGCCAAGTCCCAGGGTGACAGTGGTGACATGTGGCTGCCACCTCCAATGGCAGGGGGATCACTGGCTACTGACAGTTTGACACCAGAGATGCAAGTGCTGAGTTTCTCTGAATCTGTTAGATTTGTGTGAGACTAAAGTTCTGTTCAACCTTACAAACACCTTAGTGAGAAGCTCTCACTAAGCCTCTAAGCCTCTCTATCTCAAGCCAGAGATACTTCAAGTGCCACCACCTCCCATAACATTCTGATATGTATACAATATGCCATAAGCTAATAAAGTATATTTGGCTGGGAGTTCCCAGGGTGAAGTCTGATGCCAGCAATGGACCTACTGGGAAGAGCAGATGGCTAAAAAACTTAAATCAAATCCAAAGTGAAGTTTCGAATGACATCCAAAGCTCCTGTATCGAAGCCACAGATATCCAACATGCCTCTGTCATCCGGGTCTGCGATGGTAAATCCATGGGAGGTCATTCCACAAACAACCAGCTTAGCAGGAATACCCATTTTCTAGAGGAAGGAGAGCAAAACATATCAGAAAACACACCTAGAGTAAAACATGTGCACATGTGCAGTAACTTTAATATACCTGGGGGCCAAATCTCGCTTGCTAAGCCACTGCCTGAAGAGCTGTATGGACAGAAATGAGGAATGCCAGAATCAGAACTGCAGATGCCTGTCAACACTGGAATGGCAGCTAACCTCAACTAGGGAAACCAAATTAAACACTTTTGGTATTCACTTCAACTGGGTGCAAACTATGTAATGATTTAAGTCCATACACCCATACCTGACAAACATATTTTTGGTAGTTTAAAAAATAGTTTATTTAAAGCATAAAGGATAGTCTGCTGAATAAATAAGGGTTTCCAACAGCAATGTGCTTGGACAAGATATTTTTCTTTGTTCTATTAGAGCAGTCCCTTTAAAACACAATGGGCTTTCTTCACAAGGTACTGTCACCTCATCCTCTTGACACTTCATTACTTCATTGAAACTTTTTGACATCTACTGCAGACATCAAAGTTCAATTTAGCTCTGAGAGTCAAACATTCTGTAACAGCTATAAAAACTTATGCCATCAATTATATATAGGACATAGAAACTCATACAGTCCCTGATTAACAAAATTTCATGCAGGGCAGGCTAATTACAAATCCTTTTAGCAATTCCGTGGTTTTAAATATGCACAATTAGTACAATATGTGCACTAATTCTGCCTAACTGCAGTATTGGTAAGTTTTTAACAAGATATAATTATTTACTGAAGAAAGCCACAGCCAGTCCAATCTCTAAAAGATTTTTAGAGCTGGTACTTACTTTGTATGGTATTTATTCATCATAAGCAGTCAGAAGCATATTTACCTCTCTGTATTCTCTAAGGGCCATGGCAGGAGGAGTATTCCCAGCAAAGGTCTCGTTATCAGTAAATACAATGAAGACATCAGCAGCTGCCTGAGTTTTTTGAGCCCATATCATTGGAAGGGAACAATCAGTGGTACCCACAGGAATCTTACAAAAAAAAAGAAAATACATGGAACACATCAATACAGAAATTACCACCCATGGAATTTTTTTTTTATCTAAGTTTTGTGTTTTACCATGTGTTACTACACAAAGAGGCTTTTTTGTTAAACTTGTTCATTTTATCTCAGTTTGTCCAGGGCTATTTTTTGTTTGAATTTTTTTTAATATTCTTTTCAAGCTAACTCATTGTGACCTAGCACTGCCATTCTCAATTGCAATGTTTAATATCCAGCAAATGAAATAATGACATTTGCTGGGCTTTCTCTAAATAAAATGCACCAAAAAAAAATCCCATCTTATACTAGAATTATACAGATTAAGCAAGGTAGTGGAATTGATTACAAAGAAAATACAGTGTAACTGCTGAGATTTTTTTTTTTTACATACTTCATACATTTTCACTAAAACTTGAGGTAAGGTCATATCAGCTGTCACTGGACAAGGGACCATTTCATGTGAAAAGGCAACAATTTGGGAATCCTTCTCAGTCCGTGCTACAACCTGAGAGAGAGGGAGACAAAAATAATTCAGTTACATTACTCTGAATGTTTAATGTCCAAACTGAGCCATTCCCTACCAACACCCAGCAGGACAAATGCTTTTGTGTTTAAGTCATCATGGCTCCTCATAAACAGTAATGCTTCACTATGCACTTTGAATATTCTGTAATATTACTGCAAATAAACACTGCAAAAAGAGCTGAACAACTGCTCTAATTAGCGTAACTAAAGGTATTTCCATTTTTCTTCCCTCCCCTCTGACCAACAAAAGTTCAATTCCTCAGCAATAAAAGAATACAACACAAGAAGCTTTAGAATTCCCCTCAGCTTTAAACTGAGGGGAAAGTGATTGTGAATAAAGGCCACATGGACAACTCAAACAGACATAAGAATTATCCCAATATTTCTTCATCTAATCTGTATTCATTTCTATGAATGCTTCTGAAAAATTAAAGTGTAAGCTAAAGTTGTTTTTTACTTATAGTGAGCTACTTTATTATAGCTAAGATAAGTGAAAAAGCTGCCCTGAGCACTTTGATTTACAACAGAAACCAACTTCTTCAAACTGATGTTTCTGAACATGGTTGCTAGTAGCTTTCAGCAATGAGGCACAAGGTCACGCCTCCTGTACCCAAAAAATATTATATATAAGTTTCCTCTTGATTTCTAACCATATTTTTGTATCAAAAAAGCAACCCAAGCTGAAAATAGTTATAAATAAAAGAAATTAAAAGCCTCACCATACACATTACTGCTGCAATTGTGCTGGCACTGAGCACACTACCCAAAACCTTTTGTGTCATCGATGCACTAACATCAACTGCAATTACAATGCGTTTCCCTGTTGGTTCCACTGTCTGAAAGAATAAGAGACAAAAATATAACAGGTACACATTATTTATATATTCATGTCCTCTTCTGCTTTCACTCCTAAAGTGGGCATTTTTTCCTCTTTCTGGGTAACATCAGGACAGTGCTTTTGCCAAAGTATCAGAATTGTTACCCACCCCAGGAACTGTTCTTGATAAGCTTTCAGAAAACACAGAACTCTTAAAAAGCTTAACAAATTGGAGAACTACTATTACCTTGAAAGCTTTGTAAAATGAGGCATCTAAAGCTTCTAAAATATCTTCATCAGGACGCCACCAAAGCTTTCCTCTGTTTCCATGTCCAGCTTTATAGGTTTCTAATGCAACCAAAATATGGAAGGGATGTATTCTACCCTACAGGTAAAAATAAAAAATGAGGGTATGAAAATTTAATCTCCTCAAAAAGAAGTAACAAACTAAATATGAAAATAAGTTCCCACTACAAAAAAAAAAATCTCAGGTTATTATATGGTTACTTTAAATTGGTTAAATTTCAAGAGTTCATGCAGTCTTTACACAGCTGTTGGATGAACTGATACTTTTGGGTTACTGATAATGGACCTCACTCCCTCTCAAGAATCCTCTAATTAACACCAAATGGGATGCCATCACCAAAATTCTGGTAAAATTTTGCAGCTCTACGATTGTCCAGTGCTATTTTCCATCACAGGCTTACAGTAAAAGAAAGTCTCTGCCCAGCTGAAGAGAAAGGAGATAAGCAAGGAAAAGAACCAACTTAAAACTAGCTATAGTAACTAGATATAGTAACACTGGACAAGAAATTATTTTTGGAACAGAGCATTCATTTTTTTCATTCTATAAAAAACTCCAAACAATTCTTTTTTTTGCTTTCCATATATAAACTTAACTTATATAATCTTATCAACATTTTATTGTCTTTATCCAAAAGGGGTGTCTCAGTCCTTAATCACTGCCACCATCAAAACTCAGTAAAACTGAATGCCTGTCCATTGTCTATCTTCCATCAAGGCATTGCACCATGATCTTTGCTCTCCCTTCTCCAGTGCCTGTGCATGATTAAGGAAGGAACCAGAGAAAAGGAATTGGAGTAGGATGGGGAAAAAAAGACTTTTGTTGTTGTGCTCAATTCAGCTCTGGTGCTGAAGAATTCAAGTGTCCTGATTTTAATCTTCCCAGCTCACAAAACTGCTGCTAAAGACACTTGTCCTTTTTACCTCTGACTAAATCCTTGAAAATTTAATTCTCTCTTTGGGAAGCTCTCTTTTCCCTCTTACCTTACTATCACTTTGATGGACAATAAAACAATCAGAAAAGAGCAAAGTTTCATCGCCCATCTTGGTTTTCCTCTCAGCTGCTATTTTCTTAACTCACTTAAAAATTACACGACTCCGAAGAAATTGATGAATCCAGCTAGCTAAGCTTGCCACAGCCCTCATTTAAGAAAAGATCCAATAGCTGCCAATACACTTATTTTATCAGAATGTTCCAGAAAGCAGGTGGGCAAACAAATGAGAAATTATAAACACAAGTTTTAAAATAAAGTTGCAGGCATTAAACTGCAGTTTTTAAATAGAATAAACTAAACATTAAAAAATTAAAATCCACAAAGGCTGGCACTGATTATAAAGTTCTTACCTTTTTTAGCAGTTTCTCATTTCTCAGTTTTTCACATACTATTGCCACTTCTGAACCTCGTGGTTCAAGCACTGAATTTGCTGTCAGCTTTCCTAAATTTCTCAACAATACAGAAATAGGCATCTCCTTGAGTAATGCCTTCCAAACCTATGATGAAAGAGAAGGGAAACACAGAAGAACGAGATTCTCAAAGTACAAGAACTGTTATCTGTACATTGAATAAGTGTATTTTAAAATAATTGTACAAATTATATTAAGGTCTTAATTATTTTTAAATTAACTATTTGGGTAAACAATTGAAAAACAGCGTGAGGGCTATTTTTAAAAGAAATCTAGACTTAAGACTCTGAACAGCATTACTCTATGGAGAATTCATACCTCTATGGAGAATTTAGCTCAGGAAGTTTACCTACCTCTTTAGATTTCAGATGGTTTGTCAGGAGATGCTCTCTAACTAGACCATACTCCTCTATCAAATGAATAACTTCCAATTCATCTTTTGTGCGTTTTACTTTCTCCACAGCCTCCAGATACTTCAAGAGTTTTTCAGTCTCAGCAGAAACTGCTTTCTCTTTATAAGCTTCTTGGACATCTTTCCACCCCTTGGTAATATACTTAGTGACTATAGCAATTCCTGATGGAAAAGAAAACCATTTCTCAAGCAGAATTACCATCTGTATACTGGCATTTATCATTCTAGCATGCAAATGAATTAACAGGTTTCATTCTCAGACCTGCCCAACACCTATTGAAAAAGTCAGCCACACACAATTTAGAGCTGCACTTTTAATTACTGTATTCATCTCTTTAGAAGTAAGGAGCTTTATGTATTTGCTACACTGCCCAGAAATGTTGTGGATGCCCCATCCCTGGAAGTGTTCAAGGCCAGGCTGGATGGAGCTCTGAGCAGCCTGGGCTAGTGGAAGGTGTCCCTGCCCATGGCAGGGGGGTTGGAACTGGATCATCTTTATGGTCCCTCCCAACCCAAACCATTCTATTATTTTAAGATTTGAAGTCAACAGATCTTCCCACACAACGAAAAAGTGTTATTGCATCATCTGTAAGCAAATGGGAAGAAAATGAGAGAGTTGTGTTATTTTATCTTCTCTTGGCATATGGAAGAAAAGAAAGAACAAACCCTGTTTACCTTGAAGATAAACAGGTCTGGTTTTGATAGGAACACCCACGTTTTTAAGATTTTTTTACACAATATCCTCACTAAGAATTCATCTACAATGGCACTCGGGTTTCCAAAATACCTCCACAGTAAATATAAAAGGTTTAAAACAGTATTTTCAGGTAAATAAAAATTTATTACCTTCACTGGCAGGTTTTAGGTGGGACAACCTCAGAAGATCTTTATGAGACCAACCACTTCTTTGCTTATATTTTGTAACCGCTAAAGCAAGAGCCATGCCATTCTTTCCATTGTACCAATCTGCAACAGCTTTCCTCAGAGCACGGCCCCACATGCCACATTTCATGCCCTCCTTCAGATCTTTTTTAAACTGGATGAAAGTAAAGAGATGGGTTGGTACGCAACACACCTCGGGGACAGCTTTAAACGCCGCTTGTTTTGTTTTGGCATCAGAACACTGCGAGCAAACTGCGAGGGCAAAGAGCAGGGGCTCCTGTTTTGCTGCTCTGCCCTCTTGACTAAATGCTTTTATTTCTTCAACGACTTCACAGCCTCTGCCCTCTTCGATGAGCCTGAGCAAGGCTTCGGCGTGCTCAAAGCCCAGCTTGTGCTCCTTGCCGCGGTAGGTGCCGCCCTCGGAGCCGAAGCACAGGAAGCGCTGCAGCCGGGCGCTGTCGCTCAGGGGCCAGCCCGCACCGCCGGCACAGCTGGGCTCCGGCACCTCGCTCGGGGGCTGTGCCCGGCTCTCCGCAGCCTCCATCCTTTACACTCCCAGGGCTCTGCTGGAACAAGAACACCTTTCGTTAACAACTATGGCTGGCTACTCCTTCAGCAAAGTAAATACATGCTGGCTATAAACTTGTCATCTTAAAGTTTTCTTTCATAAATTTAATGATGGTGCGCTCAAAGTGTGTGATAATACACATCACTTAGGGGAAAAGAAACAAAAAACTCTCTGAGTTATGATAGCAACGAACTTATTTCCTTAAAACCAACTCAGAAACTATTTAACCCCAATAAGTGGCAGACAAAAACCATCTGGTGCTATAGCCTTTTGCCACTAATATACTACATGACTTTCTTAGGTAGATTTTTATATTGCCTTTTGCCACTTGTCACTGGACATTTTATAAGTTTCTTAGATGCAAACTTGCTGAGTTTTTTCTTCCATGGGAAAGCTCTTTTTCTCTGCAGATTTCAAATCCTTGTGTGTGTGTTTCAAGGACAAAATGCATTCCTTTGCCTGTCTCCCGATATGGGAGATGTGGTTTTCTTTCCTCAACCTAGGATATAAAGAATTGCTATCTCTCTGACTTTGTAAACATTTTTGGGCATTCTAGGGAGTTTGGGTATGGAGCTAGAAGGAGCAAGATGCTAGCTCTGTACCTGGGCAGAAATAGCCCAAATCCTTCTGAACAATGGAGTCATTTTAATAAATAATATAAGCCTTCTAATATTGGAGTCAAGAGTCTTGATTCACCCTGACGGGACTCACCAGAGCAGGTGGATAAATGCAAATGCTCACTTAACATATGCTCTACTATAAGCCTACTCTTCACCTGCTGAGCTGCAGTGGAGAACTTGAATTCAAAACAACTGTAGAAGCTTTATCAACAATATTCTGGCTCCACAAACATTTTCAATTTCTGAGCTACAGGAATGCAAACAGCAATTCCCAGACTTAAAAGTCTCCCAGACTAGGAGTTTTATAACAAAAATTGCTACACTAAACGCCATGGCTGTTCATCATTATTAATGAAAGAGAAAACCCACATATTTCAACTGCCATACAAGTTTCTAAGTAAAATATTACTTTAACTGCTCTGAAACAATCTCTACACCAGTTACACATCGACTAGTAAGTCAATTCTTTTATGTTGCTGTACCATAGTATGATTCAGTTCTTTAAGCTGACATTCATTAATTTCAATGACTTTTCCAATTTGCCCTAGCATTCCTAAGAAATAAAATGTCTGACAAGTTTCATGGATAGAATTAAAAAAAAAACACATAAAGCTTTAAGAGAACTATGGATTCTAATTTAGGTTCTTAACTTTAACTGCTATATTAACAACTAATCAAACTTTTTAGCGAAATCTCATGAATTAAATTTTGAATAAGTCAGATCTTTTATGACAAGAAAGAAGCATTAGCATTTTAAAGACATTCAAATTGCCTTTGAATACTTCAAAACCATATATACTTCAATCTACGAGAAACTGCATTCTGCTTCTCTGCTCTCTAAATTCTGTATAAGCATTCACCTGAAGACTATAAGGAATGTCTTCAAGTTAACTGAGCAGAGAGACCACAACCATCAGGTAACATGGTTGTAAGAAAACAGGCTTGTGCCACAGATTAGCTCTGACAACACAGTTCTCGTACTTCAGATAATAAGCACCCCTATGTCAACTGGGATGCCAGGAGAACACTTCCCAAATCACCAATGGACTGATGCACGACAGCAGCACAGCAGATATTCCACTACACGAACCACATACCAGCCCAGGCACTTCTACCGCAGAATTTTTAAGAGTCTGTCCGCTTAGAAAAATTTACTGACTGGGAGGCAAAGGCAGCTTAGCTGACTTAGCACAGAATTAGGAGATAGAAGCACCTAAAGCGGATACCCGAGGAGCTGCGATCGCAGCTGTCAGCCTGCATAAAGACGATAAACACGCGTGACGGGGAAGACGCGTGACGCCCGAGATCCGCCCGGGAACGCCCCGCGGGCCCCTCCCGCCCAGGTGCTCTCCGGAGGTGCCCCCCTGGCCTCTCCGCATTCTCCACCATCGCCGGGGCTGGCCCAGGGACCCGCACCCCGCTCCCCCTGCAGCCCGGGAAGCGCCACTTGCCTGCGAGGCCGCGGCCCGGGCGGGGCCGGGCGATGCCGCAGCCCCGGGGGCCGCGGGGCGATGGGCAGGGGAGGCACCGGGGACACCGAGCGGCGGCCGGGCCGCTCCGGGCTCGCGGGGGGCGGGCAGGGCAGTCCCGCTCCGGCCGCCGGAGATCCGCGTCTCCCGCTCCANCCCGGCGCGGGTCCTGCCGGGAAGGGAGCGGCGCGGCTCGGCCTCGTAGCCTGAGCGGCGGCGGCGCCGCCATGTCCGGGGGCAGCAGCGCCGGCGAGTGGTGCCTCATGGAGAGCGACCCGGGCGTCTTCACCGAGCTCATCAAAGGCTTCGGTGAGGGGCGAGCGGGGCCGGGCAGGTGGTGGGGGCTCCGCGGGGCTGTTCCGCACCGCTGGATGTGAGCCCGCTGTCCCTGCTGGGCGGGGAGGCGATGCGGGGTCTCGGCTGCTGCGGGGCCGGGAGGGCGCTGGGACGCGGTGCCGGGGACGAGCGCGGGTTCCGTGGCGTCCGCGGCGCCGGCCCGGCCCGGCGTGGCCGCCTGCGGGTAGCGGGAGTCCGGCCCCAGCGCGGCCTGTGAGGCCCGGCTCTCGCCCCGGTTCTTGTTGCTGTGCTGAGGGACAGCTCGGCAGGGATGTGCCGCATAGAGTCACAGCGTCCATTAGGTTGGAAAAGGCTTCTGAGATCACCGAGTGCGCCCTATGACCCAACAGCACCTTGTCCACCCGACCGTGGCACCGAGTGCCGTGTCCAGTCTTTCCTTAAACACCTCCAGGGGCGGTGACTCCATCACTTCCCTGGGCAGCCCATTCTAACTCGTTTGAAAAAATTCCTCCGAATGTACAGTCTAAACTTCCCTGGCGGAGCTTAAGACTTAAGGCTGGGAAGGTGTTCGGGTTACAGAGCCCCAGGAGTGAAGACGTTCGGGGAGAGGACTGTGCCTAGGCTGAGCCGTGGGGCTTGGCAGTGGCTGGGTAGCCTACAAACGGCTGCTTGGCCTTCTAGAATTTAAATTTTGTGTCGAACTGCGTTTAAAATCTTTGGTGAAACTATGGCTATGTGATTTTTACAGCCGGCTTTCAGCCAAAGAACCAAAATTATTTTGCTCCACGTTTCATTGATTCATAGTTCGCCGTGTCTTTTTCTGAGAAATGAAGTCCAGATAAACTTCTTTTACATTTTCTTTTAGCTAATAAATTAAACCTCTACATGCTAAATATTTGAACCTTTTGGGCTCTGTGTTAAGCAAAGGTCTTGCTTCAGTGTACAGCATTTTTGGTCTACTACCATAGGTCTTTGTCTGGAGATAGATGTTTTAAGTTCTGCTTGGGACTTGCTGATAATGCCTTTATAAACAGCATTGTTTTCAGTTAAGCAAAGGCCATGAGGTGACCAGAGATATTTTATCTCCTCTGCTTCTTTTTTAAATGCAACTCTGTTGTAAAGACAGCATCACCATACACAGGTTCAGAAATTTCTGAAATAATTTCTCTCTGCCTGTCTTGTTTGGTTTTTTAAAATCAAGGTCTGTTAAAGCCCACAGATAGACCTTTCCATAGTCTGGATATACTTGTTGTAGATATTACATAATGTCTTTGTGTCTTCTTTCATAAGTCTGTCTTTACTGGCTGTATTCCTTTTTAAATGGGTTAATTGAAGAAACCTGTATTTTTTCTTTATTGCAGGCTGTAGAGGAGCACAAGTTGAAGAAATATGGAGTTTGGAGCCAGAGAACTTTGAAAAATTGAAGTAAGGAATATGTTTTTTATTCACATTTGTCTCAAGTCCCTAAAAGAATGTGTACTAAACTCGGGTGCATTTTTGGTGGATCTTTTGTTTGGGGCATTTCGTGTTTGTGGTTCTTCCTTGAGTTCCTACATAAATTCATTATTTTGATTTAATGGAATACCTCACAGTTCAATTGCTTTTTATTAATGTTTTGGTTCTTAAACAGGTTTTGAAAGAAATGCTGATAGTAGCTAGGATGTGGAAATAGATTTCTAATGATTTTTCCATTAGCTTGCCTTACAGCTTTTAACAAAATCTTGGGCAAATTTCTTTTCCTTGCTTTATCTCCCTTCCTGCTCACATCCCATGTTGTTGCTTCTGTTGTCTTAAATTATTTTCCAGTCCTTAGATACCTTTGTAACTCGTTTTTCCTGCAGAACCTCTTCCATATGTATGTGAAGGCAAATAGGCTTTTTATAACTGGTAATGACTGGTGTCATGTGAAACAGATTTGCCCTCATTAAACAAAATTAATTCTTCTAATGTTTTGTCCATGGATGTGTTATCCATGTTTACATACAGGATTTTAAGAGGAAAATATAATTCAAGCTGGACCATACTCTTGTATATTGTGCAAATATCCCATACTTGTAGGATTAATATTTGAAAAGATGCAGCAATTGGTACAGAGGATATACTTTTAGAATTTTTGACCAAAGATATTTGACAAGCAGCACCTGAATGGCAGGAATGTTGCCTATGAA
This sequence comes from Dicaeum eximium, assembly GCA_013396995.1. Classification (NCBI taxonomy): domain Eukaryota; kingdom Metazoa; phylum Chordata; class Aves; order Passeriformes; family Dicaeidae; genus Dicaeum; species Dicaeum eximium. The sequence continues at coordinate 796,713 of VWZP01009951.1, read as the reverse complement.
TCAGTTTAGCTGCTGTCTGCAGCAGCAGAACATTTACCTGTTTGTTCCTTAAGTGACAGCTTTTCATGTCCTGGGAGTTGGGTGTCTTTCTAGTCCTGAGGGATAGCCAGCTTCCATCTTCCCTTCCATTTATACCTGCAATATTTTACACAATGCATAAACACCGGGAGTAAAAGAATGTAGAAGCACTTTTTTTTTTTTTTAAAACAGCAGGTCCACTGAGAGAATTTGGAAAAATGCATCTCAGATTTTTGGTCAGAGCTTAGGAGAAGTTTTTAATGCAGTACAGTTTGTCTTTTCTAGAGAAACCTTTTGTGGCTTCTTCCTGGTGATTACCTTAGGTTTAAGTTGATGGATAAGTTTTTGTCCTACTGTAACTGTAGATTTTGTAAGACCTATTTCCTTTACTGATAAATTTTTGTGTTCTGGGAATACCAAATACAGTGCAACTTGTAGTTAAAGCTGTTTACTATTCAAGACACGCAGTCTGAAAGGCAAGACACATTTTTACTAGAGGAGAAAAGTGGGTTTCTCTTAGTTGTTGGTGAGAACTCAAAGCATGAAATTTTGGGAGAGCTCCTCTTTGGGTATTTCATCTGTGTCTAGAAGGGTTACCAAAACTTTGATTCCTGCTCTTGTATATGACTGACAAATGCTTTGACAGCTGTTTATCACTAACCTACTCAAAAGAGAGTTCTGCAACTATAGAAGTTGCAGTGACCAGGAAGACTTTCAAAAATTAGTAGCTAAGTGTTAATTCAGGTTGGGATTGTTTAGCACTTAACAAAAGAAGGCTGAATTGTCTTCTGCCTAATTAAAAGATCACATCTGAAAATTTCACTGCACGTTCCTGATATTTAGAAAGAATTAACGGAATTACCATACCAGCATACAGCTAAACTACAGTGCAGATAATTTTAGTAGTTTTCGTCAGTACTGGTGACCTTTTTCCTATAAATTTTGTTTTTCAGGCCAGTACATGGGCTGATTTTTCTCTTTAAGTGGCAGCCTGGAGAGGAGCCAGCGGGTTCTGTTGTCCAGGATTCCAGACTGGATACAATATTTTTTGCTAAGCAGGTATGAGAAATTCAGTAATTGTTTTAGATATATCATGAAACATAGCTTTTAATACAAAAAAAAAACCTATTTTTTTTTGTTGATATGTACACAGAAGTTAATATTTTTCAAAGTAAAATAGCTTCAACAAAATCTGACAGTAGGAGCTGTGTATTGATAAAGCAAATCAGTTTAATCTGTCAAGTCAGACAAAAATAGAAGCTGTGGAAAAGTAAAGCTCTTATTTATTTGTCAGCCCTTACCCATAAAGTAACTCAGTCTGCTGTCTAGTAGAAGTGACCTGGTAGATGTTCTCAGCAGGATGAGCAAATTACTTCTTTTGAAACCACTTTCAACAACTTGTTGGAAGAAATTTATTTTGGTCCTGTTTTTATTTCTTATTTTTCTCAAATGCTCTGAAGCTGGGGCAGTATATGTAGGATAAGGGTTTCCAGACCATTTTGGCATGCAAGTTTTAAGTATTCAAATCAGAAAGATCAATTTAAATTAGGAATAACGGGAAAATCGGTTTAGCTGATGTAATCCATTGTGTTTTATTAAATACAGAGTAGTACTGAAATTGTTTTAGAGTTAACGGACTGCTGTGTGTCTTTTTTGTGAGAAAGAAAGGCAAGAGAAAGTGACCAGAATGAAAGCAGGAGTATTTAATATGGGTGTTAATTACAAAACGTTGATATCAAAGGCCAAATTATTAGGATTTTTGTGAAGACTGTTACATTGTCTAGTTGTTGGGGTGTTTGGGGTGGGGGTTTTGGGGGCCTGTTGGGTTTTTTCTTGTTTTATTTCCCACCACAAATGCAGACATGTTTTGAATGTGAACTTCAGGATATGAAAAAATCTCCTCGCACTTCCAGGTGAAAGTACAGAAGTATAGAAATATGGAAATGAATGCAAATAGCCATCCTGGCTGCTCTGTACATGCACTTCAGTTTTGTTCCTTTTATCATCACCTTCCTGTTTCATGCTGATGTAGATCAGCTCTTTTAAAGCTGATTCTCTTCATTCTTCTGCTGCTGTGGCTCTTGAGTCCTGCCAAGCACTGCCCACCATTTTAATGATACAGTGATCAGCAGCAGTTTGCTAATTGTCTTTATAGTTTGATAGTTCTCATAGACACTGGGTTAGGTTGTGATTTCTGCCTAACCAAACATACTGTTAGTAGCCATGGGCTGTAGCTAAAGAACAGCCATGAGGCAAAGTACTCAGAGAAAATCCTTGATGTAACTTTCAAAAGGTAGTTACATGGTGGGAGGAAATGTTATTCTGTTTGGAATCTAGAGAGGGATTTTTTTGGAGGATGTTGGTTTTGATTTTAAAGTGAAGGTAAATTTTCCCTCACTCAAGGGATTTTATCTTGTTTCCTGTGAGTAGCTGAGGTTGTCCTAGAATTGCTGTTCTTGTGAATGCTGAAAAGTTTCAAAGCATTTGTCTGCTTGCTCCACTTCTTTTGCCTTTTCCACCCCCCTTCCCTTTTTTGAAGCTTGACACTGTGTTTAAAGGCAATAGCTAAGAGGAGCTTTCTCGAGCTTGACGACGAGATTGCAGAATGTACATCACAAAATTTGGATAATGTTAGATTTGATAACAAGCCGCACAAAATTAAAGGCTAACAGTGAAAAGTCTTCTTTATAGTTTTCTTTGAAACACTCATATTTTAATGTGTTCTCAAGCTGAAATCTCCTTTTAATTGCCCCTTTCCTTCGCCTACTGCCTTTAAAGAGAGTGTGCTGGAGTGACTCTTAATTTTAGCGTGGAAAGCAATTTCTAGAAATGTTGACTCTTATAATAGTACTGCCTGATTATGCCACTTGATGGCATGGAATAGATGTCTCAAAAGTCATTTGCAAAAGGTTTAGAATTAGTATATTTTTCATTTTTTAGTGTTATCTGTCAGTCAAGTGCAGTGGCTTTACAAAATTTAAACATTTTTTGAAGACTTGTGTTCATATGCTTGTGTTTCATATCAGTCAGTTTTGCCTGGACTGAGCTATTGCGGCTGAACAAGAAATAGGTGCAGAGAAATTATTACTAAAAGTCAACAGAACGAAGCTGCATGGGATATTTTGGAGGAATCTGTTTAATACCAGTTTAGTTCTGGTGACTTTCAGAAACATGAAGAAAGTTAGCCTGGATTAGAGATCCAACTTGACAAGCAATGTTCTGAGGACTTACTGTGTTTTCTTGAGCAAGTGTCTGATCTTATGATTTGCTGCTGATGAGAGCAGGGTCCAGTGAACTTCTGTGAGCCAGTGAAGCTCATCCCCCAGCAGTTTTCTGTGCCTGTTATCTGGGCTGGTCTCTGCTGTGCTATGAGATGTCTGTACAGGACAAAAGTGGTAACAGGTAAGTGAGAGAACAAGGGGTTCTTTATGGTAGTGCTGAAGTTACTGCACTTCTCAAAACCACAGTCTGAATCCTTCTAAGTCACCCAGGAGCACAAAGCAAGATGACCATTAGTACTGAATATTTGTATTGGGAAAAAGCAAGTCCTCCCAGCCATCGTGCAACTGGGTTCATATGTATTTTTTATTTCTTCTGTATGTTTTAAGCCAAATTTTATGCTGACTTTAAGGGTCTTTCCAGAAGACCTTTTTCTTCATTACAAAAGTGATGATGTAAAATTACACTAAGTTCATTTTTAGGCTGGAATCCCAGAACAAATAGATTGGTTAGGGCAATTTTTATGATAGTTAAGGTTATTGGCCTGTTGATCTGTATCTTCAGAACTGTCATGACACTGGAGCCTGAAAAATCTCAACAAGTCTTTGCCTCTCTTTCCTTTCTCACACATTTTCTTCTTTTAAATGTTCCCATCTAAAGACATTTGGTACAATAGGTTTTACTGCAGGCGTTTTCAGGTGTCTTCCTGAATCCTGTGTGAGCAAGGCAGGGTTACAATATATAACAAGAGTTGCATAGAGGAGATAAATTTTGTTTCTGTTCAACTTTATTATGTGTTCAATCTGAAAAATTGTTTCATTTTGGGGAACTTTATTTAGAGGTAAAAGACTACAACTCTCAAACTGTCTAGTAAAATATCTTTAAAATTGCATTAGGAAACACAGTTTTGGTAACAACCTTGTGCATGCTCACATTTTCCTCCTTTCCACTTCCACAGTGATGTTGTAGTTGAATTCCAAATGGCACTAGATCTTGTTCCAAATTAAATCATGACTGTGTTGGGGGGTTGAATTTTGAAATCTGTCTTGTTTGCATGCATATTAAAGGGTTTTTTTAATGGTCACTTATGTGCACTCATGTTAAATTTGGCCTCCCTGTTATGCCTAGGTATGGTTTGGTCCTCTAGTTGAGGCCACAGAACTCTGGATGATCTTACATACCCTTTGAGCTAGGATACATAGGCACAACGAGGTGAGTTAAGGATACAGTTTCAGCCTTAACTCAAAATTTCCTGATTTCTGTGTTGCTTCAGTGGGCCTTTGCTGTTGTTTCCACACACAGTGGATACATGATGACACCTACTCAATGTATTCAGCTCCCTGCCACACTCTTTGGAGGAGCTGCATTCTCTGCCCAGCACTGCAGAAGTCTCTCTGGGCAAAAAAGAATGCCATTGTTGCAGACCTGAAACTACTTTTTTGAGTTTAATAAATTCTTCCATTTTTAGTATGGAACTATTGGTACCCTGCGTTTCTTAGGTGCCATGTATTTATTTTATTTTGCATTGTCATGACAGAACATTAACTTCATTCATGGGGAATATCTTCAGAAGGAGTATCTTATAAATTATACAGTTAATAAAAAAACATTGGTCTCTGGTTATGTTTATGGCACTAATTGAAGCATATGTATTTTTTAACATTTCCAGTACTTAATTAATTTCAAACCCAAAATTTTTGACTCTTTCAGATTTGGTAACATTAAGATAGACCAGATATCTGTGTTAAAGCTAAGTTTGGGATAACAGATAAATTACAAGAAGTACAACTTCAAGACATGAAACCAGTAAGAAAGAGATTTTCAGTAATTGAATATAGCAGTAGAAAGATTATATCTTTACTCTAAGAAAATTAAATTAGAAAAAGATTATATCGGGTTTCTAAACAAGAATAAATTGTGGAACTTTGTGCTAATGCTAAATGTTTCATGTTGAGCTCTGTAAAACCAACTGTTCTGTAATGCTGGGATGTTTAGTAAGTGAAGCCAAGGGATTTGTTGGTTATATTACCAATTGCAGTACAGGCTTGTCCACAGCTTTTTTAAAAAGCAAAATAGATATTCCATCAGGTAGATGATTTGAGTCAAGAATTTAAAGTGCCTCTGCCTAAAGTTGATCCAGAAGGTCAGATTTGATCCCTAGAGAAAGGTGCATGCTTAGGAAGTAATGCATCTTAGACAGTAGCCTAATCAAGTGGTTCCTTGGTTTGTATAAGCTGAGCTTTACCTGCGGATAGGTTGATCTCCTCTTGATACATTTCTGTGTATGTATGTTAAAGTTTTCTTTCAAATATTGTTAAATACACCTTGAACTTTTGCCTACAAAATCTTTTAACTAGGAGAGTTTGCTTTAAGCTGGAGTTTGACATATTGATCAATCTAATATCTCACCAAGACTTCCTGGACAGAAATATCCAGGCAAATGCTTGTATTTCTGGACAAATACAGAAAATCCTCTTAATCCTCAAGTCCCAATAAAAATCTTTAGGGAACAACCTGCATTTATTATCACGTTACCTAAATGCGAAGAATGTTTTCTGCTCCTGCTGAGCACCCTAAGTAAGAGGGTGTTACACTGGGAATTACAGATGGGTATCCTGAAGGATTCTCTAGGCTGTGTGTGGAGCGATGCTGGACTGGCTGTGTGCATTGATGGCATTGTATCTGTGTGACAAATAAATCCAGCACTTGCCTGCATTTGCTCCTGCAATCACATCCTCACTCTGCACTCCTCACCCTGCCTGTGAGCCACCTCTAGCTAGAGATTCCCTTGTTCCATCTTGGTAGTTCTGCTGTGTCATGTACATCCAGGAACACACTGGATTTTTATGCACATCACCTGCATTTCCTTCTATTCCTCTGCTGTAGGACTGTTGTTGCTGCCTTTTCTTTAACTCCTGCCTCTCATTTGACTGAAGTTCTAGTATGTATTTCTGTAATGTATTTTCATTTCAACAGCTGGAGGCTGTTGCCCTCAGATCCACATCTTTTACATATTGTTTTCTAGCAGTCAGACTTTGTTTAGCTTGGTCCCTATATACTTAATCAGACTTGTCTCATACTGCAGTTGGAATATAAAATGTGCTTAAAGGCCAATATTTGATAAGCCCATTAATTCTTCACAAAGTCTAATTTTTCCTCCGATTTTATGTTCTGTTTCAAGCTTCTGTATCCTGCTATTCAGCAGTTTCAGTGTTGATCTTGCCTCTAGGCACAAAATCTCAGTAAATTTTCCTTCCTTGTTTTGAAGCCATTACTGAGTTGTCTGTAAAGAGAGCAGCTGATTGTTCCATCTTGATTTTTCAGTAAAATCAGTTGCCATTTCATCCTGTCCCTCCTATAATGCCTGTATTCATTATCATTTACAAATGCAATTTGCTGTAGTGATCCTGCCTTCATTGTAACACCACTGTTCTATCAGTGTCTCAGCACAGGTGTCTGTACCTTCTTTTGCTTCTCTATCAGCTTCATTACACTGCATCAGCTTCACCCACTCTGATCCACTTGACATTTCCCTGCTTTCACCCTAGCACTACTTTAAAACTGTCTCTGATAACATTCTTTAGTTGTATCTCAGAGTTTTTAGTTCTTAGCTCTTTTTCCTATGTTACAGTGTAATTCAAAGTATGCCATTCTGCTAGTCTGGGGGTTTGAATTTTTCTGCTGCTGGTTCATTATTTCACTGCCCTTAATGGATTTTCCTTGTATGTCCTTTATTTTGCATCTATGTATAGTCTAGCCCTTAGCTTGTGTACCTGCAGTTGGTTTAATTTGAGTTTTGGCTTCTGTAATCTGTTCTGCATGTGTAGTTGACTCCCTTGGTTATGTTTAAGTCACCTAGATTGTATTTTTCTTAAATTAAGAAGTGTTTTTGTTATTGATCATCTGTATGCAGACATAATCTGAACTAAGACAGTGAAGTATAGAAAATAAATTTATGATGTAGCTTTTAGTGTTAACATACTAGGTTTTCCTTTGTTAGGACTAGCCTTGATTGTAAAAGAGGTTGCTTGGGTTTTCTCTTTTTTTTTTTTTTTTTTCCTTTCTTGTTGGAAGTGGTTTCACATTCACGGCCCTGTACTATTTTTCATTTTTTTATGCAAAATTCACACCCTCTCTGGAAGTTTTAAGGTTTAAGTAGCATTTTCAACTGCAAAATAGTCTCAAAAACTAAAGATACATTACTCTTTCCTAACTTTCAGCTCTCTGAGAAAAAACTGCTAATATGAAGTCTTGTATTATAGCCTCATACCATTTGATTATAGTGCATTTAGTTAAATCTCCAATTATATTTAATAATTTTTGCAGCATCTTTCTTTAAATACAGTGTTTTAGTTTGGTTGTTAGTAAACATTAAACACATGGCTTTAATATGATGGGGTTGTTTATATTTTCTAAAAGTGGAATATTTAACACTGAAATGTAACAGTGTTAAACTAGTAACTTTAACTTGAAAAGTTAAATATTATAAAAGTTAAGTATAGTTAAGGCAAGTATATTATTCAGCTAACCATCATTGAAACGATCTCTACGTCTTGGTACACTTTTATTAGTTTATCCTTAGAATACTTGAAATTTTTTGTCATAGAAAACCTTTTTATTAAAATTTTAAGTTCTATAATGTGCTTTATTGCTTCAAATTAATTTTGTTGACCTTCTACTCCTAGTAGAAGATCTGATTATTTGAAGGACTTGTCTTGGGAAAGTTGACTTTTTTTTTTAAGGCCATAGATAAAATAACACAATTTGGGGAGCTTGCTTTGAATATTACTGTGTTTTTCCACAGGGATCCAAGGATTTCTGCCTTTCTTCTATGCCTTGGAGCATAGAATCACTTAATCACTTTAGAGAGATGGTGAGGCAGTGGAGTGACAGTTTCTGAGAACAGCTGTGAAATATGAGTTTTATCAGAGAATTGTATATGACAGCCATGCGGAGATGATATTCTTACAGCAAGGGCTTTTCTGTAGCTACCCAGGCAGCAAATGCAGTCTGTGTTAAGGTGCAGCTCTAATGTGAATCAGCATAGCAAGTGTGTGTTTGTAACAAAAGCAAACACACTTCGGAGTGAACTTCTATCACCAGTGCTGACCAACTTCTCCATGCTTTTTTCTAGGTCATAAATAATGCCTGTGCAACTCAAGCCATAGTAAGTGTGCTGTTAAACTGTGCTCATCAAGACATTCATCTAGGAGAGACCTTGTCAGAATTTAAAGAATTTTCCCAAAGCTTTGATGCTGCAGTGAGTGGCCACTGTTTTCTGCATTTTGAGTGTCACAGTGTTATAGCTGTGGTGGTTTACAGGTGTTCTGTTATTTCCTTTCAGATGAAAGGTTTAGCACTGAGCAACTCGGAGGTGATTCGGCAAGTTCACAACAGTTTTGCCAGGTAACATATGTTTTAAATCTGGCCAAAATTTGAGCAAATCCTTTTTAATCTCAGGGGGTTTTAAATTTTCTTCACAGACAACAGATGTTTGAGTTTGATGCAAAGTCTTCAGCAAAGGAAGAAGATGCCTTTCACTTTGTAAGCTATGTTCCTGTTAATGGGAGGCTATATGAGCTAGATGGCTTAAGGGAAGGACCAATTGATTTAGGTAATATTTTACATTTTTGCTGAATATCCTTTATTTTAACAATGGCTTTTTGCAACAAATTGGTCATATGTTATAGGCTCAAAGCAAATTATTTATTAAAATGAAGAATATCTTGCAAGTTTTCTGAATGTGCTGTAGGCTTGTACTTCGTTGCAGTCATTTGTATTGTTTCAGTTTTTTTGGACTGAAAACACAATTTGCTCCCTGCTTCCTCCATGTCTCTGATGCTCTCTCTTTTCATTTGGTAATCAAATCATCAGGTCCTGCAATCCCTTCCAAAACCTTGATAGTTTTGTTGCAAGAGAGAAGTTTACATAAAGGGAGAATGTATACAGCTAACTCTGGACACTTTTTTCCACTCTGTGGCTTGTGTTTACACACTGCCCTCTTTATTCTTAGATAGCAAGTGTTTTCCTAATGGTTTAAAAGAAAATAGCTTTATTCTCTGTAAGACAGGCTTCTGTTTTGTAATCTTTCTTAAGATATGTGTGCCCTGCTGAGTGTTGAAAAGCTCTGCACTGCCTATCATGTATCTGTACTTCAGAGTCTGATACATTGTCAACAACATGTTCCACACTTCATTCCCAGAGTGTTTTCCCAGATTTGTTGACAGTTTTATTTATGTTTAGGCTGAGCAATGGCTTGCTGCTGCTTGCTGCTTAATCTTGTCTTTAGTCTGTCTAGAGATACTGTACAGTCTTCAGACCTGACAGTAACATCATTTGTATGGGCACAAGATCATGAGTCTCTAAATTAACTTTAAGGTCTTGAAATTGCAAAAGAGGCTTTTTCAACTTAGGAAATCACCTGTAGGTGTCCTGTCATATATCTTTAAATCAAGTTCTCTATCATATATCCTTTTATGGTTTTTCTTTCTGCCTGACTTTTTAACATTATATTGCATCTACATAGACAGAATCAAGAGTTAATATTAAACAGCTGTACCTGTCCATAGTGTTTTCCTTTGCTGTTTACCTCAATGTTGTCATACCAACTAATTTCCCTTGTGTCGTAAAAATCTTATGTAACATACTTTCACCCACCCCATTTCTTGTTATCAGCAAAACAAATGTTAGATGCTTATGCTCTTAAAATTTAGCTTTGTTCCATTGCTTTCACCACTGCATTTCTAACTATTGTTATTAATAAAATACCTTCCACCTCCTGAAAAACCACATGAGTAATTTAAGACTGCAGTAGCTAAGGAAAAACTTGTTTTATACTCTGAAGTTGCTGCATAAGCCTGAATTATATGAGTCGACTTTGCAATAAATTTTGCCATGATACTGACTTTTTTCCTTTGTTAAATTTTGCCAGGAGGATGAATTTTTCTCCTGTTTTTTCCCCAGGTGCATGCCATCAGGATGATTGGATAAGCGCAGTGCGGCCCGTCATAGAGAAGCGCATACAAAAGTAAATGGTCGTGATGCCTTTAAAATATAGCACCTTACCTATGCTTAAAATTTCCATAGTCTTAACTTCCTTCAGTTAAAGGATTTCCACCGAATTTCTAGGCAATCACACTTATGGATCATTTTTTAATGCATATCACTGTGTGACTTGAGAACCTGTTGCCCAACATGAGGCAAATGTGATGATAGATAAATCTCAAAGACACTGTGCTGCTGCATAATTAATCCAAGTAGGTGTCTGTGTAGTGAAGAGAGATCCTACGAGTGCTCTGGAAAAGAAGATTGTTATCTCTGTTACACAGCTGTGGATCTTTGTGAGTGAAAGCCAAGAGTGTCATGACCATGAATAACATTTGCCTGTGCACTTAAAATTACTAGCTAGTCATTCTGTCCATACAGCTGGTATTTAGAGATCTGAAGTTTTTCTTGGGAATGGCTTGTCTTAGAAATACACACTGGAAAAACATACTGTGGAACTTTCATAGTTCTTAATTCTGATTCCAAACTGCAGTCCCAAATTTGTTAGGAATCAAGTTGATTGTATGCCATTTTGAGAAAACAATTCGAAGTTTTTGCTTGAGGACTTGCTTTTTTTTGATAAGCAAAACAGGACTTCCAGTTGCTTTTGGAGAATTTAACCTCCAAAAGGCCTGCTAATCTAATTGTTGAATGTATTTCTCACACTGTGTCAAGTCTCCAATATTTTCTAATAAGTAATAATAATGAGAAAGTAAAAACTATTGTGTGAAACATCTTCTGTAAGTTCTGTTGTCGTGTTTTCTTTTATTTTTTGGACAGTTTCATTATTTGTTTTGTGAGCACAGACAGGAATAGTAAATTTTGGGGAGAGGTTATTAAGAGTTACATATTGGATAGAGTTCATTCGTGGTCTGATTTTATTTTGTAATAAGATTGGATCTGTAGCACAACATGATTTAATAGATCCATTTAAAGTTTTGTTTCCATGAAATGCATTCCTTAAGATGAAATTGAGGGGGCTTTTGTCATGTTGGTAACTAATTTTGAAAGTGGGTTGTTGTTTTTCTGTTCTCTTTTAGATACAGTGAAGGTGAGATAAGGTTTAACCTGATGGCTATTGTGTCTGACAGGAAGATGATATATGAGCAGAGGATTGCAGAGCTACAGCAGCAACTGGCAGAGGTAGGCCATGGAATTTAAATTGCTAAAGTAGTTCCCTGGTTTTTCTGTGTGTTGGCTTTACTATTCACTTCTCTTCCTTGCTCCAAATGGAGCAGCAGTAAACAAAGCAGGGAGTGATGGCCAGGGATCTGTCCAGCACAGTGTGATGCACTCAGTGCTGCCGCTCTGAGCTGAGCACTCAGCACAGCGTTGACCATGTCATTTTGACTTTCTGCCTTGTCTCATTTGCTGTGCTGCTGGAACTGGTTTTTTTCCCAGAACCTGCTTATAACTAACTGTAGAAGTTCCTGGAATGTTCCTATAATAGTAAACAAAACTGAATATTTCTGCGATTGAAATATACTTTAGACAAAACTTGCTTAAAAAAAAAAAAAAAGAAAAATTTAAAAATAGAGTAACATCATCCATTTAAATTTTTGTTTTGTGGAAGGAGGAGCCTATGGATACAGATCAAAGTAGTAATATGTTAAGTTCTATACAATCAGAAGTTGCAAAATACCAGATGTTAATTGAAGAAGAGAACCAAAAATTAAAAAGATATAAGGTATGTAGTCTTTGCTTTTCTGATTAAATTATTGAACAATTGTAAGAAAAAGACAGCTTTTTTATATATATATATGGGAGCTTTGGAATTAATCTGAAGGAACTGGATGGGAACTAGAAGATAGTTCAGCTATATAATAATTGTTAATGCTTTTAATTTATTTTTAGATTGAAAATATTAGAAGAAAACATAACTACCTGCCTTTCATCATGGAATTGTTAAAGACTCTAGCAGAGCACCAGCAGTTAATACCATTAGTAGAAAAAGTGAGTATTTCCTAGCTGGCAGTATATTACTATAATTCTTCATACCTTCTCTTTTAAATAGACAAGCCCATGTCATTTATTCTTCTAAGATCTGTGGCCAGGGAAGGCTCCCCACACTCTGTGGCAGCCATGGCACAGCGCAGGGAATTCAGTCCCTCCCTTTTCCCTGCTCCTGTGCTCATTTACTGCCTTGGCTTTCCCTCTTTCTAAGGTATCTAGCCATTAACATTAATTTACCGCTAAGGTTTGTATTAAAACTTGAATAAGTGTGTCTGCCACTTTGGCAAGTTTATTAAACTGGTCAAGTCCTTGAAATATACTCAGCTCTGTGCTGGCATTCACTTCTGCTGAGTGCCAGAGATAGGATCCCTGATGTTGTACTCACTGAGAAAGGATCTCTGAATTAGTACAATGAAAAAAGAGCTGTGTGTTATTTAATGAGTACAATCTTTAGCTGAATTTATTTAGGAAGGTAAATTTGCAGGCTCATAGTTTATAAGAGAGTAGCTTGTGGAGTTGTAATCCAGTTTCATGTTAACAGAAGTCATTTATAACACCCATCAAACTGCTATCACAAGTGAATTACCAGTGAACTGGTGGTAACAGATCTTAATCCTAAATCACTGAATTAGATGCTGTTCTGTTCAATAGTAAGTGGTAACAAGCAGCAGCCTGATAGAGAATTAACTCGTTTTTACAGGAAGTTGTTGGCCAGTATTGCTTCTAAGTTGTCCCCTCTTCTTGCCCAATCTGTTTGTTAAGTAAATTCATAAAGAAGAAAGTGCCAGTTCCTTATCAGTTTGAACTATTTATGATTGGTATGAGTTATGAGAATCTGTCTGCAAGTATTTTGACAGGAACTTTTGTGGGGATTTTTTCCACTTATTTAAAATATCTAAACCGCGAACATCTTGGTTTTGTTTCAGAGTTCAGTTTTGATAATGTGTATGTCTGAATGTGTATTTTCTTGGGACATAAAATCTTTCCATTAGGAAGAGTTTTTTCTATGGTAAATGAAATTGGTATGGAGGTATGAAAAATGAAGGTTTAAATTACGTCTTTAAAATAGTGCTTTTCCCCTATGGAGGATACCTAATCTCAGTTTCTTTTGTAAAATTTATTTAAACCTGTTTTTATTCTTAAAGGCTTTATACACTAACCTAGTAAAATAGTAGTAAGGATGCTTCTGAAGGGTCCAAATTTACATTTAAATTTTTCTTTTTCCAGCCTATTTTTAATATTCAGAAATGTAATGGGTAGTCATTCAAAGCTCCAGAATGACCTTCGTCTTGTCAAAGCTTGACATCATCTCCCCTTGTTTCCTAGGCAAAAGAAAAACAGAATGCCAAGAAAGCTCAGGAGGCCAAATGAAGATGACTTTGCAAAACACATACAGTTACTTGCTTCTGATACTATTTTCATGACAACAAATAAAGCTTTTCATAAACTTCAATTTTTGTCCAGTGCACGTTTGCCAGTTGTAATGGTTTGTCTTGTACTGTTTGCATGGGTCTGACTCTTCTTCCCCTGCATCTTGTGCATGTAGTACTGCTGGGCAATGTTTAGGTTCTCCTGGTCACATTCAGTATTTAACAGTCTGTCTGATTGCTGAAAGCTTGGGAAGTGGACCCAGAAATGTACAAGGAAAATGTCCCCATTTTGTCCCACTTGAACATAATAATGATACAAATGCCAGAGGTTTAAGTATAAGCATGAGCTTTCTTTGCTCATCCCTACTAACAGTTACAATCCTTTCCAGTTGTTCAGTGACATAGCCTGTGTCTTTGTTTTTATGAAGTATGTGTCTAATTTTTTTACAAAATGGAAAAGTATTAATTCAGCTGTAGAAACATTTGCAAAGACCAATGTATAATCTCAAAAGAACTGCATTGCTTTAGTAGAAAAGATAATAAATATTCCCATTTTTATTTTGGCAAACTTCTTTCTGTGGTATTTTATTATGGGATAAGATGATTAGGATATGGAGGTCATCAGCCTTGTGACTTGAGTATATGCATTCTAAATTTGAGATAGAAAGAAGGCACACTATTGTTTTGGGGAGTTAATATTCTTGGATGTAAGGTATTCCTCTTCTGGAGTATGTTCAATTTAAGTCTTTAAAGCAGTGCCTTTTTTTTTTTTTTTTTTTTTTTTTTTTTACTTTGGGAAGTAATAAAAGGAAAAGGCATATAGAAGATTATTGTTGATGACAACACTGCTGTGGAAGATCCTTGAGCTGTGTCCCATGGACCAAAGGAAACAGCTGGGGAATGGAGTTCACTGGGTGTCCTTCAGGCAGCATGTGAGCTGTGAATAGGGTGTTTTGGTATGGATAGTAACAGGCCATTGCAACAATACACACTGTTGGAATTATTCATTGTCAGAGTACATGTGTTTGTTTAGAAAACTTCCAGTTTCTTCCTAAAGGACTCAGCTAAGAAACAGAAAGAAAAGAGCTTTGGGGTTTTTTTGGTGGTTTGTTTGGTTGGGGTTTTTTTGGCCAACATTCAAACTGTAAATAGTAAAATATGTTTATTTCCCTTATTTCAGCTGTACTTCATTGGACTGTAAACTCCTTTGGTCTTGTAGGCTGAATTTTTTGTAGCCTTGATATGAAACATTCTGTTATCTGTTGGTGCTTTGTATATATTGCATATATATTTATATAAACAGGATAAAATTTTGGCTGAAGAAGTAAAACAAAGACTGTTCTCTTCACTGCTGGAAGGATCTCTTTGAGTCATTGCTGTGGCTGGAAAGGTAAGATTGTTTCAGAAAAACCTGAGATCCCTATCTGTGTTTTGTACAAAATTGATCAGATTAATGAGAACACAAATTCTGTTAGAATTTCCTACTTGAGTAATTCACTGCAGCATTACTGTCCAAGGAAATGGAAATACTCTTACAGAGGAAGAGACATTTTTTCTTCTAAAATTACATTTGAAACTCCATTTCAACCTGTTGAAAACATTGGTCTCTTTTTAAGTGGTAGCCTGATGACTCCTGCTGCACCCTGTCATCCTTGGAGAGTTTTGCTGTTTGATATTAGATGTCAAATTTGTACTGAAGTAATTTCATTCTCCTTTTACTGTTATACTTGGGCATGTACAAAAGGAAAAGCAATTTTGCTGAAACAGAAAATTATTTTTGCAATTATCAGCAAGTTTTAGTAGTAATTGTTTCAGAAGTTAGAAAACTTATATTTCAAGCAATCTGTCTGGATTTGTGGAAGGGCAAAAAAAGGATGGATGTAAAGATCAAATTTTAACAAAATTTGTTAGTCCAATGTGTAAGTGAAAAATGCTTAGTTTTTTTAAAAGGCTGTTTCATGCAGAAGTAGAACATTTCAAAACTAGTGTTTTCTGTTGTATTATGAATACTTTTTTTTTCCTGATCAAACTTGTGACAAATTCTTTACTTCTTTTGCCAAATGTGTAGAACCATTTTTGCATCATGTGTGTCTTGGCTTTAAAGGCAGTTATTTATATATTACGACAGTGTCACATGAATGCAGAGCTGGACGTGAAGTTGCTTCTGGCTAGGCTGGGGTACAGTTAATTTTTTCCTTGGTAGCTGGTGCAGTGCTGTGTTTTGGATGGAGCATGACAACGTCAGTAACACACGGATGTTTTCAGTAGTTGCTAAGCAATTCTTACTCTTGAGTCCAGGAGTTTGCAGCTTCTCATGCGCTGCCAGCCAGGAGCTGCAGAGGCACAAGGACTGGGAGGGGACTCAGCCAGGACAGCTGACCCCAGTGGCCAAAGGGACATTTCCCAGTATGTGATGTCATGGCCAGTGTTTAAATCAGGGCAGCGCTGGCCAAGGCCACTGCTCAGGAGCCTGCTGGGCATTGGTCGGTGAGTGCTGAGCAGCTGCATTCTGCAGCACATGTGCATTCTAATTCTACTGTTAGCATCCTTTCCTGACCCCTTAACCTGTCTTTGTGTTAACCCGCATCTCCTCACTTTTATTCTCCTGCTGGTGGAGAGTGAGCAACTCTGAGCTGGCAGCTGGGTTTAAACCATGACAAGGAATTAGCAAATTAAAGGTACTCAAAACTCAAAACAGAGATTTGGGCTTGAATCCATTTTAGGCTTTTCAGAACCTCTGTTTTGCTGTATGTAGAATGGTGAAAGGTTTATGTTCTGATTTATTTCAAGGGCTGTGCATTCTGCTGGTGTAAACACAGTGTGGCATAGCTGTCAGAACTGAGATTTGGGTATAATGAGAAAAAACAATACGTTCAGTTTCTGTGAAGAATTCTGCCAGTTACGTTTCTTGTTGCCCAGAAGAGGTCAGTGTGTCTCCCATTTGCTAAGAGTTTGAAAACAGAAAATCCCAAACTTCAGTGTGATCTCTGGCTGCCAGTCCTTGCATAGTACATAAAAAATTCAGAATCCTACTGTAGCCTGATTTCTTCATTAAGAGGGTAACATTTAATACTTTGAAAGTGATCTATTAGTAAGACATTTTGTGCAGCTGGAAATGTCATGATAAATTCAAGTCAGTGTTTTATGTGCAGCGAGTTACGAAATCTTTAAGCACAGTCATCATTAAAGGAAGCTGTAAAAGTGTGTTACCTGGCATTTGTTAGAGGCTGGGGAAATATATCTGAGAAGTTATGTTAGCTCTCTTTAGTCATAGTCGACTATGGAGCTGAGCTTTAAGAGCATTTGCCATGATTTGTGTAGTGCATCCAGAGAAACTGCAGACCTGCATTTCTAAATGACTGGCTGACAAGCAGTAGTTCTCAGCAGCACTGGTTGCGTACTTTGAGATATTCTTTCTTGCTCCCTGACCAATTTAAAAAATTGGCATCAAAATTTCAAAACACTGTTTCTTTCAGATTATGTTGGTTTGCCAGAAAACTCAAATCATGCCTCCTTAGCCACTGATCCAGGACTTAAGACATGATGAATAACAATGCATGCCATGTTTGTCAGGCTTCAGGTGTGATCTTACAGGGTGGGCTGAGCTGTTTGTCCTTCATCCCAACATTGTATCAGTATATCAAAGCTTCATGTTAACACTTCAGTGTTTAGACTGCAGGGGTGTAAAGAAATTAAATCATTCTTACACATCTCTCAAACTGCTCCTGTAATGACTGAAGTCAGGCTAATCCACTGAAAAGATTTCAGTCTTGTTTTGAGAAAGCTGACACTCTTCATTCTGTTGCTCAGTGACAGACATAGTGCTTGTTTAATCAGCATGATTAGCTTGAAGACTAGGAGCTTTCTGGAATAATTAGATTTGATGCTGAAATATGTCCTGTCAGCCTGGTTCTGAGTCTTTGAGGGACTATGAAGTCCCTTCAAAATTTGTGGGTTTAAGTAGGATGACTAAACCACATTAAACTGACAGTGCAGTTACTCCCACACTAAAATTTATCGGTCCAACAAAGGATATTTGATCAATTTTATTTGTTTTCAACCTCAAAAGAATAGTAGGAAAGGGAAGAACTGTCAAGTTTATAGCCTGTATTCACCAAATACCTTTGTGAAAGAACACTGGTGTTATTGCAAAAGCATTTTTATCAATATTTGCTACTCTTAAGGGGCTTTATCCGATGTAAATCCTTACAGAGTGTTCAGAAAAGTTTGAATTA
Organism: Dicaeum eximium; assembly: GCA_013396995.1. Classification (NCBI taxonomy): domain Eukaryota; kingdom Metazoa; phylum Chordata; class Aves; order Passeriformes; family Dicaeidae; genus Dicaeum; species Dicaeum eximium. The sequence continues at coordinate 778,874 of VWZP01009951.1, read as the reverse complement.
TTTTAGCAATAAATTGTTTTATTAGTAGTGGAAATACATTACAGACAGTAGGCTTTGTAGAGAAGGAGAAAAAAATGTTAGGTTAAAAAAATATCAAAATTAGATTATTAAGGATATGTGGACTTGATTACTTTGTGCCTTGCTAGTGAAATTTCTCTGAAAATTTATGCATTTCTGAAATTAAATGTCAGCCTGTCCTCCTGCTGTATACCCCCACTCAAATTAGTGTCCTATAAGGAAAAGGAAATGAAAGATTGGAGCTAGACAAATGGGAAGGGAAAAGGGGGATGTGTGAGCAAGTCAACACAAGGCACAGGATTGGTAGAAAGGGCAAAGGAAGAACACGGATGGGTCAGGAAGGCAAAGGAAAGGAATGGTCAGGAATGACATTCACAGAAAGAATGCTGTGTCATCGCTGACAAGCTGCTATTCTCAGGTGCCCAGCTGAAAGTCCTGTACAAACTGATTTTCTGCCTCACTTTAACATGGCATGACCTCAACCACTCTCAGTTTCAGCACCTGAAGTTGCCCAGCCCTGCAATTCTTTGCCCCATGAATAGTTATGCTCTGTGGCAACTGGCATTTGTAAGTACCTAAAACTCTGTAGGATTTGCGCTGTTAGGTGATACTGAAGGAGTCACATTAGCAGACTAACTAGGGCACCCAAAGCAGAGAGGGGGCAATGAGAGCACAAGAAGAGAGTACAATTTGCTTTTTTTGATTCTCAGGCAGCAGTGAAACCAGCAACAGGGCTAACACCTTAGAAATCAAAATCAACACAAATCCTCTTAGGGGTAATTCTTGCAAAATACCAAGACTTCCTTTTGTGTTCAAAGGCCTGGAATATTCAGCTTTGGAAAATCAACTCATTTTCAAATATAACTGCAGAAGGGAGCCACCATTATTATAATTAACTCTATACCCTTTAATACGGATCCATCCTTGTGACACACATTTCAGTCTTGTTTTATAAGAAAAGAGGCATTGTTGAGTGGCTTCAGTGGAAAACATCTTAAATGTACTCTGAATTCTGAATAGAATTAGGATTCAAGGATGGGCCCCACTCCATGGGCCTCAGCTGCCTCACCATGGTCTTCTCCATGGGCTGCAGAGGAATCTCAGTTCCAGCTCCTGGAACACCTCCTGCATCTCCTTCTTCACTGCCCCTTGATGTCTGCTGCTCCTAACATGTTCTAACCCTGCTTTTCTCTAGCCACGATTACAACTGCACAACTTTCTTTTCTTTATCCTTAAATCTGCTATCACAGAGGCATTGCTGCCATTTCTAACTGGCCCAGCCTTGGCCAGCATCATTTCCATCTTTGGAGCCACCAGGGATTGGTTTTGCCAGACATGGAGGAAGCTTCGAGCAGCTTCTCACAGAAGCCACCCCTATAACCCTCCCTAGTACCAAAAACCAGGCCATGCAAACCCAGAACAGCTGGTTTCAGCCTCTGCCTCCCAAACCTTGTGAGTTTTAGCAGCTACACCTGAGAGATCAGTGAATGACTGTTTGCCCTCAACTGGTTTTCAGTGTTTGACTCAGCAATGTAGGGTAGAAACAGTTTTATCTTGTCTATTAATTATGCAAATAAGTGCATACATGCTTATGCCTTCCTGTGGAACGAAGTCCAAGGAGAAGGTGGGGTTTTGTGTATGAAAATACAGAACACTCCTTTTCTTTCCTTTTTTTTTTTTCCCTAGAGCACTGGAAACAATGATAAGAAAAACAGCTGTAAGAGTCTGTAATGAACTAGCACATAGCCTTCTGATATGGAATTGCTAAAGTCCAATTACATTCAAGTTGTAAAAACTGAGGACTTCAGAAGGAAGGTAAGTTATTTTATGGCTCATATTTTTAATGCAGGTAACACATGTCTGCCTAGCAAAGCCACCAGAAGACCAGAAGCACTGGTGACAAACAGACTGCAGATACTGTAGCCTTATGTACCAGAACAAGAAATTTCCCAAACAGAAAGTGTGCAGCTCAAAATAGCTGGCATTTGTTAACAGGCTAAGACTTGTGTGTTCCATGTGCCTCATGGAGAACATAAAAAAAAATCAATTCATCTCGAAGAAATTGATGACACTTGCTAAAAATAAATGAGTTTAATATCTCAAAAATGTATACACAATGTAAGCTCTGTGCTCACAGGATGTTCTGATCCTTTCACTGTTTTTTCTTTAGCAATTATATCAGTAGCTTATGTAGAAAAAGAACATCAAAAATAGCTAACTCACCAAACCACAAATACAATCTCTTTCTGTCTGGTAATAAGAGCCAATTCCAGTATTACTAACTTTCATTCAACTTACTGATTTCCTTCAGTGATTTTTCTTTTTCTTCTTTTGTAAATGCTGCTTCTTTCACCTGCTAGACTCAAAGAAGAGCAGGGAACATCATTATGATGTCAGATTATAAAAGCCATCAAGAAAGGTTGGAAAGAATCTCTTATAAACAATAAAAAGATAGCAACTTTTTACAAAATCTATCATCTTCTTAGGCAAGTTCAAAAAATAATAGCTGAAATGTCAAATTAAAAAAAAATCCTTAAGTGTTAGGATTAATGATGTAATTCTTGATGGCAACTTACTAAAATCAGAAGAACATAGACAACAGGAACAAACTGTACTGTACATTTACAGTACTGAAATTTCAGTGTTTTCTGCTGAAATTGAACTGCTAGAATGTGTAACAGCTTTTTACCAGTACAGTAATGAGACGAAACTGAGAATGCTGTGCTGAAAATAAATTTTTTAATTGGAGGAGGAAATTCTTATTAAAAGGGTGGGCATTTGCATGTGTGCCTGACAAAGAAGACATGATATGTAGAATCTGGTAAAAGACTAACAGAAATTACCATACAGATATGATATCCAAAAAATAATCTCAGCCTACCTAAATAAATTTTGATGGGTTTTCACTGAAAATAGTATTTTTGAACTGTTTATGCAGCATATGTTAAAGCTACATAGCTAAAAATACATATATTACATATGTATATGTGTATTATAAAATTGATTTTTGTTTACAGATCTCTTTTGAAAAGCCACTTTTCAGGAGTTTAATCATGTCCCTCTGCAACTTCCTGAACAACATACTTTTAAAATAAAACCTCTGAGAACTGAGATCTGAATAAGCAGCAGTTCCTTGAGATCCACACTAATATAAAAACATCTAAGCATGCTTTATGCAATTATTTATGTGTTAGGATTAGCTAAGGTTGGCTCTTGATTTTCCTGCGGCAATTCACAGTCCTATTTCTTGGAAGATGCACTGGGGAAGTCTTGTATCAGGTGTTCTCAAACGAAACTAGTACCAAACCTGGAGTCTTTATGGATAATACAAAGTAAGGATAATTCCAGGAAATCATCAGCACATTTTCTTTTACTGCAGAAATGTGATGTGATTACAGAGATGCAAGACAGACCTAACTTTTATATGTGGTAAGAGTGCTTTTCCTGGAAAATTCAATTGGAAAAATTATTCAGATGGCAGTTTAGTCTTAATGTAATTACTGTAACTTGCATGACGGTGGAGGATGCACAAGGTCTAGTGGTTGGAACAGGCCAGACCATTCCTCATCTTACCACTCCTTGCTATGTGAACATGAAAAGTTGCTTAACCTTTACAATGTAGCTTACCCTGCAAAACAAGAATAAGGCTATGGGTTTACATGCAGCTAAGGAAAGGTACTAACTGTATGGCCTTACCTGTCTCTCATTTTCTCCCAGTTTTATAATACATGAGTCAACTTGCCAGAAGGGAACAAAAATGACATTCTTAATTTAGGTGATTTTCAGCTTTATACACACACACACACACACACACACACACACACACACAGGAATTCTTACAAAATGGAATTGTCTTAATTGTTTATCACTTCAAAATATATGTTACCCTCTTAAGCTCATTAAGAGGCTGTAAAATGATGCAGCAATGCTATGAAGGAAAAGAACAAATTTCAACCTAAGTACCACTGAAGCAAGGAAAGGAAATAAGGGGTCATATTTCTGGTTTTCTGTTGAGACAGAATAGAAAAGGAAATAAGAGCAAGGAGGTAAAGTGCAAGATAAAGAAGTGGCAGCATAGGGCACTTGGCAGAGGCTCCTGGCCCTGCCCAAGGGGACTCAGAAGCCAAGGAGATGGTTACTTCAGCAGAGGGCACTGGAGTAACAAGGATGTGGTGTAGTACAGGCTCTGCCTTGCTCTGCCTAGTGGAAATACAGACTTGGTACGCTGCAAATTCTTGTACTTTGTGTTGCTTCAAAATTTTTGTCCCAAAAAGAGAGGAGATGTGCTGAATGGCACTGGAAGGTCTGGGGTTGGAGCAAAGCAGGCAATGACATGTAAGCAAAAAAGGCAATAAGTAGGAGGATCTGGGGCACCTACTCCTGAATCAGCATTCTGCATCCCACACCACCAGTGGGACAAGGAGGATGATGAGATGGGATGGTTAAGGAAGTGAAACCTCTAATGAGAAGTCATCAAAAAAAAGTTTCTTACCTTCCTTATAATTTCTTCTTCTTCCACAGCAGCTGCAGTCAGAGGGTATATTTACATAGACCTTTGCATTCCAAGTAGGCTGAAAACACAAACAGTAATAATTGTATTGATACTCTACAAATTTATTATGAACAGCATCAAAGAACTGCCAAAAATTTTAAACAAATGTGATGTTTGGTGGGTTATATAGTATTATTTATTAGTGCAAATGGTGAATTTGTGAATGCTTGGGAGAGAAGCTTTCATGGAGGAACACTCATTTTACACATAGGGACTTCACATTCCTTTAGATCCTCTAGGCTTCTTTTATACTTGGGAAATAGAAACCTTGACTGTTGTGGTAGAGATACTGAGCATGTCCACAGCCTAAGGCTGTATTTTGCTAGCATTGTTTTATTATATAAAATAAGCATATAAAACTAGCTCCAATAGTTGCATCTGTATCCGTGGGCTTGGATGACATTCAGCATGCTCTTTAATTAACATCGGATTTTTTTTCAATGGTTATGTTGGATGGATACAGTCTTCTGCTTTTGTCAGTGGAATTTTATAGAAGTGCAGGAGTTTAGGTTTTGTTAACGTGATAGTCAATTTTTTCAATGTGATGGTCAAGCATATACAAATGCTAAAGATTTCCTTTTTTATTATCTGTGGTTTATGTGCAAGAATCTTCACTGTGTGAAACAACAAGGACATGCTTGTAGCCACCTGGAGAAGTATTTCATTCTTGCCTTCCATTCCGATACCAGGTTTCAAAATGAGAATTTTTCCATTATCATCAGCTTTACAGGCCACGTTGCTAACTAAAATAGCAAACTGAAACACTGCCAAGACATTTTAAAAATGCACATTTCTTTTTTTAAAGACAGCTATCCTGGTACCACAGTTCTAGAGCAGTTTTATATGGAAGGAATAATACAAAAATTGAATAGTAACATGATACCATTTTTCAATTACACTGGTATTTTAGGTATTTCTCTCAGTCATAGAGGCTAAAATGGGGAGTCATTTTTAATGTATAATTTGAAGAACATTACTAGTGTGGCCACAAATGTCATATCTTAGAACCATGCCTACCCATTATCCATTTTTGGATGGGAAAAAAGAAAGAGAGAAAGGAATTCAACGTGGAGACAATATGTGGTAGAATAAAAACTAATTCCTATGGGTTTTTAAGAACATTAAAGAAATAACAATGAGAACAAGTAGGTATGAATTATAGCAGATTTAGTGATAAGCTGAAGTTATATTTGAAAACAGTAATCCTAAAGACAAATAACATTTTGTGTTTCAAATGCTAAAAGTGTATAACGCAGGCTGTTTTGGTGGAAAAGCCTAAATAATAGAGATTATTTCTTTAGTAAAAAATATAGAAATAACACTTTAGTTACTAGCACCACATTTCTTGTAAAGTTAATGAAAATCTGTCTATGGCCAGTACAAGAGTCAGAAATAGGAGCTGAAGAGTAACCTTGCCCTGTGTAGTTTTTCCCCGTGTGTAGGAATTTCCATCTTCTGTCTGCATGTCACAACCCAGCTTCCTTTTGCAGCCTGCTCTCTCGAGTCCCTGGCTCTGGGCATGGCTACTTCTGACTTGATCATGTCCTATTTAAACTGTATTTCCATGTCATGCAATGCTGCACTTCAGATGTTGGACTGACAGTAATACATTGGGTGCTCTTCGCAGTGTTACGAAAGGAAAATGGAAATGCAGTGATTCCCTGCACAACATCCCGAATAATGGCATCACAGCAGAATTGATCTCATAGAACCTCTAGCTGGGTATAGACATGATAAAATATATGGGCAATAAAACGGGACCACTGAATACCACTTTTGGTCTTTAATTTAAATGTGGCTTCCTTAGTATTTTGCACCATATTCACGTTCTCATAAACAGGCATCATGTGGATGTTACCTTGAAATATCCTAATGCTAAATAATTGGCTCTTGTAACAATTTAAAACTGTCAGTCACTACGTGCTTAGTAAATGCTGCAAGTCAAGTGACTGCACGACATTCTATTATTGCGTTTTAAAATTTCTTCTGTATTCCAACTAGTTCTGACTGTGATACAGGAAAACTTGGAGGGTCTCCAAACATGTTACCTGTAGTTCTGGTTAAAGCTAAGGATGATTTGTGTCCTGCAGCACACAAAGCTACGGGGGACTTTGTCCAGCACCGAGCCTTCACTTGGGATTGACGAGCAAAACTCCGAAAGCTTTGCCCTGCACAGCCACGTAAGAAAGAACTTAATTTGTGTCATTTTCCCCTGATGTAATAAAAGTAACCGGCTTGAAGCAGTAAGGTGTGTTGGCATGAGGCAACCGCGGGGTCCGCCAACAGAGGTTCCTGAGGGAGAGAAAATGGCGGGCGGGGGCCCTCAGCAAACTCCCAAAACACAGAGCGCTCCCCAGGAGCCACTCCGTATGTGAAAAGCCTCGACCTCCACCCCCGAGCCCGCTGACTATGACAAGAGGAGGTGAGGGGAGGGGGGCGGGGGGAAAGACCCCACCTGAAAGGAGGAATGCATCTGACATTAGAGACCGTCCCTGACGGAGCGCGAGCGCATCCCCGAGACGGGCGATAATTCTCTCGCCCTGCCCTCACGGGCTCCAGGCCGTGATTCGGCTATCTCTCCCCGTCCCGTCCTGTCCCGTCCCGTCGCGTCCCGGTTGAGGGGGAAGGCGGGCGCAGGAAGGGGCGGGTGGTGCGGGGAGAGAGAGGGAGGGAGGGGGGCGGTGAGAGGAGCAGTCGACGCACAAGATGGCCGCTGCCGGAGTGGCAGCGGGGCGGCGGCGGGCGATGGCGGCGCTGCCCCGGGGCCCGCGTGTACTACTGGAGGAGCAGCAGCAGGGCACTGTGGCAGCCCCGGTGTGCCGGAGCTGAGGGGGCCGCTGGGCGCTGCAGGAAGCCCGGCCCGCGTGGTGAGTGCGCTGCCTCCGCCGCGGGGTGCGGGGAACAATAGGGCGGGAGAGCTCTGCCCGCCTTGCCGAGAAAGGAGGCGGAGGGACGGGCGCTGGGACGAGATGATCTCCAGAGGTGCTTTCTACTTCTAACAATTCTGTGACTTCGTGCCTCGCCAGGCCTCAGGCTCCTGCCGGGCTCGATTTCCGAACGCCTCGGGCAGGCGGAGAGGGACCGCGGTTCGCTGTGCCCGATGGGGGGGAGGCGGACTGGGTCCGGCTGGGGGTGGGGAGAGGCGGCATCGCCTCAGGCTGCGGCGGCCGAGGGACAGGCGGCTTTTGTGTGTCCCCTCTGCCTGCTGTTGTTTTCTTCCAGGCGCTGTGCCTGCCTCTGCGTGAGAAAACTCGTCTCTGTGTCGCGTTGAACAACAGAGACGAAGGGAAAATAATGACAGGGCCTTACCCGTCCCCGGGACACCTCTCCGCCCTGGGTTGTGGCTCTTTTGTCTGTCGTGCCTGAGGGGAGAGCGAGGTGGCCGCGGCTCCCTCTGCGTGGGGACAAACGATGGTGAAACCGCTCAGGTTTCTCAGGATCTCCCTGACTTGCAGTAGTTTTTCCACCCTGGCATTGTTTTGGCTGTTGGATTACACCCACAGAGTGGCTCGGGTTTCATGCCGGGGGTGCGGTGTTGGTATAGCTGGGATTTAATTTGCTTTGATGGTTGGGAATGTCCTGGTGTCAGGTTTTGTCTGCAGAAGCCATTGTGAGGTCTGTCTTGTTTTAAAGCAGGGAACTGATGCAGGTTTTGGTTTTTTTCCCCTAGGAACTGGGAATGTTTTCTTTACCTCCGCATGCCTTTTTGTCCAGAGAGTGTCTCTTATTTTTATCAATTCTAGTCAAGTACGAGTGACAAATCATTTGTTCCTCCGGCAGAAGCTACGGTTTTCTGTGTGCTTTTGCCATATTGAAAATGGCTGAAGTGGGGGAAAAAAATTTAAGATTTGCAAAAATAATTAAAAGGTTCCAAGCAACCTGGATTGGGCTCAGCTGCTTTAATTATTGTAACTGGTGTAGCAATGCTGTTATTTAATGACAGGAAGATAAACGCAGCATTTATACTCTATTCACGTTATTTGACTATAGAATTGTGAGATAATACAGGAATACTCTGAGGCAGAAGTTAATGTATTCCTAAACTTACCTTTTTTTTACTTCTTTCAGGCTTATGAGGATGTGGAGGTGGTTATTTTTGTCAGCTATAAATGTCTGTATTGCTGCGTTTGAAGTCAGCAAAGCTAATATGGGACTTCATGGCTGTATAAATAACCTGTGTGCAGGAGCAGTTGGTACATTATTGCCAGTTTCTAAGCTTCGCCAGGAGCACCATGGCTTTCTTCAGTGCATTAATACACAATGCTGATAATAAAATTATGGTTCCCACTAACGTAAATAGAAGCAGACGTTATCAGGGACCTTTTCCTTTCCCAGTGATAGCTTATGGTTTTGCCTTCCTGTCCTAAAAAAGGGTCTGTCAAAGCAGACAGCCTGACAGGCTGCTTGGAGGGAAATTTAGAAAGGGAGGTGCCATCAGAGCAGTCTGTTTTGACAACCAGAGACTTAAGTTTGTCAATCACTTACAAGCAGCAGGAACATAAGTGAGAAGTAATTTGTGTGGTTTCTTGTGTTTTTTGTTTGTTTTTGTGAGGTTTTGGGGGTTTTTTTTGTCAGCTTTGTATCCAAACTAGCTTAGTTTAAAGTGAAACATTTTAGAAATTTCTGATGGGATTGTTGCATGCTGGTAATTTTAAAAAGTAATGTTCCAGTGAACAGATGAACATATGAATGTGTAAATTGCAGACATTAATATCACAGAGTTTACTTTAGGGGCATCTTGAAATGTGTTATTATATAAAAGTGCTCATGCTAAAACAGATGAAGAGAAATGAGCAGGAATGCTTTTGGAAACTTCCGACTTGTTGCCCATGATTCACCAGCAATCTGGGTGGAGCCATTATCAATCTTGTTGAATTAAACATCACAGAAGTTGAGAGTCAGTGAGTGTGCATATTAAATAATGCTTTAATTACTTTGTGGTTCAGAAGTCTTGGGTGACACTGATGGCTGGCTACCTTTGATAGTGAGGGCAAAAACTGACATCCCATTTAATTAAGGTCTCTATCTCTTAACTATACATGCTGGATACATGTATAAAAACCTTTCAGCCATGTGAAAGAACTTGTGGAGTCATAGTTTTCTAATGGTATGACACGCAAAGCTGAGATAGAAGTAAAGAATTCATCTGCATGTAGGTTCCCAAACTTCCCAGGAATCTCAGAGTGGTGCAGATCCAGAAACCACTATAAGGTATCTTTTAAGCAGGTGACCTTTATAAAACTTTGTATTTTTTTGCAAAGCCCACTCATTGTTTAAAATTCTTCTCCTGCCATGGATACACTGAATCATTTTGAAGATGAAAGTCTGTGTGGTTTTATGATGGTTTTTCCCACACCCAGTAAACCAGGTTGGAGCTGGAGCATCCCAAGTAACATTAGTTGGTGGGGCAGAAAAACAAATTGACTCAAAGTACATGGCAGATAAACCATAGGGGAATTAGTATTTTGAAGTTAATGTCTTGGACTGTATTAGGTAACAAATGGGAAACCATTATCATAGAGGAATAAAGATATAATGTGCTCCTATTGTGAAAGGTGATTATATAAACACACTGCATTGACTGAAATTTCAGTATGACCTTCAAGATTCCACGTAGGCTGTGTTACAGTAATGTTGTCTGAAGTCTAGGGACTCTGCTAACTGAGAAAGAAAGCCACAAATGTTTACTTACGTTATATTACTTTCCTTTCTGTGCAGAGGTTCCACAGTGTGCCCAGAATTAGATGCAGTTCCCATCACTGAGTCTGACCACTTGTTTTGCTGAAGAAGTGCATCTCTTGATAATTGCCTTTTGCATCAGTCTCATTTACTTCATTACCAGTATGGTTAAAATTAAAATTATATTAGATTTCCAAGGGCTAACTGATTTCCTAATGAGGTTTTTTATTTGTGGAAGTGTGTTAATGGGCAAGAAGGTGCAAAAGTCCTGATGGCTTATTATAAATAGGTTTTTCTGATATAAAAATAATTTCTGGTTAGAGTGCTTGAGGAAACAGCTTTCCTGTTACTGCATGGTAGCAACATATTTGGTGCTATCAGCTGGAAAAGAAAGAGATTTAGATGCTAGAAGTAGCAAGAATTGTAAATCATTTGCTGTAATTGTGTGTTGTCAGAGGCAGTACCAGTTGTGCATTGCTGTGTGTTAGGAAGTGTAGAGGAGTGTTTTGTGCAAGTATGGTGGGTGTCCTGGCCTCACATTGGGAGCCTCACATTGAGATTGCTTTCTAAAGGACTGGGAAGGAAGGCAGCTGCAGAGGGTCTAAGGGAGACTTTCAGTGGGTAGAGATGACTTATCATAGGCATCAGGGCTTATGTGCATATACAAAAGGGCCTGGACATCCTATGCAGACTTTTGCATGACTGCCCCGCATGCTTTTCTTCACCCAGAAAAAAAAAAACAACCATATTTCAGGAATCCTAAGAATCACTTGGAGGATAAGATGTCTCCCTATCACTTGATTGTACAAAGTAGAGTCCCACAATGTAAGCTACCGTGTTAGAATGAAGACTTTTTTAGGAATGTGGGCAAAAACCTTCATATGAGAGAGAGATGTCAGGAGGAGAGGGGAGACAAGGGAAGAAGATTGTTTTGACACAGGAAAGGATTCTTTTTTTCTCATTCTGCTCCATAAGAAATGGAAGCTATGCAGTTAAACTGAAAAGTAGTGGAAGTGTTGCTGGAGGAACAGATCTTTCACTTGTTTCACATAGATTGTGACAGAGTTGCCATGTAATTTGATACAAAGAACACAGAAGGGAGTGTTTGTGTCAGGGAATACTGTGGTGAGTCTGGAATTCAATATTACAGAAGCTGGAGGATTTATTGACAGTTATGCCTTCCAGCCATGGTCACTAAAACCACCATAAGGACATGTTGTTCTTGCCTCTTGCTGAAGAGAACCCTCTCGCTACAAATCGCTTGCAAAACCACTTTTTAAAGTATTAATTTTTAATTACTGATTTTCTGGTGTTTGTGGTGTGCATGTTATATTGATCTGAGACAGGACTGCTTCAGCTACAAGACAACTGAAGAAACAAGTGTTTGGTGTAGCTGAAATGGCTGAAATGTGCTAGGCTGGGAAAATGAGATCTCACAGGTGGATCCTTATTTCTTTTAGTTTGTTTTTTATTTTAACATGGAAAGTCTGGTTGGTCTTGTCTCTCTACTATTCCAGTTTAATAGGTGTTTTTTAAATTGTCTAATTAAATACTCTTTCAAAGCAGGCTGTTAATCTTAAATTAAAATCTGGACATTGCAAATGTAATTATTTTTCAGGATGCTTCTGTGTTTATTAGACCCTGTCAGGATAAGCTTTGAAAGTTGAGGTATGGTTATTTTTAAACCTGTTGTTGTTAACAAAATACTGGTTGATCAGCTGATGGAGCAGGAATGTTTCTAGCCTGGATCTAAAGGTCTTCTCAGCACTTTCTCCTGAGTTGATTTTGAGCAATTACTTTAGTTCAAGTGGTGAGCAAGTTGGAAGGGTTTTCAACTACAACTTCTAACTTCCTTACTATTTACAAAGAAGACATCTACTACAGTGGCAGGAATCTCACCTCTTTGCTGTGCATTGGAGATTTTCAGAGACTTGCAGCTAAATATTTTTGATAAATTGTGTCAGCCAGTGTTGGTCCCCAACTCAAAATTAGGTGCTATTTTTAGGGCAAAAATAGTAAGGTTCAGGGAAAGTATTACAAAATGAATGAATTGAAATTCATGGCACAGAGGATGGTCTTAATTACTTGCTTGTTAATAAACCAAGCTCTGTGAAACACTCCCAGTGTTCAGTAGCATTTAACTTTCTCCATGCTTTGTTTTTAGAGTCAACCTTACTCATAATGACTTGGCACTCTTCACTTTTGGTAGTAATTGGGTTTGAATTACTAACTTCTCCATGTCTTACTACAGTGACTTTGTAATATAAATGCCCTCCAAAAGTGACTGAAATAAAACTCTTACTGTTGACTTACTTTGCCTGTAAGTCACATTCTTTCAGCTTGTTCTCCTTCCACCTCCATTCCTTTTGTTACCACTTGAGAATAGAAGTCCTTCAGGTACTATTTGATGTTAGAACTGTTCCAACAAATTGAATTGTTAGGACTTCATTATCCAGCCACTCACAGTACAGCAAGACTGAACTGTTTTGTCCTGTGGGGTTTCTTTTTTTCAATTCTGTGCTAAGATGCAAGAGCTGAAGAAGAGACCTTGAAATTAATGGAAATCAAATTGTAAAGCAACAGTAGAAAGTGAGTTTGATTAGCTTATGGGCATTCCTGAGTTGTGGCATGCTGCATAAACATGATTTTATGACCATTAATGATTCTGGCTCAGAATCATTAATGTTATTGAAGTTATGCAGGCCTAATGATAATTAAATCTCACCTTTCTGGATATAAGCTGTTCTCTGGGAGGCTTAGTAGAAAAAGTTCCCCTGCCTTTATAAGTGAACATTATACTATGAAATCTTGAAAAATCTGCTTATGAGTCCAGTGAAGCAATCATCTCTGTTTGTGGTGTGTCACAATTTAAAATGGCTATTTCATTGTACAAAAATCAAGCCTGGGTTTTGTGCCACAGGTTGAAGTGGTTTGAGGAGGTAGGAAACAACAACATGCTGTCCTGCTTTACAATCTATGTATGGAAGAAAGAGCAGGAATTGTGAAGCAAGTCTCAGCCTCCACCCTCTACAAATGAAAAATCTTCACAGGTGTGTATGATGTTGCATATGTATTTCTTGAGCTCTGCTAGGGCAATTGTTTGCTTAACATAGTGTCTGGGAAGTTGGTTCTAGATGTGTCTGAGGGGCTTCACACTAAATCACCAGTCCCCTAATATAAACAGAACTAATTAATCACATTTGAAAGATCTTGATAGATAGCTGTTTATCATCATACAGAAATTTTCACTTGTCACTTGCGTTATTGCACCTGTTAATTATTGTGTGGATAGACAAAATGCAGAAAGTTTTGGAAGCTGGAAAATGGCTTGCTCTTATTTAGCATCTCTGAAGGACAGTAATTCCTGGTCTTGCTTGCTTTGAGGGGATGTGGATTTTGGATCAAAAATAGATGAGACCAGGGCAAAGTCTCACAAATTACTAAAGCAACTGCAAAGGAAATAGCACCACTCTGATGTACCTTTACAGACTTGAAATCACCTTTCTCTAACGAGTCTTTATCTCTTTGCTTGCTAAAATGCTCTGGTTTTTTGTAGGTTGGTTTTTTTTTTTCCTGGATACGTGGTTATCTTTACCTCTCCTGTTCTCTTTAATGATCTTTCATTCTCTGGTATTCTCTATTTTTCCTCTAATTTTTTTTTTTTTCCATTTAACTTTGTTCTAGTCTGAGCCACTCATCAATTCAGCCAGCTAATGCAGGTAACAGAGATGGCTTATTGCCTCTTAGTTTCATTGCTTTATAGTTCAGAATTGCAGGATAGGTGGTTTGGATAATGGAGCAACCTGTAGTACTCTTTGTTCTTAGAATTTACTGAGGACTGTCAAAACATCACTGCTTCCCCTGGAACTGATGAGAAGTTGGGGAGCATTGTGACCACTTGGTTGTTGTAAATTTGAAAGGAGACATGGAGAAAGATAAAAATAAGTTAGGCTAAACTGGCCTGATGAGATGGACTGGGTTAGTTAAACCAAAGGCGAGGACTCAGGCTGTCCTTCCTATTTTATGAGTCATTCTGCCATGTAATTGTATTAGAAGGCCTCCTGTAGAATTAATTAGAAAGGAGGCCTTATAAGTGCTGTAAAAACCTATAGTCAATTTTAATTTTAGACTTCGTTGTTTAAACCAGGTTTTATGGATAGAGGGTTGACACTGTAACTTCTTTGTAAGTGAATCGTAACAGTGGAAAGAAAATGTTATTCAGGACAGTGAGAATGGCTTAAACTTCGGTTGTTTGGAGTAGACCAGACTATTTAAAATGTAACTGGTTTGTTGCTAGCTATTGTCAGATTCTACTGAAGAGATGTGAGCCAGCAGGATTGTCTTCTGGACTTGCTAACCTGTGTGTAGATTGTTAGTTTCCTGTACTTGTGTGCTGTATGAAATCATGCTAGCTCAATCTGCCTCTTCCATGCTACCTTTTAATGCTGCTTATCCATTATTTTGTCATTTATACAAAGCCATTACTTGATTTGAAGATGTCTCACTTTGATTCCATCTGGTTTTGTCTCCTGAACATTGTATGCCATTTTAAGGATGTATTTGTGTTAAGAATCTTCAGGGACATGAATAATTTCAGTGCACAGAAAAGGTGCTCAAAGTAAGGGTTGGTTGTGTTTGGAAACCCTCTAAATCATCTTATCTCTGTTTTTTTTGTAAGAGGTGCCCTGTTGATAACAGCATGAGTGTGCAGGTATGTGGAATAACCTAGCTCTAGCTCGTGCCAAAATGCATTGGGGAACTGAGCTTTTGGTTTTCCCTTCAGTGATGCTGCTTAGCATTTTACTTGTGACCTGCCTGTAGGCATAAAGGTTCTGTTGGAGTGCAAGATACTTCTTATTTTTATTAAAATAATAAAGTGAAAGCCTGTGCATCAAGCTCTCAAACACCTTAACCGGGAAGCAAAATGGCACAGCCCAGTTGGTTGCAAATCAAAATAAATTCCTTAAGTTAAACTTGTACTAAATTTACCCCTTTTCTCTAATTATTAGTAGACTTAAGACTTAGCTTCTCTCTGAGCAGAGTGATTTTTGCAGAGTATGTTCTTAGTGGGGGGAAACTTGGCAAAATTTTAATCTGTTCTTAATGCATGATGTTCTTTCCCATTTCTGTAGCATTTGCAAAAAAGAAAAAATAAAAATAGGGCTAACAAGATGGTGTCAACATTGGCAAGTAGCTTTCAGGCTTTTTTTTTTTTTTTTCTTTTTTTTTTCTTTTACCCTTCATTCCTTTACCAGGAGTATTGGAAATTCATCAGTGAGGGCAGAATAACCTAAGTGTCAACATCTGCACTGTAGTTCATAGAAATACAATATTTCCCTCCTGACTTGGAGTAAATCTGAGGATTTACATGACTTCAGCAAACAGAGATCTATAGTAAGCTTTTCTGGTCACTCCTTTCTCAGTGGAACTTTCCTGTCAAATGCTTCTAACAAAATAGCACTCAGGGGCTGGGTGGGGATGTCTGTGGGTATGTTTCTGAGGAGAACTCTAGGCTCACAGCAGTTTTTATGTGAGTTTTTAGATTCACTAGACCAGTTGAGAATAGAACTTGAGCTCTGTAAAATTGAAGCTTGGCCATGATGTAGGTGATTTCAGGACATACCAGGAAGAAAGGCTTTCACAGAAATCCTTGGTATTGGCATTTGAGGATGGAATGATGTGACTGTCCCATTAGGCACTACAGGAGAGGAAAGGGGTGTGGAGTCAGGATTACTCACCAGGTATTAAAACAGTCACAAGTATATTTTAGCTAAGCTCTCAATTGAAAAAAAAACCAACCCAACATTCTACAGTGTCTTCCTGTGAGTAATACAGGTATTCATTCACCTGATAAATAAAAATGTGGTTTGTCCATCCCCGGGAGAGGAGGGTGGGGGAAAAGCCCTTGCTTATTTACCAGTTTATATGACAGTAATTGGGAGCCTTCAGGACAGGGAAGTGAGTGACAGCAATCCTTTCCTTCAATCACATCTGATAATTCATTAATGTAATTTCAGAAACGTGGTGTAGCTTTTGAGAAGTGGGAATAGTCAGTGATGTTGATGTGACAAGCTGCTATGTGAGTTGTCATTACATAATAAAAATGGACAGTAAGCCTATGGAAATCCAGTGACTGGAGTATGCTAATAAATATATTTAAATACTTTGTTCTTGTAAGGTTTTGCATGCTAAATAATTCCCAGTGCAGTTATGAGGGATTCACTAGTGCTATTACAGCTGCCTTTGGCTTGCCCATTTTTAGAATTTTCTCTTTTGAATTGTTTGTCATTAGGTTTTAGCGTACTGTCATTGCTTTTATTCCAAAAGCAGCAAGTGGCTGAATACAGGAATATGTGTAAAGGGACTGCATTGGTGGTAAGAGAGTTTCAATGCCTAGTTTTCCTTTCCTATATCTTATCATATATTTGGATACCTGCTGTTTACCAGACTTACACAACACAAGTCAGAGGAAATTTAAATTACCAAATCATGCAAATATTGGCTGTACATGGCTGGCTTGTCATTTGTCATGGCTTGGACTGCAGCAACAGTGGTGCAATGGGCAGCTGAGTTCTGTTTTTAAAACTCTTAAAAATAGGAAATTAGAAAAATGGAAGGATCTTTCAGAGTAGTCCATGTGTGCCATAGCTGTAAAACATGGATCACATGTACTCTCAAGGTAGCACTGCAGCCAGGGTGTGTGAAGGCTCCAACATTTGTACTCTCATAGCAGTCTGGGACAATCCCTGTTAAAAGCTCATGGTGAGCTGTCACTACTTCAGGGAGATTGTTAATGGAAATTAAATCACCCAAATGAAGTCCAGAGTTGCTTGATTTTGCAGCTGCTGTTATTTTCTTTCTGAGCGTATTTTGGTCTTATCTTAAGATACCGGACTGGGTAAGCCTTATCTAGTCCAGTACCTTAGTTTTCCTTGAGTGAAGTTTAAATTTCTGTGAATAAAGTTCATTAGTGCAAGTTCACCCTTTGCTTTTAAAAATTTAAGCTGGTTCAGCATGCTGTGGAGATGTGTGTACTTTTTAGTAACATGACTCTGGCAGTAGTTTGTCAGATAGTTTGTGAGACTGTATCCCATGTATTTTTTATTTTACATCTGTCTGGTTGCTGATACTGCAATAATACAGTTGTAATATGTTTTTAGAGATGAATATATCTTTGAAGACTGGGAATGAGAAAAATACTTCTTTGTGGATTGCTCCACTTAGAATAAGTTTTATGCAAAGTAAGAATTAAGTAAGAGGACTTGCTTTCAAAAGACAACATTCCCTTTTTGAAGGAGGATTGTTTTTACAAGTCACAAGCAGCAAAATTCATCAAGTTGGCACTGGATTTTTAGTAGATTACTCCCAGGATTATTGCTTTTTGCCTTCTTGATTGAATGGTTTTCAAGTTAGGTAACTTTGAACTTCTATGACTAGGGTTATAATTCAAAACCTCTTTATAAGAGGATGTACGATATTCTTTTTCCCAGTTGAATTCAGGCTCCTGCAAAAAATACATATACTTCTTATCCGTTACTGATAGGAGGATCATTGAGATGTTGGGGGTTGGATTTTTTCTCTTATACATGACTATCTTATGTTGTTTGCTCTATTAAAAAAGAAATATAAGGCAACAGCTTTCATTTTTGTGGTTAAGCTTGAAATGTTTGTTACTGGTTTAAGAGTAGGCGTTTAATGGAAACCCTGAGACTTGAGCCTTTTGTTTCCACTCACTAAAACTATGGGTACGTTTCTCATGGGTTTGACACTGGCTAGAAGCCAGGTACCCACAAAAAAAACCAAATAAACAGAAACAAACAAACAAAAAAACCTGTTCACTTACTCTCCTCTGCTATAGTTGAGCAGAGGAGAGGGGAAGAAGAACTAAAAGGCTCATGGGGTGAGATAAGGATTAGGAGAAAACACTCTAAAGGCAAAACAGGCCCAATAATTACAAGGTATAAAGAAAAATGTATTAACAGAATTAGAAGAGGATAATGGGAACTAAAATAAACCTTTAGAACACCTTCCCCCCTCTCAGCCTTTCTTTTCCCATCATTGACAGCCCAAGGAGACAAAACATGGGGTTTGTAGTCAGTTTGTCACTTGTAAAATCTTTTCTTCAGTTCATTTAGGGAAAGGAGTCTCTTCTGTTATGCTGTGGGATCCTTCCCATGGGAGACATTTCCCTGTGAACTTCTCCAACAGGGGTCTGATTTTCAGGAGTAGCAGTCCTGCCCAACCTGCTGCAACGTGAGTCCCTCCCACGGGCAAAGCAGTCTTGCCACAACTGTTTTTTGTGGGCCATTTAGTTCGTGAGGTGTCATTTTTAAGGATATGCTGTTCTAATATAAAAGCAAGGGTTCTCTCTGTCTCTGTTCAAGTTTCTCACTAGTTTACAGCTTTGCACCATCCACACACTCCAGCATGAACACTTTTTTCCACAGCCTGTGGGTGATTTCTGCATCTCCCCATGCACTTCATGAATTACAGGCAAACTGTTGTGTTATAGTCCTCGCCACGGCTTGCAGAAGAATCTCAGCTCCGATGCTTGGAGCACCTCCTCCTCCCTGTCCCTTCTTTCTACCGACCTTAGTATCGCCATATTGTTCTCCTCACGTCTTCACCTTTTCCGTTCTTCTAACTTGGAAGAGAATTGGTGTTTGTAGGTTCCTTTGTTCTCAAATTCTAACAACTGAAAAGTTTTTATGGAGTTCTGCAGTGCTGAAAGGTTGACTCCGTCCAGGGAACGCATCGAGAATTGCTCGCCGTGCCTCTCACTGCTGGTCGCATGGTCCCGCTGGCGCCGTGTGAGCCACGCCGGCCAATGGCTCCATTCAGCGCCTCTCCTCATGCGGGGCGCCGAAAAAGAAAAGCTGTGCTGCCACCTCTGCCCTTGTGCTTGCAGCACAGCTGCCTAAAAGCGGCTAAGCAAGTCAAGCTCATTGCGAGCCATGCCGACATGGCAATGGCCGTGTGGCATCACCCTGGCCATGCTGATTTTGGCCACGCTCCTGGCTGTGGCTGCTCCCAGTCTGCCACCACCCCTGGCTGCGTGGGTGCTCCCGCCACTGGCCCTGGCCGCATGGCTGCATGGCTGTTCATGGTGCTGGGATGGTCCTCCTGGCAGCATGGCCCCGAAGGCCGCACCAGGAAAGGGCCCGGTGGCCCTCCTCACCACCCCTCAGAGAGGCAGAAGAAAGAGGAATTGAGTTCCCTTTTTTCTTTTTAAATTTGTCATCACAGACGCGTTGCTAACTTCCCTAATTGGGCCAGCCGATATGCCATCCTCAGAGCCTTTAGGGATAGGCTCTGCTGGACATAGAAATTTCGAGGAGCTTCTCTTTCAGAAGCAGCCTCTGTGGCTTCCTCCGCCCCCACTAAAAGCCAGATTGTGTTAAAATAACACAACTTGTAATGATGTTGTCAAGCTGTAAAGAGAAAATTCTATTTTTATAAATCTAGAAGGCGAGACTGACACAAAGGCTGCAAAATATTTAAGGATGGGATTTTTTTCATGTAATTGAAGGTTGCATGAAAAGTCTAATTCAAAAGGAGTACCTTGCCCCTGGCTATTTTTGGCCTCTGGAACTGCTTTTTTTAGCAGTGTTACAAATTGAATCTCCGGCTGCCAGTATCATTTAAAGCAAGTGAGGCTCAATTACATTCTGAGTCAGAAGTACCCGAATTAACCTGCTTTTCAGCAACAGTTGCATGACCTCTCCTGCTGCTACTTGAAGACTTTAAGCCCTGTGTGAATGGTAATTTAACACTGCCTAAAAGTCTTGAGCAGGTTTGTCAGTGGTGAATACTATTTGGATTTTTACATGAAATCTGTTAGAGGTGTGGAGAAAATCTTGTGTAGTGTGTTGACTAGCTAATTTTTATTTATGCAATTGTTAATGAGAGCTGAAATTCTCCAGGCTAGTTGCCATTTCTGCCACAGCTGCCTCTTGACCCTGGATGACTCCAGAGCTGTAGTGTAGACTGGGTTGTGTTATTAAAACACAGTTGCAGTCTCTGTCATGGAAACAGGTAGAATAAGATAATGAACGTAAGTTTCACAGATGAGTAATATTCCTCATATATTAATTAATATTGAGTAATATTCCTGTCTTGCTATTATTGCAAGTGAAGCTATTACAGGACTCAACAAAGAAGTGTATCTGGTTTTGTTTGAACCTGTAAGCTATTTTTGTATCAACTGTTGTAGCATTTACAATTGCTTCCTTATTTGCAACTAGGTTCTAGGGGTGCCAAGGTGATGTGAGTCATGGATTGCTAGAGCATTCTCTGGACAGTATTTGGCTCCGTGCTGTAACCACAACGAGCTGAAAGGATGGCTTTGACTGTATTTGCATAACTTGCACCATTAAACATTGCTTAAATCTAGTATTGTTGTTGAAATGAGATAATTTTGGTGTGGATTTAGTATAAAGTAACAATTCTGCAAAATATTGCTCATATTCTTTATTCCATTTCACCTACTCTCATCATTCCAATCTGTTAGTGTAGTCATCCTTATTGTTAGGATTGCTGAATGGCAGTTAGGTAGCTAGTTAAAATTTATTCAATACTTTCAAGGTTGCTTCCATTAATGAAGAAATACATAAGAAGTCTGTGTTGCCCTGGTTGTGCCCAAATAAGCTACTTATGAAACTACACCTAAAAACTTGACAAGTCTACTGATGCTAAAAGTGTCTGCCTTGAAGTTCCTTCTGTGCTTCCCACAGTTTTTCCCTTGTTTGCAGGACTTCTTAACCATTTAACAGATCTGGAACATCTTTTGGAACCTTTTAGAAAAGAATGTGAGAAGGAAGGGAGTTTGGTTTGGATAGCCTTAGGTCCTTAGCAGAGGTGAAGCATGGCCATGGAGAGTACTTTCTGTGAAGCAGTTGAAATTCGCCCTGCTCTAAGCCTATGCTTGAAAATGCACTGGAAGTGCTCAAGAGGTAAAGTTTCAGTATCTGTCTTCCTTAGTTGTAGAATGCAAATATGAGTCTGGATGCTTGGGTCCTCACAAGGCTAAGGTGGTTAACACATTTTAGTTTTTTCGGAGAGATGACATTCTGTTGCTGCTGTGCTAAAACTCATTTGAGGTATCATACTTGTAGGTACTGGCTGTGATTTGCTCTTTGTTTACAGCTTGGGTATTTTCAGAGAATCAGAGTGGATCTGGAAGGGACCACAGTAGGTCATCAGGTCCCACCTCCCTGCTCAGGTAGGGTCATCCCAGAGCACATGGCACAGGATGGTGTCCCCACAGGTCTGGAATATCCCCAGTGAGGGAGACTCCACACCCTCACTGGTCTCTGTTCCAGTGCCCCTCTCAGTTGGGTCTCCTTTTGAGGCTGAACAGTCACAGGTCCCTCAGCCTTTCCTTGTGAGAGAGCTGCTTCATGCCCTTGCTCATCTCCTCAGCCTCTGCTGGACCTGCTCCAGGAGCTCCAGGTCTCTCCTGTGCTGAGGAGCCCAGACCTGGACACAGCACTGCAGATGTGCCTCACTAGGGCTGAGCAGAGGGGGTAGGGTGAACCGTGGAAGAGCTGGCAATGCTCTTCCTAATGCATCCCAGAATACCATTGGCCTTCTTGGCCACAAGGGCACTTGTTTAATTAATGTTTAACAATTCTCTGAGCAGCAACACTTGACTGATCTGGGAGAGCAATGAGGAAAATCTAGATTATCTTCTCTTAGCAACTCTTCAGGCTGCTGCCTGCCTCAACTTTGTGGTAAAACTGCAGTGTTGTGGTGAGCACAAAAGCGTTTTGTTGTGCTCATTGTTTCTAAATGGGCATCTTTTCTCTGAAGCTGATGGTGCCATACCATTTCATCATCATTCAGAAATGATATCATGTGCTTGACTGAACAGGTGCATGGAGTAGAGGAGCTGACTTATTGAAGCTGATATAGTTCAGTAATTCTGTATCAAAGTCTTTGAGAGAATGGTGTAATGGATAGAAATGCAATAAGGTTCAGAGGGTGAAAAAAATATTCTTTGTCATTGTGAATTCCCGCTGTGATAAAATGCATGTGCCACAAAAACGAGGTGCTCCCTTGCCTTTTGAGGTAACATTGCAGTAGTCTAGAGGTGGCTTTGTATGTAACATAGAAAAAAATAGCCCTTCTTGTGATTATGATGTTTAAAATGAACTCATAGATTTAACAGGCAGGAAAGCAAGCAACTACATTGGTAGTTTTGTTAAAAAATTCATTACTTTGCTCTTGACTTTCTGCTTTTATTAGAAGATATTTTTGATGTTTAAATGCAGTCTTCCAAAATACATTGCTTTGAGGGTAAATAGAACAACTGAAGCTTCATTAGAGAGTACTGTTTTGTAAATAGCAGTTATTATATGTTATTAACATTAAGCTGTTTGACATCTATTTTTAAAATGAGGGTGACTCTAAGTTACAAGAAAAGTCACCTCTCAATCAGAGAAATGAGAAGCCAGAAGAAAACTATAAACAAGTCCTGAGACCTAAGTTTTCAGGTGGACACTGAAAATGCTTTCTGAGTACCTGTGGAGTTCTTTGTAAAATGGGATTTTACGTTTTCATTTTACACTTTAAATGACAATGAAATAGAAACCTTTTATTGCCTATGCTGGACAGTAGCATTTCTATTCACTGAACACTGCTCTTACAGTATTTCAGCATTTCCTTACTATTGCACCTGGAATTTTTGTCATATGAGGTTTGGTTTTTTTAAGCCTGCCAGTCAGTTTGAAAATAAATAAACAGGAGAGTGGCAAGTATAATGCCAACACTTGGACATAAGGGGAAGAAGGTGAGGAGGAAGTTCAGATTATTGCTTGATTCTTGCCTTCAAAGTTTATCAAATAAAAATTTTCAGTAATATTTTCACAGTACACTACAAAAAAAAAAAAAAAGAAAAATTTCTGGATTCTTTTTTCTTTTTGGAGACAATATTCTTACATAAGTTTGCTGGGGAGCAGGGGGTGGGGGATAATTATTGAAGGTTGTATTATAGGTTAGAGGGCTTTTTTGACCAGTATCTCCAGCCAGACTATAAATCTGCCTTTCTGTCTCATTGTTTGACATTGCAGTTGTAATGTTATGGTAGCTGTAGCGTCACTGACACCAAAGCAGAATTAAGTGGGGAGAAAAGCTGTTTCTGAGTGGGTGGCAGGCAGTACTTGATACCTTTTTGTTAGATGGGTTTTTTTTAATGCTGTCTTTTTCATTGAGTTGTGCTGGGTCTTCTCAATGACTCATGACTAAGGAAGGATAAAGGCATTGCAGTGACACCAAGATCTTGCCCTCTCCTTTCCTGAACTTTCCATTTTCATCTACCAGATGCCTCTAGTAGCAGTTGGCAGGTAACTGTAGATTTTTCTTGCATGGAAAAGAATGATCCTGGTCTCAGTGATCCAGAACACCACTCACTGCCGTGGCTTTTTCCTCCTGAACTCTACTACTTGGAGTTATTTTAGACAAGCTGTTTGTGTGGCTGATTTGTTGCCTTGTTTTAGTTAAAATGAGGTATTGGTTGTGTAATTGCTGTCCACCCACATTTCTGCCTACCTGTGTTTATTAATAAAGATCTATGTTTAAAACTTCAGCTGGGACAACTACACAACCAGTTCAGCTGGAATATCTTAGGAAGGCATGAGAAAGAAAGAGTAGTGACTTCTCTAGCTGACACTGAGAGGTAATTTTTCTCGGTACCCTTGAATCTGAAGACTCCTACAGGCTTGTCCTCTTTATCTTTGCCATGACTTTTTTCAAAGATATGTCTTCTCTGGGAAAAGCAAATCATTAGCTTGCCTCCTTGACAGCAGGGTTAAGACCTCTTGAGGATTGGACCAGTTGAACCCAAGTCCCTGTCCTGAAAACTACTGTGGATTTTTGAAGTGCCTTCTGCCTTTCTTTTCTTAATCTGTGTGGTTTTTCCTTGATTTTTAAATACTATTTTAATCAGTGTGTTACTGTTAGTTTTAATTGACAAATGCAAGAACTCACAATTAGAAGTGAAAGGAACATGTTGTAGAGCTGTTGTTTGCTATTAACTCCCTAGACTTTATCATCTATTGGTAGAAAAAAATTTCTAGGTGGTAGACCATAAAACCATTTGCTATTTTTAAATATATATATATATGTCACTTCCTCTTTTAAATAAGTTGTAAGGGATGTATGCTATTAACCAGAAATGATGAAGCTGGTCATGTATATCTTCCCTAAAAAATTATGATTTTATTCACATGTAGGTTTTATATTTTGGAGGGCATGAGCAAGAACACTTGAATTTTGTCTACATGTGTTGTCTTTTAATGTTCATGACCCTAATGGTGGTTGGGTGAGAATAGGGGTCAAGAAAATGATTTATTAGGCTTCATTCCATGTTTTTCCTGTAATACACCATATAAATAACTTCATTCAACAGTTTTCTGTAGGAAGACATGAGGTCTTGCCTCACAGGATGTTGCGAAGCTTAAATCATTGTAAATTGCTTTAGAGTGTCTGTTGGGGAGGTGCTATGGTAGGGTTGTGAAGCTGATTGTTTGCTTTTCTTGTTTTCCTTGTGCTATTACTAGGCAGGATGCTTCAAATAATAAATAATGTCTTGTCCTTAACTGGCCCCATTTTCCTGAGATACTTCACTGACTCTATCAAGAGATTTTTGTGCCTCGAATTACATCAATTTCTTTTTGCAGTCAAAAATTACTGAGGAGAAAAGAAAGTAGATCTTGAATCTGATTCAACTGAGCTTCAGTTACTTTGAGACCTAGTTTTGATGACGTTCATGATTTTATCTTTGTTTCTTTTTTTAAGAGCATTATTATACAGCCACTAAAGCCAGCCAACGCTTTGAAGGAAGGGTTGGAATGTGCATTACGTAGGGACTTGCAAGTTTTGGTGTTGGGTGGGGATTTCTCTGCTGGGGCTCCGTGCTGTGGGCAGTGTTGTGGTGTTGGGTGTGTGCTGGCAACACGCATGCGTGGAGCAGGAATGAGGAAGTCAGGCACTTGCTGCCAGCGGAGAGTTTACTGGGAAGTTTGAGAGTGCAAACAGGAAGGGAAAAAACCCCTCAATCCGTGGGATATACTCTTCTGGGCTTATGGGATGTGTTGTTCATGGAGCTTCCCAGGCAGAGGTAAGAAGTTTTTGTTCTACCTACTCTTCTCTGATTAGGTATGGACTTTGCCTCTCTCTTTAAAATTTTTAAGAGGTTTTTCTGTGGAACTGGATATGGAAAATACAGCTAGCGTTATTTATCCTTTTCTGTGAACCGTGAAGTTGGCAGTGCAAGGTGCTTGTAAAAAAACACATTGCTTTTATCTGGTATGGGCTTCCCATAGGTTGTCAGGTCGGTTTTTCCCTAAAACAATATTCCGGACTTTTAAAAATATTTCCTCGGGAAAAAGAAAAAAGCTATTTAGGTGTCCTCAGAAATACTGTCTATTACAATAGCACACCAGAGTAGAAAACAAAAAGGTTCTGTGGAGCACCGGCAAAAACTTGTCTGGCACAGACAAGAATGGAGGACGTTCAGCTGCTGGCTAGAATTGTACTATGGATATCTGGTAATCCTTATGAGCTAGGAATTGCTTTATTGTTGTCTATTAATTTAATTTAGGCTGATGATTTATTTTTGATTTCACAGTGTCAGGCTTTGAAGTAGTTAATGTACCCCAGAACCAGTCTCACAGGAGAGAGTGTGCCTGGTTACTTTTTCTCAGAAAAGTCTAAGTTATTATCAAGGAGTAAGAGTCTTCAAAAGAATTAGTGAAATGGTGTTTTCTTTATTAGAATAAATAATGTTTACTCAGGAGTCGTATCTGCATGAGCAGCTCAGTTGGCAAGCTTGAGTTTGTTTTGGCTCTGAGGAGCTGCCGTAGTGTTAAGCCTTGCACTAAATAGGCTTTACTTGTGTTTACTGGTAACTGCGACAGGAAGCTGCACTTGGTTTAGCTAGGTGTAAGACTCAGCAAAAATGAAACAGCTTCAGTTTAATTGAATTTTGGTTAGGAAGGTGTTGATGCTGTTTGGGTAATGTAATGCTGTTGGAATACATAAAACTCAGGAGTGAGTAATGCTCTTAGGAGCTGTATGTACTGAATTGGCAGGAGCTCAGCCAAGGGTGCCCCTTAGGTATGCTGAGTCATCTGCTTCAGCTGTGACATGACTTAGTGTGGACTGCCGCTGGGACAGAGCACTGCCGACTCGGTAGTGATGAAACAGCACGTGATGTGTCCATGCAAGAGCATGCTGAGTCCAAATAACATGTTTGGGAGAGAATTTGGGGTGTGCTTCGAACCTGCACCGAAGGACTCCCTCAGAGAGTGTGCTTAATTCAAACTGAAAGCAGAGGAGTTTTCCTGTGTGTCATTGTGTGTGAAACTTGATGCCAGTGGATGTTGGTACAGACTATTCTGCATTTTACAAACATCTTTTTCTCAAGAGTTGAATCTGCAAAGGACATGTGGAAGACTCTGGTTGCCACAGATATAACACAGTTTGGACACGAGCCTATGTGAGCCCCTGCATTGTAGTCCAGCAGAGTGAGGATTGAGTGGTTGTTCCAGTGGTTTGTCTCTAAAGCACTGGCAGGGTCCCAGAGGAGACAGGTCACCGATCTGATTACAGTGTGACATTTCCAGTCTGGGTTGAAGGATGGAATTTCAAGGATTTTTGCGGGGCTGGGAGGCCTGGAAGAGAGGAGAGATTTTTCCAGGTGGTTCTAGATGTGAAACAGCTTATGCAGGGGTAAACAGGAGGATGAGACTTGCATACAGGTATCTTATATTTTCAAACTCAGAAATAACAAAATCAGTCTGTCTCTGATTTCAGTGTAGGAATCAAGGTCTGTCTTGGGGCATCTTCATTCTTCATTACACCTTTTTGCCTCCCAGTTTATGTACTGTGGGTGTCTTTTTAGGTTTTTGCTTTCTTGGGTTTTGTCATATCTGTTTTCTTCAATCATGCACAAAGAAGTGTGTATGGAAATACATTTTAGAGTATTAGAAGCTACTGAGTGTGAAATACTTAGTGAATTGAGCATGGGTTAAAAATGTAATATTATGGAGAGGCGGGCTATTTAAATAGTTAGGTACTTTATAAATGTTTGCATTCTTTATGATTTACTTACCACTGGTATAATGCTGAAGAGAAACATTTTTTTAAAAAGCATTGTACTATAAAAGTGAATATACTTTTCCTACTGTACATGTTCAAAGAAGTGTTCTCTTTTTGTAGTGGTGATGGTTCCAATAGCAGACAGGGATAGTGAAACTCTTATTTCCACTGTTTTATTCCTGTTTGTAATGTCTCCTGTTCAAAGTAGCTCTTTGAAGTTAGAGACTGTTTTTTTCCAGTTATTTCCAAGGTCATAGTAAGTCACAAACCTTGATACAAGCCGTAGGTATCTTCAGCAGCTTCATGTCTCTACATCTGTGAGCTTGTGCCTGGAAGGGATTTACATTGTGTCTGAGCACTTGGCTCTGCTCCCTTGTCCGAAGGTTAATGGTCTGGCAGGAAAACAGGACCATATATGTGGAAAGCTGTGGCACCAGCAGTACCTGGTTTGTGCATGTGGCTTGTGAACCCTCAGTCCTGTGATGCCATTGCTGTCTTGTGTGGGATCAGAGGAATTTGCACAGTTTGTGCAGATCTGCTGTTGAGATCCTTTAGAAGCACAGGAACCTTGTTCCAACAGCTATTCCTTTTTGTGGAGAAAAGGTTGGCTGCATCACACCAGGTAGCCATCTGTTGCAGCAACTAGACTGTGCTGAAATAATGATTTTCTGAGGTGTATCACAGCTGTATGTTCTACTGTCAGTGGCCTTTTGGCATTTAGGCACCAAGACACAACCTCAGACACTGCAGAGTCTCTGAGAGCTGTGCTTATGTATAAGCTTTGCTTCCCTTGTTCCCCAGCCTTTTGAACCTGTCTTGACGTGGGATCGTGGATGCCACTAATTGGTCCCTCCATCTCCAGACTCCCCAAACTTCTCTTTCAACTGTTGAATTTGTAAATAAATATGACCTATTTCATTATGCCAGAGGTACAGGTAGCAACAACAAGGCTCTGTTTACTGGGGTTTTTTAATTAGTTAACTAACATTAAAGTTACATTCAGCTCCTTCCAGTTCACACCTTGGGATAGTGGTGTCTCCATCTGCTTTCTAGACTTGATGGTACAGCTTCACGTTAGCTTCTGGCTTTAAGTCTCCTCAGTTAATAAAAAACTTCTTTTCCTGAATGCTTGGCTAATAATTTGTTTTAAATAGACTGTTCAGTTTGTTTCTGAGTTGGAGAGGAGTCTTGGAAATTGTTGCTAGATATTCTCATAGCAGTGTGGTCAAAAGGAAGAACTATGATTCAGCTCTTAAATTTTGATCCCCAAAGGATATTTTATAGCACAGCCATACATACAGTAGATTTACCTAGCTGTGTACTGCTCTTTGCAGAAGGATTTCTGTGGAGTTGCTGGGTGGTTTCTGTTGCAGATTTGGTTTACAAAGGATAATTCTAGCTTGAATGCTTGTTACCAAACTTTACTCAGTATATAGAGGACAGGTAGCCAGGGAAGGCTTGGAAATAAATTTGCTGAATAGTTTAGGATATCATCTCTCAGTGTAGTAACCTAAAAGTATAGAAGATTTCGTTTGGATTGTGGTGATACATTAGTAATGGGAATGAGTTGACTCTATGTTGACAAGATGGAAAAAAATGGCTGATTTGCTATTAAAGAGGAAAACTCAGCTAAAAGCTTAACTAGTAACACTTCATTGTTTACCTTGGCAAAATAATGTTAACTGTGGACAACATTGCACTAAATTCTGAAAGAAAGAAGCCTTTTTTCCAGAAAAAAGTGGCGAGGCTTTTCGGAGTCTTTATTTTAGCATTAGATTTTTTTATTTTTTTATTCTGTTTTAAAATGCCTTGACTCTGAATTGCACAGGTCCTGATATAAAGTTTCTCTCTTTGCCTTTAGAATTTAGATTTTAATTGTAAATGTTTTTTAAGCTTAAGATTTGATTAAAAGTTGTTATTTTGCTTAGGGAGGAACTTTCTGTCAGAAAAGATACTAGCAAGCAAGTGTGCAGTCCTTGGTTTGAAACTGAAGTCAGTGGTCTGTGGGAAAGAAACGAATATATATGGGTGGTTGGGGTGGGGTTTTTGTTGTCATTTTGCTCAACTTGATTTAGAACAATTGGTTATGAATCAGTGACTTGCACTTTTTTTTTTCAAACTCCACTGGTGAAAGTAAGCCAGACATCAGAAATTATTTTATTTCCAATTTTCTTTTTCTATAATGATTTTTTCATATCAGGTGATCCAACTATTCTTTTACATTTCTTCTCATATGAGTTCCACATTTTTCTGTCCCAAAGGAGTATCTTATCTTCCATTCCCTTATAATGAGTAACATTTGATGTTAGTATTTTGATTTGAAAGTGTCAAATAATAAAGACCTCCCAGCTTTTCTTCTATTGTAGTTTCAGTGTGGTTTCTCAACAGAGTAAAGATGTTGCTTTCTCTATCAATATAATCTCTAGGCAGGCAGTGAATGATATAAATTGGGGTTACATAAGGAACAGTTAAGGAACAATTGTCAGTCATCCAGTCACAAATGACTACTAGAAGTGGTTGTCCAGTTTTTGAAGGATGGAGGTGCTTGGATGACAGACAGAGGGCAAGTTAACAGTGCTGAATTCCAGCAGGAGTGCATGCAGATTCCCAGGGTAGCTGAGATGGGTCTGGATGGATCCATGTGGTACCACACAGGTCGGTACATATGAGGTTGTGTGGGAGCTGCATTGCACAGAGTCTGACTGACCCTGAGCCATTCATCCTGTCCCCCTCGAGGCTTGGGCAGCTCACACATTTCCAGAGTCATTGGGTGCCAATCCAGAACCCACTGGACTGTGAAGAAAGTGTGCTTGTGATACAGGCTTTGGATGAAGCCTTGTCTAAGTAAAATAATTTAAATATTTAATTATTTTGTACAGTAGATATTGTACAAAAGTGGATTAGTGGAATGGTCATTTTTTATTCACATTTTGTTGATGCCAATTTGCTCATTTATAAAGAGAGAACATAAAAACTAAAAGCTAATTAGTCTTACAACTTCAATGTGATAGTTGTCTTCCTGGATTTATTTTAAGCTGTATAATCACAGAAATGGTTTACATTGGCTTTTCCAGAGACAGAGACTAGCTGTAATTAAAGCAAGTTGTGA
This sequence comes from Dicaeum eximium, assembly GCA_013396995.1. Lineage (NCBI taxonomy): Eukaryota > Metazoa > Chordata > Aves > Passeriformes > Dicaeidae > Dicaeum > Dicaeum eximium. The sequence goes on along the minus strand of VWZP01009951.1, from coordinate 748,416 downwards.
CTCAGTCCTGTATTTAATGTCAGAACTGCACTCCTAGCTCAGCTACACCTTGATAAGTGCTACTTCCCAGCACAGAGGAGCTCATGTGCCTGTTCTAGTACAGAATGCTAACTTTGTGTTTCTGTTTTCTTCTAGGTTATGTTTCACACTATGTGCAGACTGTCTGTACTTACGGAAGATATTTAAAACCAAACAGACTTTTTTGCAAAATTTTGATTCCAGTGGAATCTGTGCTTTAGATTTTTGTCTTGTCAATTAACTCCTGAAGCAATGCCTGTACAAGCTCCACAATGGACGGATTTTCTCTCCTGCCCGATTTGCACACAGACTTTCGACGAAACGATCCGGAAGCCCATCAGCTTGGGTTGTGGCCACACTGTCTGCAAGATGTGCCTCAACAAGCTCCACCGTAAGGCATGTCCCTTTGACCAGACCACTATCAACACAGACATTGAGCTCCTTCCTGTGAACTCAGCCTTGCTGCAACTTGTGGGTGCTCAGGTATCTGTGCTTCCTTTTTTTTTTAAATCTGTTTCAGTGTTTTCCTTCTTTTGGGAGGACAAGTCAGGAATAATAAAGAATATGATGTTGTCGTAATGATGTGAAGAGAAGGCATATCTACATTTCTGTACATGTTTACAAGAAGTAGTAAAGGTGCCTGGATCAATAGTTTAAATCTTTATTCTGCTGGTGACTTCTGCTGTGACCATGACTTTTGTTATATCTAATTCACTGGGCTGTTACCAGAATGGGTTTGTTGTGTTTTATTCCTTTTTCCTCAACTCTTACCTAGCCATGCTTTGCCAAAAGGATGAGCTGGATCAGTGAGCTTATTCTGTGGGAAGACATTTTTCTCTGTTAGGTTATGTGCTTTAGTGTATTCCCCCTGTGAGACCTGTTGTCGCAAAAGCAGGAGGGGAGCGTAAAGGATGTGGGACAGATCTCTCTGGTAGCAGCCTTTACACAGCCTTATTTGAAACTGTGACTTCCTGAGATGACATGTTACTCTAAATCCATATTGCTGAGTGGGGAAAGCCTGCTGAGACTCCCTTTTTGGCTGGAATAGGTACTGGTGAGGTCAGTTGAAGTGGTGATCTGATGAGGATGAGTGGCACTGGTACTGACAACAGCCCCAGCAAAGGGCAGGGGTGTGTGGAAAGCAGGATCACCCTGTTCAGCTGCAGCACAGACTTAAGCTGGCAAAAGCTTGTCAATGTTAGGTCTCGGGTAGCTCCCTGTGACCCACACCTTCCTAGGCTTGTGGACAGGATTGTGGTCTTAGGAGAAGAGGGATAATTGTGTCTAACTTATGGGTGAAGAATGAAAGTGTAGATGGGATGCAGTTACCATAAAGGGGTTACTGCTTTATTTTGTACTGCTTCAGTGTCTGGGATAAGTGAAATTAAACACAGCAGAAACTTCAATGAGATCTGTAGTTTGGGGAAAAGGAAAGAATTGTGGAAGAGCCGTAAAAGGTGTGGAGGAAAGAGAGATGCTCCTATGTTGCTTTTTATTAGGTACTGCGACTTCCAGGTCCAGGTGTGCTTTTGCCACTTCTTAGTTTATCAAGTAATATGGCTAATTCAGTGTTTTTCTTTTGTGGTGTATGGCATAGAGGTTATTTCAGAAGCTCAAAATCAAATGGTGTTTCTGGCTGTGCTGAGTGACTCATCCTGCTCTGCAGGAGGAAGCAGTGAGATTGTGCACTCCCATTCCTGTACTACACTGTCAGCTTTGAAGAGCTTCCAAGCAGTATGAAATCTGTGGTGATGTCATTAAATGAAGTTGTAATTCTCTTTCTCTCTTATATGTTCTTCCTTCCTCTCTGCAGTTTCTTGAATATTTCCAGTTGCATCTGAATGTTCACATTTATGATAAATGTCCTCCCCTTGAATTTTTTGGGTTGTTTTGTGTGCATTTGTTAAGCTTTATGAGAAGCTGTATGATAGCTTCAACTTGACCTTTGCTAGAATTTAAATTTTTGTAAAAACAAGATTCTCTGGAATGAGGTGGAAACCCACCCTGGTCTGTATAGCTAACAGAATTTTTTTCTGGTTTTACTAGTTAGCCAGCCAGAGTTTTCACACACACACTATGTGTGTGAGGTATGAAAAATGATTTTATAATATAGTGTTTGTCTTGAGAGTACTCTGAGCTTTAGGTTCTGACTTTGCACTAATGATATAATTTTGTGCTCCCTTTTTATCTGAAAATTTTGTGTGATGAAGATTCACAGGACTTTGTTTCATCATCACCTTAAAGCTGCAAATGCCACCAAAAACTACATTATTCCCACCCCAGTTCTTTGCCACTCATTTCTGATTGTTTGCTACTCCCAGCATTCTGTTACCTGTAACAGTAGCCATGGATCCTAGCTGGGTGTTATTACTGGCAAATATTCCTCTTAAGAGAAGTTGGAACCACCTTCCCTGCCAGCTCCTAATTTCAAATGAACATGTAAATTAAATTAGTCTTTAACATAACTCACTCTCCTTTCTCTTCGCAGCTGTTGCAGTGTTTACCAGACACTGGACTACTAGAAAATGAACACAACTACTTTTCTGTGACGGACAGGGAAACAATTGCTATTTTCCAGTAGACTGTCTAAGGCCATTTTTTAAAATCTTTTTACAGAAAAAGGCTTGCTTAAGGACAAATTGCAAAAAAAAAAGGTACTTTAGTGAAACTAGTCATTTTGAACTGTTCCACTAAGAGAGTGCACTCTTCTGCTATTTCAGCAAAAATGGTCTGTGAGCAGCAATCCAGCTTTGAAAACATGAGTAGTGTTAACTTCAGTTGAAACTGATTCCATTTGTTTTTCCACTTCCGGGTTTAGTTTCAGGAGCATGTGTGTGTCATTAGTGTCCCTTAATCTCCAAAAAACCGCTGTACACCTTAAGCTGAGTCCACAGAGACCTGTAATATTTTATTTGTAAATGCTGAATTCCAAAAAAACAGGTTTCATTTTGGAAGGAAGTACAGTAAAGCCCGACTAAAGCTTTTATCTGTGAGGGGGAAGAACAGTTTGTTCTTTTCCCTTTGGAGTGACTTCTGAGGAATTCACACATTTATAGTTGTTAAGTGCTTTCTTGCTCGAGGTGGAGGAGGAGACCAGGCAGTTTAAAGAAACAAATCTATTCTGCTGCGACTGGCAGCAGGGACAGGATTCCAGGGCAAGTCACTTTGGCTTTTGTGCAAGTGTAGTGAGTGAAATAAGCAGGACTGTACTTGTGGGGAAAACATACTGAATTTGTCACACAGTCACCCAGGAAAGCAGTAACGTATTTCTCTGACAGTAGCATTCTCTCTCTGGATGGATTTTGTCACTCTAGTGGTGAAAAGAGTTGTTTTCTTACTTGAATTAGACTCTTAGTTTTCCCTCTCTCCACCCCTTTCTGAAATGAAACCCATTGCCCAGGTTATAGCCATCCTTCGTGTGAAAATGAACTGTCGCAGATTCAGATTTCTACCTGCTCCCCTGTGGCATGGTACACATCAACACTGGTTCCAGGGGCTGTTCTGGAAGGCAGTGGTCATAGAATCATAGAATGGCTTGGCTTGGGAGGGACCTTAAGAGTGGTCTCATTCCAGCCCTGTGCTGTGCGCAGGGACACCTTCCACTAGACAAGCTTGCTCCAAGCCCTATCCAGCCTGGCCTTAGACACTTGCAGGGATGGGATATCCACAGCCTCTCTGGTTAGGTAGTTCAGACCATGCCTAGATAAGTTTTGCTGCATAAAATGAGGGAAGGAAAGGGATCATAAGGGGAAGATGAGAAGAATTATTCCTGGGAAAGCTGGACATAGCTGAGTACCTAAGCAGGAGCTGTGAGGGAAGGGAGACACAATGGCCTTGGACATGAATCAGCAAGGCATTCATAGGATACCTTGCTTCTTAGACTTCCTGGGTAAAGGAATCACTTACGTTTGTTCCTGTGGGAATAAGGTTTTGAATTTTAGCTATTCAAGCATGCCCATATTACTCACTATATATAACTATTCTAAGTGTTCACCTGGCTAGTGTTTTGAAGGTACCTAATAATGGATCTGTCATCTAAGCTCTTCCCTCGTGTTTTTTTAACCCATGAAACAGCAGCATGCTCATTCCAAACAGGTGACATAGAGTGGCAGAAATGCCTGTGGTGCTTTAATTTTGGCATAGTCTCCTGCTGGACGTGAAAAATGCAATTCTAGACGTTGGAATGGTACATGATGAGAGACTGGGTGATCTTAACTTACAGCCCTTTCAAAAGGGGAAGATTGCAAGTGCAGAGCTATTGGAAGCACATTTGATAATTTTTTATTTTAACTTTTGATGAAATGAAGTGCCACAAGAGGAATTATCTATGAAAAAGATGCTTTTAATATAAACCTTTGAGGAACTAAAGATGGTAGGCTTTGGGTTTTGTTTGGTTTCTTTTGGCAGGAAGCAAATAATTCATTTGCAGGGAGGGGGAGGGAAATAGTGCTAGAAACAGTTTTCCAACCGTACAAAAAGGGGTTTGGTCTGTTTAACATGTTCTCATTCTGTGCAATTAGATGTCTAATGGTAATTACTGACAACTCAAGCTGACTTTCTTCATCAAACTACGCTTAAATCACCAATTCAGAATCACTGCCTGGTATGAGATTATGCTTTAGCATTCTTTTCCAGTCCCCTTCCTTATGCTGTCATAACCTGTCTCTTCCCACAGCCACCAGCGATGCTGATGGGTAACATTCCACTGCCAGGATACTTGCAGTCATTGCCAAAGCAGACCCATGCAAAACCATCACAGATTTAATGCAATTAAACGTCTGAGATAATTTTTCCTGTCTTGCTCTCATCCCCTTTGGGAGGTGTTGATTACATGATATGAATATATTTGCAGTAGAAGCTGTCATAAGGGTGTGATGTCTGAGAGAACAGAATATGGAATGAGTGTGAAAATAATGAGCTCACTCTGTGGGGCATCCATTCTGAGGCTCCTGAGAGGCACTGTAAACAGCAGTGACCATAGGTCATGCATGCTATTAAAAGGATATTTTGGGAAGGGGAAGTGAAAATGCTGTCGAGTTGAATGATTTCTCAGTTGTCCCTCAGCAATTCCATGATGGAGCCAAAGTTGAAATTCACATTTCCTGTCACTTTTATGAATTATGTCTTTATGATTTTTCTCTTAGTAGATGCTATTCTTACAATCATTCTAACCATAAAATATTAAAATAAGTCTTGGAAGTGCATATAATAGAACCAGCAAAAAGAAAATTACTTGTAAATTTTACTGTGAGGTGCACTGCATGAGTCAAGTGTGTGTGCAGGAGAAATAAATTTTCCTGAAAACCACAGAAAAAACGTGTTGCTTTACTCTTCAGTACTACACTTACTCCAGCTTCAGATAAAAGTTTAATCTCTTTTGGGCTCATTTTGCAAAGAGTACAGTTGTACAAAGCATTTAGATTTTTACATTGAAGCTTCCCTTCAAAAGAGAAGGAATAGGAACAACATGCAGATAGTGTTTGAATAGCTTGATTAGCTCTTGGAAGTTTCTCTCTGCCAGCTTTTCCATGGGGGAGGGGGAAGCTTTCTGTTAGTTGCTAGACAGTCCTTGTGTCTCACTGGTGGAGTTGTGCTGTGTCTGGCATTCCAAAGCACTGCTTTGAATGTGTGCTAAACCCACTTGAATTCAGGGTGGAAATCCAGGGCTGGACACAGCTTCCTGTCCCACGTCTGTTCCCAGCCCCCTTTGTCTGCGGGGCTATGTGACACGGCCGTTGTGTTTTGGGTTGTCAGCGGTGCTGGATGCAGTGCTTGCAGGAGCAAGTAGGAATTTGTACAAAATATTTGACTGCAGAAATAGGGCAGACATGGTGCAGTGTCTGGACACATACACTTGAGATGTGTCATTTGCTCAATAAGCCTGTTCTGCTATGTTACCTTCCTGGCAGAAGCAGATGGCTAAAATGGCAGTGCCTTTGAAAAGGAGGTGTGGAATATTCTGTTAAGGTGCAGGCAAATGTTGCAGGAGTTAATAATTGTCTCCCAAATCCCAAGAAACCACTCAAGATAAGGCTGTTCTAACTGTTTACAGTTGACCACTCTAACATACAGAGTTGAAAAATCTCCTTTTGCTGAAATTGTTCTTGCTTACAGACACAAAAACTCCTCCAACCCGAAAAACAAAATACCCCAAACAAATGCTGGCCTGAAATTAAAACCAAAATGCCACAGGACATCACAAGTTAACTTCCATCAGTGATAAGTATCGAGGCTAATCTTGTTGTCTCAGTGTGATTGAACTTGGGTTTTTTCTCTTTATTAAGAATGAAAGGCTAGATCAGACACAGCCTCTATCTTGTTTCTGTTAGTTTGGGGATGATACTATGTTAATTGCAGCTGATATGTTGCATTTTGAGACTTTTTTGTTACCTGCTGGGAAAGCAAGATAGTAACTTTTTACTTTCCTCTGTGTGTCACATGAGAAACTTAGCATGGTGAGACTGTTGTCTAAGGAGAAGTGTGATCCTATGGCTGAAGCATTGCTTTCTGCTAAAATTGATAGGAAAGCTGTTCACATTGGTGATGGCAACCTTTCACATGTGTGTACATATATTTTGTATATATTTACTGCTTTTATTTGGTGCTGGCATCATAATGCTGCTGTTGCTGTGGCTGGGTTATGCACGAAGGTAAGCAGGTTTGTATCTGTATTTATCTGACGTATTAAAGGCTTTTGCTTTTAGATTGAAGGCCTGGGTTGGTCCTTGTAAGCAGCTATGTGGGATTAGCATGCTGTTATTGCCACTGGGGTGGGGATTGACTTGGAAATAGAAGTTTGAGATCTATTTGCACTTTGACAGCAAATACAAAAAGTGCTTGTGTTTAGTCTTCTGAGGAATTCCAATTCTCTGTACTGTCACAATGGGTTGACTGCTGAACAGTGATGTTGAGAAGTGTTAGTACAGTGCTATACTGCACCCTCAAATTTGATGAAAGCTTTAAGAATTTACCAAGAGGACAGTAGAAACAAAATTACTACTTGGAGGCGGGTGGTGCAAATCCCTTGGGAAAATCCTGATTTCTGGTGAATGTCTGCAAGAAGAAATAAATGTCACTTGACAAAAACCCAACACAAAACCCCAAGGATGTAATTGGCTTCTGTCATCAGATAAATATTCACTGGGTGTGTTCATATGCACTTCATAGGGTAACTTTGTCATGCTGCTTTGTAACTGTGTCTAGTCAGAATATGTTCCAAGGGTGTCTTAATGTATTTGCTGCTAAGTCTTTCTTCCACTAATCTTAAGTAGCAGCAGTCTCTTATCTCTGGATGATTTTAGAGCTGTGAGGCCATAGATACAATTTTGTACTTATTGGCAGACCAGGGTTCTCCTTATTTTTTTTCTTCCCCCTGAGTTTTTAGCCAGTCAGCTTTGGGGATGTTTCAATGTGTTCTATTTTAGCCAAAATTTTATAGTTGTAGGAAATGCCATGTTAAGCCTTCTCCTTCTAGTTCCTCTCAGCCACTAAATAAGTCTCTCAAACATAAATTGTCTTTTTGTTTTCATTTTCACTGAGGTTTCTTATACTATTTGTTCAGTAAATAAGCTGAAAAAATGCTAAGTAATATAGAAAAATCACAGAAGGAGAACAAAACAGGAAATGGGGTGCAGTAATAAGTGTTTATTATAAGCATGGTTGCCACTTAGTTATGCATATTCATAGTAGATGTACATGTCATCTCTCTTCAGGTTCCTGAGCAGCAGCCGATTACTTTATGCAGTGGAGCTGAAGACACCAAGCATTATGAGGAGGGCAAGAAATGTGTGGAAGAATTGGCATTGTACCTCAAACCACTCAGCAGTGCAAGAGGTAGTTCCTGCATTGCTTCCTTGGAAAATGAAACCAAAAAAAAACTAATAAGATGCAAAACAAGCTATCCAAATTATTCGTTAGTGTGTTTAGAAAATGGATATAAATCTAGTTTAGAAACAAGTTGAAACAGATTTCTTAAACATTAAGGTTATGTTTTCATGGAGAGGAGGGGGATGTAGAATTGAAAGGTGTCAAAAATAATTCAGAGAAATGGCTGAGGTTTTTGACCATGCTGTAGTGAGTTGAGACAAACTTTGATTTGATCTTTGCAGAGAAGTAAAAATAAATAATTTTGCCCTTTTTTCAGTTCTGCTTTGTGATAACTATAGTTATGCAGCTGTTCTGTAGAGGATGAATAAACTGATATGATAAAGTTACTACATATAGATAAGGAAAATTATAAGTAGTACTTTGTTTATACAAGGTCAGATACAAGGGTATCAGATACTGGGTAATTCTAAGTTAGCAAACCTGCACTGTGTTCAAGAGATGGATTTTATATATATTACATGTGCTGGATTTGGACAGTCTGTCAGCCCAAGCAGTGCAGTTGAGCATCATGAGCATTAGGTTATCAAAAATGATTTTTTTTTGAGAAGCTGTCTGAGTCTTATGCGACCAGTGCAGTGTGACAGCAATATCACTGGGAATTGGTGGCCCAGTGAACAAGCTCTGACTGTAGAGCAAACTCAGCATGGCAGCTGTGTGTCTGGTGAGTCACCTCTTCTAACCTGAATTAGGTGGCTCCCACCATGTTTGTGACTGAAAGTTTTGGCCAAAGCAGTTCAGGACTCAGGTAAGCTCTAAACCAAACCAGTGAAGGTACTACATGTAGGCAACAAACCAAATGTGTTGTGAAAACAAACAAATGTCCAAGTGATCCCTGAAGTCCATGAATAAGGGATAACTGGGAATCTGTGTGGGAGGGTGTTGGACAACCTACCAGTATGGGGAAACAATTCATTAGAGGTTCCATCTTCTTAAAAAGCTGGATCAGTCAATCACAAGATTAAGCCTGTGGGGAAGCTGACTACCAGAAAACTGCTTTTATTGCCAAATGAAACAAGTGAAATGAACTTAAGATATACCTTGACTAGTATTCTCTTTGGCAAAATGGACACCAGGAGAGCTAGGTGTGCACTTGTCCAGTACAGTCACTAAAGACTGGCACAAGAAGAGGAATATGAGGTAGTTTATTATTCTGTTTCATTTTGTTTTGAAGGTGTGGGTCTTAACAGTACTACTCAGAGTGTGCTGAGTCGTCCCATGCAGAGGAAACTTGTGACATTAGTCCATTGCCAGCTGGTGGAGGAGGAAGGGCGGATCAGAGCCATGCGTGCAGCACGGTCACTGGGTGAAAGAACAGTCACAGAGCTCATTCTCCAGCATCAAAACCCTCAGCAGCTCTCCTCCAACCTCTGGGCTGCAGTGAGAGCCAGAGGGTGCCAGTTCCTTGGGCCAGGTAGGTGACATTGCAGTATCACTGCTGTACTAGAAGCAATTTAGAATTGAGCCATTGGCTGTCTAATTGCCCAAGTGATTTTATTAAGCAACAGCCTAATTTCTTATTAGTAGTCTTCAGAATTAATTATGTGTCTGGGTTGCTGTAGTTGGGTTTCCTTGTATTTTTAATGCTTTTTCAAGTCTTCTGTAAAATTCAGAATAGGTGTTCTGTTCTTGTCATAAGATAAATGACAAGTTGCTATTCCTTGAAGATCTTTCTAGAAAAAATAAGGTTACTGGAAGTGACTGGCATGGCTTCTTTTCCTTCTTAGGGCAATAAGCATACAAAACAGTTATGGGGAGAGATTTGTTGCAGTTACGTGTACATATTTTTAAGAAGTTGTGCATTTATACATTCAATTCCTTTGCTTAAAATACTGGGATGAATGTGGGATATAGGCAATACACTTTGAAAACTTGTATTAATGATCAAGAGATGTACAGACAGGAATCTTCTTATCAGATGATACCCAAAATAGATGTTGTAGTGTAGTAGTAGTAGTAATAATAATAATATTAATATAATAAATAATAATAAATCATAATAATGACAATAATATTAACGGTAAAAAGTCCTGTTTTCCCAAGTCACAGTCTGGAAATCTGGAAGAGTTCCTTCTCTCTTTGCCATCCCTTTTTGCTCAGTTCCTGTTTTTTCTCTCTGGATTTGTGTATCTGTTGGTGGGAGTTTTCAGTTGTTATCTCAATTGTAAGGTGAACAAGAAACTGCACAAATTTTACTTGGGCTTCTCTCATCCTTTTTCTCTTTTTGCATTTCCCCTGACTCTCAGCAATGCAAGAGGAGGCTTTAAAGTTGGTTCTGCTGGCTTTGGAAGATGGATCTGCTCTGTCAAGAAAGGTCTTGGTTCTCTTTGTGGTGCAGAGACTGGAGCCACGATTCCCTCAGGCTTCCAAGACTAGCATTGGGCATGTTGTCCAGCTCCTTTACAGAGCCTCGTGCTTCAAGGTATGAAGGAGATTCTGCCCAGAGGTTTCATAATGCTATGAAAACCATTGGTTTTCACTTTCAATTTTTCATTGTCCTGTTACATTACATGTGCCTAAAAATATGGGTAGTTAGATGAAGTATTGCTCATTAAGTCCCACATGAATTTAGAGAGTTCTTTGTCATTCAGCTGTAATGGCAGTGTAGGCTGAAACAGCGACTTGAAGCTGTAAAGTTAGGTTTTGCCTCTGTCCAGTTTCATAGAGGCACCGTTACAAAACCTGGATGTAAGGCAGCAGATTTACCTTCTTAGAAGTAGCTTAAAGCCAAAAAATCCCTAATTCTGTTAATTCGTTTGTGGTGTGGTTAGAATCAAAGACATAGGAGACTTTTGGGTGTCAGCTGTATGAAGAAAAACTGCTTAATGTACTTTACAGTATTTGATATCTGTTACTAGATGCTCAACTTAAATGTCATTTACTCTTGCTAAATGAGTAGAAAAACACTTCGGTTTTGCTAGTTTTACCCTCAAACAAGATTCTGTAATGCAAACAAAATATCTTGATTGAAGGTGTGGATGCTGTAAAATCATTGAGGAAGTGTGACACTTTGACCAATACATGAGTCAGAGTCCAAGTAAACAATGTTTTGTATCCATTTTATTGTGGTTCCACTCTATGAAGTGCGTGTTACTTTAGTAGGAACTGGTGTTCACTGAGTGGTGTCAAAGTTGATTTTAGTTTGGGAGAAGGACTTAATTGCTGACTGAAGATGTCACATGCCTCGGACCTCACGTAATCTTGGGCTTATCCCGCTTAATTGTCTTTGGCTCATTTCTCCTTACTAGGTGACCAAGCGAGATGAGGATTCCTCCCTGATGCAGCTGAAGGAGGAGTTTCGGACGTACGAAGCTCTGAGAAGGGAGCACGATTCCCAGATAGTTCAAATAGCTATGGAAGCAGGTTTGCGCATTGCACCAGACCAGTGGTCCTCGCTGTTGTATGGAGACCAGTCCCACAAATCCCACATGCAGAGTATCATTGACAAGGTAAAGCCACCTAAAATCAGCCCAGTTCATTTTGTTTGCAACTGTAGTAGATTTAAATGTTTGTAACGTGGAATTTAGAAACTGTGCCCACCTGGACTTGCCCATTAATCATTTGTCCTGTTATTTCAAAACCCGTTATGTCCTAAATAATTAGAATATGTTTGTAACCCAATGAATCTTGCTTCCTCTGCTATCCTGACATTTTTGCTACTTTACTTCTTTCTGCAGATGGAAACCCACAAAGTTTAGCTAAATAACTGGGGGGTGACCTTTATGAACAGTTGATAAGTGCCAATGTAGTGACAGAGGCTAATGGTCCATGTTTCTGGGCAGGAAGTTAGTGCATGAGTTGAAAAAAAAAGAGTGCCCACGTTTATGTCTGGAGCACAGAGGTGAAAGCACATTTTGTAAATAAAACACTGAAACTCTGGATGCCCAGATCTCTCTGTGTTCAGAAGCAACATTGGATAAATGGGCTTTTAGGTTAGGGGACACTTTGTTAAGTGCCTAAATTAGGTGGGAAGAACTGAACCTTGTTGAATGGTTATGAAAGCTGTGAAACAACTGCTGTTGGCTGCTGTGGAAGAGGATTAGCTTCAAGATAGCTTCTGCCCACCTTTTTAAGTGTCCTGCCAAACATCTCCTGAAGGATCTAGGTAGAATTAACAGTTGTAAATACTGGAATTGTGTGATGTTAGGAAATGGAATGTTGCCAGCTATCTTTTCCTTCAACCATCTTGTTCTTTATTTTCTGTTTGCTGTACTCTGTTTAAAGCAGGCTGCAAACCTGTTGGTTTGGGGATTGGAGATATTAGACTCTCCAGAAATCTAAATTAAATAGTTTCCTCCATGGCTCATTTTTGTCTTGGGTGGCAGCACAACACAAAGAAATGGGATTTATTGCTGGAAATAATACCAGCCTTTATTTTGTCTATTTAGAAGTGTAATTTAATGCAATGTTCAAGAACTGTGCATTCTTAATCGAAAGGGTTCACTGGAATGGGCTTCTCTGAAAGATGTTTATCTCCAGTTTTGGGAGACAATTCTTGTGAGTCTGTGGAGCAGCCTTCAGAAACCATGATGATTGCTATGCCTGTAGAAAGTTAATTATGATAATTTTTTTAAGTTGCAGACCCCAGCCTCGTTTGCACAGAGTGTTCAGGAATTAACTATTGCCCTTCAGAGGACTGGAGATCCAGCTAACTTGAATCGTCTTAGACCTCACCTAGAGCTCCTAGCAAATATTGATCCCAGTCCAGGTAAATCTGGATGTTTTTATGAAAACCTTTAAGTTTAGCAAGATGAATTTAACACTGTTCAAGGATTGAAAGCTGATCATCAAGTGTAAGGAAATGTCCTCCTTACTTATCAATTAAAGAGTTTTGGATACCAAAGTAGAATTTTGATAGATTGAATAGAGAGAAGCTGGGCAAAAGTCAGTCTAGACAAGAATGCTTTGTTACCCTACAAAATTCAGTATTTTCCTTGTTCATTGGTAATTCTGCAAAAATAGGAAAGAGTCTGAGAAGTAGAAGATAGTTGGAAAGAATTTAACTGGGAAATAATACCTAAGCTGTTGACAGAGGAGAGGAAGATGGAAATTGTTGAAAAAGTCAGCAGTGTAAGGATGGACTACCTGAGGGAGAAGGGAAGGGACAGAACAAAGTCCTATGGCTGAAGTTTTATTTTATACCTGTTAAATTTTCTTAAATCAATATTATATATCAAAATAGTGAAAAGATAAAAACTGCACCTTCAAGAGATGAGAAATGGTACTTTGGATTTGTTTAAACAAACAGAAGTTAAACTCCCTTTCCAGTGAGGTCCAGTTGTACTTTACAGCTAAAGGAGATGCAGTGCTTTCTTCCCAAATCTTTCATACTGAAACAAGCTGGGGACAAACCTGTGTACTGCAAATTTGTTTGCAAAAAACTGATATGGAAGGTGGCATCACTAATAGCCTCCCTTGATTTTGGTAGCCAAGTCTGGTCTTCATGTTTTTTTCTGTACTGGTGAGTTACCTAAAGAACAGCAGGGAAGCATGTTGAAGTACTTCTGGAAGAATTTAGTCCCTGTGAGCGGAATATAATGTCATTAATTCTGCTAAAGATCTTGAAAGGCTCTTTGAGGTACTGTGCTTTGCAGCAGAGTGTGCAGGCACACAGTGGGAGTGTTAGCTGCTGGAACAGATTCAAAAACTTAGAAAAGTAAATTGGTTAAAAGGAAAAGGTGCTCCTATAGAACTGAGACTGTACAATTTATTCACAGTGTTTTAGATGCTGGTCTGATTCACAGATTTGCCTTGTGATGTTTTCTCCACATGACAGGCATTAATTTCTGTTGCTGTTCCACGTCTGTGCCTGTGTAATCAGGCCAGCGATGACTGTATTCATATGGAATGATTTTACCTCCAGGAGTCTGAATGCAAAGAGGGATTTTGAACCTGATGTTTTTCTTAATGAGAAGAGTTTGTACAGTGCCTTTACTCTGGAGTTCCTGTGAGATGAGAAAGTACTTGTAAATGGAAATCATTTTACATGCTAATAATGGGCTTACTGGCTCTTTTGGTATTTTGTGCAGTTCAGTCTTAAGTTTATAGATACCTTTATTGTGTAATAGCTATAAATTGTGTAATAGCTATATGTCCCAGAATTAAGGTGCTGAATGCTTTTTATCTACTGATGAAACATGTTTTATATACTTGGCTAGTCAAGTTTTGTGATACTGATATAGGGGTTTGTACCTGGTTTTGGAAAATCCTTGTGATTTTTCTTTTTACATTTGGTGTTTGCTGTCCTTGCAACAGATGCTCCACCTCCAACATGGGAACAACTGGAAAATGGACTAGTTGCTGTGAGGACTGTGGTTCATGGTTTAGTTGATTATATCCAGAATCACAGCAAAAAAGGAACAGATCAACAACAGGTAAAAGCTAAATCATTTGGGAAATATAACCTAAATAATCCTGAATTTTATTGGCTGTATCCTATAGCAGAGGTTTACTAATGTCATCTGGAAAGGTTTGGTTTGACAAGGAGCTAATTGAAAACATCACTGTAAGTCATAGTTATCAAGCAAGAAACAAGAACGGAAAAAACATGAAACAATACATATTTACCTCCAAAACCTGTTGAATTGATTTCCATAGCTCACTAGGATGGAAAGAGAACAGTCTGATCCAGCTGCAGGCTTAGGGAAATTAATAACAAGCTTCCTGAGTAGAGGGTGGGGAAGGGACGCTGGGTGCTGCTGTGATTTGTGGGAATTTTCTTGGTTTTGTTTAAATGTGACACATTTCAGACAGCTGGCTGGCTGTTAATGAAATCATCCTTATACCTGTACTTAATGGTCTGTCAAGCTTGAAGATTTAAGAACGGTTCATATGAAGGTGCAATCCAAGTTCTTGAAACAAATTTTTTTGTTTCAGCAATGACAGTGTAATTGTATATTAGCTTCTCTCATAGTTACCTTATCACACATTCCTTTGATGTCATTTTATTGTGCAGCTCAGTTGATATAAATGCTGCTGAAATACAGAGTTGCCTGTCCCAGTCCTACTCCTCTGTCGCTTTGGCATTCTTCCTCTTGGAGAGCTGGTTTGGGGAGCTGAACTAGTAGAAAGACAATCTCTGCCAAAAAAAAAAAAAAGGCAAAATTAAAGTGAATTAATTCTGCAGTTTCACCTTTTTGCATTACTTGGGATGGATACTGAGCACTGTCAGCAGCAAAAGTAAAAACAGTAAAAATGCATAGGTGGGAATCTGGGAGGGGAAAAAAACAACAGATTTTGTTGTGGAGAGCCTGTGGTACCTGCTGTGCTGCTTGGAAGGGAGCCTGGAGCCTCCTGAGTAGGAAGGGATGTCTGCTGAGCTCTGGGTAAAGTTGTGCTACTTGGCAGCAGTGGCCAGTAGAAGGCTGTGTGGCTTATGTTCACTCTACCTGGATCTTCTCACTACAGTAGAAGTGAAAAAAAACATGGCAAAAAAAACCCCAAAACAAACCAAACCGAAAAACAACCAACCAACCCCCCAAACCAAAACAAAACTGAAAACAAACAAACAAAAAGCCCACAAAAAAACCCCAACAGTTTGCAGGTGACTTCTTGCATATTTACAGCTTTTGGTTTCTCAGAAAGCGCCTTGACTTTTACAGACCTTATCCCTTGTCGGGAATTATTGATAAGGTATATCTGATTATTGGTAATTTTTTCATCCTGAATCAGTTTTGTCCCCTTAACCATGTCCTAAAATGTACAGCTGTGTTCCGGTCAAGCCCTCCAGTAAGGAGTTTGAATAAAAATGTTGTAGAAAACTGAGAGTGACTTAGTTATCAAAACCCATACTCTTGAATCTGTTGGTTCTGTTGAAGAACCAAACACAAGCACTTCACTGGTTTATTTCATATCGGATATTCCTGAAACACTGAAATTTGAGGAATTATCAACAGTCAGACAGCAAGCCTTTGATAAGATTATACATTCAGCTTGGTTAAATGCACTTTGATGTTCAGGTATCTCACCTGGTTTCTGTAACCTTGTCAGCCCCCTCAGCACAGCAAGTACAAGACATACATGTGCCGAGACATGAAGCAGAGAGGAGGATGTCCCCGTGGGGCCAGCTGCACCTTCGCACACTCACAGGAGGAGCTGGAAAAGTAAGTGCCTCTACTGGTAGAAAGCAGTCCAGTCTTTGTTTGATCTTGTCTATAAGAGTTATTTCTCACATCTAGGAATGAAGGGAAAGGAGGTATAACCTGGCTGTTAAACTAGTAAGAAGTAGTGTGATGAACTTGTAACAGTGATCTCTTAGGTTTTGGAGCACTTGTTCTTCCATACAGCAGGGTATTTGCTTTGTTCATCAGTAATGCAGCTCTGAAAGTTTGATGTTACACAAGTGTTATCCAAAGTTTTTGGAGGTGGGCTGTTTTCCCGACTTCTTAAATGTGACTAAACATGCTGTGTGATGGTATTCACAGTGCCTGTTATTTGGGGGGTACTTCTCATCTTCCCTTTTTATTCAGGTAGGTTGCTGGCAGTTTTCCACATGGAAGGAATGTGTTGCTAGTTCTCCAGAGAGCTAAAACCAAACACTTCAGGATTTTTTCCTGCAACAGTTATTTGTGCAATCTGTCAAAAAGTTTCATGCAGATACCTTCAATTGCTTACATCTGTTGTTGTAGAGTTAAAAAATGATGGTCATATCAAGATTGCAGTGTAGATCCATTACAGATTTAGGAGGGGTACCTCCTTACCAGTTATGCAAGAGCAAGATGCTGGTGTTCTGCAGGTTGTTTTAATTTTTTTTAAGTAAAAAGGATTATTTAGGAGCTAAAAGAAATAAATACAGTGTATTTCATGTAGTATATTAGCTTGTTACTTGCTTTTGGGCTATTGGCCTCCAATAAGTCAAAGAAAAGGTGCTTTTTAATGAGAAGAATAGTGTAAAGGCTCGGAATTGGCATGCAGTGTTTCTTTTTCATTTCTTAATCTGAAACTCAAAGCATGAATGTCAGTTCATGGGCTGTATAGCCAGCATGCCGTGCATAGAGAGAACACGAAGAAGAGCAGAGCGTGTGGTGTCAGAATGACAAAGACAATTATTCATATGGACAGGGAATAGGACTTCAATACCTGTGTGCTGCAGAAACAGTTGAAGGGGTTTTTGCCTTCTGTCATCATGTTAATGAAATGGAGATTGGTAGTGCTGCTTTGGGATGTTTTGTTAACCTGTGTTGGGTCAGCATTACACCTCGGAGCCAGTTGTGTGTATCAAGGACTGTTTGTCAGCTTTGCAGGGGGGAGAGGCCTATTGTAGCCACACTGACTTGCATGCCTTGGTATTAATGTTATCCTGGGCTGAAGAGAATGTTTGTGCAGTTTTGGATTCCAGCAGTTTCTGTGGGTGGTTGGGGAACTTGAGAGTTCTGATGGTTCCTTGTACCTTTTATCTTTGCTTAATTTCTTTAAGTAGCTATTGTGCTAGTGCTTCTCCTTTTAAAAATGCTTTGTGTGAATAATGTGCATTGCTGTTGCTGTGTGACTCCTGTATCTCTCTATATAGCTTTCACTTTGGAGGAAGGTTATGGGGAAATGTGTGATAATGCTTTAGATAGCATATTATAATCTAAACTTGTTTAAACAGCAGCTCATTCTTCTCTCCACAAGGGACAAAGACCCTGTGTGCATAGGCAAGCACTTTTAAAAATTAATTTGTGTCCTGCACATGTGGAGACTGAAGCAACATCTAAAAAACAAAACAGCCCCAACAATAAAACCCCTTTTTCCTCTGTTGTGTTGCTGTTAATGCACATGGGCAACTACAAAAATTATGTTAAGACTGATTAATAACTGCCACCTTCTTCTGGAGTAATTTGTGTACTTTGCTAGTCTGGCTTCCCATCTCTGACTGTTACTAATGATATGGAAGTGTTGGCTCCAGCCTTGTTGAAGAAATATTATTTCCTTCTTGTTCACTGAGGACACTCAGGTCTGCAAATATGCTCTCACACTTGTGCTCTGGGATCTGAACTAATGGCAGGGTATTTAGTGGAGGACCTCCAACTCTGGAATTTCTTCTCCAGTACCGTTGGCCTACTGGTTTCTGTGGAACTTTGATTAAAATGCTTGTATTTGTTCAGACTTTAGTCAGAAGCAGTTAGATTTTTGGAATTGCTGCATGTTCATACAGTTTTTATCTACACAGTCACTTTATCAAACAACAGAAATGGTGTAAGCTGCATATTGATATAGTAACATAAATCTTAAACTGTGCTTTAAAATATATCCCATGGTAGTAAACACTTGGCTTATTATTGGACAAATAGAGCAAAAGGTTATAACTTCATATTTTTTCACTTAAATTTTCTGCTATTAGTTTCTTCTCTGAATAAAACAGGCTTGAACAGTCTGTGATTCATATTCTGAAGCTTGTATTACTGTATTTTGTGTGATAATAGTACTTTATGTGATACTTGGTTTTGGTTTTCTTCTCTTGAGATGCATATGTGTAAAGAAAGTAGCATTTGTAAATTCGCTGTGTGGAGTTTACCTGTGAATTCTTGATGAACTTGTCATTACAAGCCCATCCTTGTTCTGATTGAAACTCCTATTAATAGATCAAGTATCAGAGAAGTTGTTGTATTCTAAGAGGTATTCTCATAAGCCCCTTGGGGAGCTTGAATAAAAGGAAGCTTTCAGTAGAATCTATGTTGGAAAAATCTTGAAAGTACAGCTCCTTTTACTTTTTTTTTGTTTCAATTTTTGATATGTGTTTTCTCTCTCTGAAGATTCCGTAAAATGAACAAGCGTCTCGTTCCCAGAAGACCCCTTAGTGCCTCCCTGGGCCAGCTGAATGAGGTGGGCCTGCCTTCAGGAGCTATCCTCTCAGAGGAAGGGGGAGTGGACTTGCCCAATAGGAAAACTTCTGCTCTGCCAAATGGAATTGTGTCAACAGGCAGCACAGTGACGCAACTCATTTCTCGAGGGACTGACTCCGGTTATGAAAGTGCCCTGAAGCCGGGGAAGATGGACCATCTGAGTAGCAGTGCCCCTGGATCCCCTCCTGACTTGTACGGCTCTTCCTACCTGTTGTTCAAGTTGTTGTGTGTGTAAATGTGGAGTAGAAACAAAGTAAACCAGTTCTTTAAAAAAGAAACAGAGCTGGGGTTGTGGTTGTTCATGTGTTTGGTTGGGGGTTTTTTAGTGATTATATAGCAGAGTAGAAAGCTAAAGCTAAAACTCTGAACTGCATTAATTCCCTGTTTGCTTATATTTTAATTGGAGAAGGTGATAGAAGCCTTCAGAAGGTGGAGTGTAGACAAATAACTGTGTTAGAGTACAGTGTGCTATACCAGGCCTTAATGAGCAGTGCCATCTTTCCACTTCTTTAGGCTGGAATCTGTTCCCAAGAGCTCTATCTCTGCCTTGCCAGTGAACCCTCATCCTGTGCCTGCTCGGGTGCCAGCAGATCTGCCCTCAGTGTCTGTCACCAAGCAGTTGCAGATGGTACCACGAGGGTCTCAGCTGTACAATGCACAACAAGCAGATATGTTTTATCAAGACCCCAGAGGGGCTGCCCCATCATTTGAGCCAGCGCCCTACCAACAAGGTAAGATGAACACCACGCTCTTTTCATCCCCATGCTGATTTTAGTCTTTCTTACCATTCTGGTTTTTAAGCCCTTTAATTGAAGTTTTCTTACAAATGACATGGACAAAAGACACTAATATGGTGATGTCATAATAAAATGGAAATTGGTGGGATTTTATGCCTTGACTGAGGACTTCAGTGCAAGTGAAAACAATACCTGAATCTGTCTAAGTGTTGCAAGTCCTTCTATCTTCAGTTCTTCCTAACTGGGCTGGATGAAGGATCCAGTATGGTAAACCTTAATTCAGTTTGACTCAGGGAAAATGGAAATAAAGTGCATGTGTTGACTAGAAATAAATGAAATTAGAGAAGGGTATTCACAAAAAAAGAAAGCATCGTAAACAAGGAACTAAGAGGAAAAACTCTTAACTATAAAGAAATCACCTGAAGAAAGGTAATATTAAAGGGGATTAAAAAGTGAAGATACGCCTATCTGTATGAAAACAGAATGATTCTTAGGCAATGTGACATCACGGAGAAAAATGAGATAAAGTGAAGTTAATATGAAAGAAAAACAAGCAATGGAAGACCAAAGGAACTTAAAAGCAGTAAAAGCTCTAGAAGGGAAAGGCAAAATGGGGGAAGACATTTCTGAGAAACTTGCAGAGCATTTCACAGAAAAACAAACCACTTACATTTGTTCATTATGTGCCAGTGAACATCTGAGTTGTCTACAAAATTTGATGTCGTGCACATATTCATGCTGATTTTAAAATTATCCAGAGATCTCAGATGGAATAATAAAATCTTCAGGTAACCAGGCAATGTGATAAGTCTTTTGTGATTTACAGCTCTGAAATGTCTTTCTCCTGTTCAAAACATAGAACAAATCTCTAGATAACTTTAAATCCTAAGAATCCAAGTTCATTTACCCAGCCAGTGGCTCTGATATGTTGAGATAAATTGAATTTGGTTGCATGGATGAAGATGTACAGACCAATCTTCAGTTTACTTTTTAGGTCTTACCTAGCTGAAAGCATTTGTAGCAATCTGCAGAAACATTGTGGTGATTTATTTCGATTTGGTGTGCTGGCAGGATCTGTGGGGCAGCTGTGGTGGGCTTAGTCTCACAGCTCTTCATTAGCTACTGTAACAAATTGACACTGTGCTGGTATCTTAGGTAATTATACTGTGTCACTTGAGCTTGGATCAGCTTTTGCTTCTTCAGGTTTTTCTGCGGTCAATTTTTGTGGATAATTGTGGTAATTACTTTCTGTATCTTGTGTTTTTTTCCCCCCTTGCCTTGCTTCAGGAATGTACTATCCCACTCAGTCCATGTCTCGCTTTGTCCGACCTCCTCCCTCAGCCCCCGAGCCGGGTGCGCCGTACCTGGAGCACTACGGGCCGTACCTGCCGGAGCGCGTGGTGAGCCCGCAGTACCCGCAGCCGCAGGGCTACCCGGCCCTGGCGCAGCCCATGTACCCGCCGCACTACGACGGCCGCCGCGTCTACCCCCCCGTGCAGCCCTACCAGCGGGAGGACGTGGTGCGGGGCAGCCCCGTGCCCATCGACATCCCGCAGGCGGCCGTGCCCCTCTACGTGCCCGAGTCCAGAGACAGATACCAGCAAACGGAGGCTTACTGCCCCGTGGCTCCACATCTCGGTCAGATCAGACCTTCGTGCCACAGGGTATGGCTTCTACGCTGTGTTCTTGTCGTTGTTTTGAGAGAGAAACTATAAACTGCTTGAGGAATTGGGTATTTTTGTACTAAGGGGGTGGCCTTTGCAAAAGTCTGAACTTTAGGAAGTGGATCAAAAACTGGAAGGTAGCTTAGTTACTGGTCAGCTCTGCAGTTGTAATGATGTTAATATGTAAAAGTAGACTGCTTTAGTGCTCAAAGTAGAAAAGCATCTTAATTCACTTTGGAAATCTCGTAAGTCTCTGACTTCTCCAGCAAAGATTAGGCTGGAGAGGGCTACTCAAGTGCAGAGTGTGTGGAAATGGTCATGTGCATTCTTATACTGCCCATCTGTGACTAACAAACTCTGCACCTCAATAATAAACATTAAACATACCTGCCTTGATAAAAGAATTTAAAATTTTGCTCTTCTGATTTTTTTCTAGTTAGATAGCTAACTGGAGGGTCTTTCTCTTGTAAGTTTACAAATTTGTTTTGATAACTCACCATCTGGAATTGAGTTCTCTAGAATAGTTAGACGTTGGTCATTCAGATTAAAGACTCTGAATCCTATTGCTGAGTACAGGAAGCATTTTTAACATAACTTACAGATTTATCAGTTTGAGTGTGCTATGTTTGTGTTTAATTCTGTTGCAAAGTGAATAATAAATGTGACTAGTGACCTGTAGAGTTCTATCAATTTACTCTACATGACTGTAATGGGAACTTGCCATGCTGAACATGTCCCATTGGGAACTTCGCCAAGTAGTAACACATTGCCTGTTTGTGGGGTGTCTTGAACTAACAGTGGCCAGTGTAAGAACATGTATGTCCTATATGCAAGTTAACAGACTGTAACAAAGTGATCATTACTTGTTACTTTAATCATTCTGTCTATCCTCTATTTCCTTCTCCTCGCTGTATATAGCTGCCTTACTTTGTTCAGGTAAACAACACTTAGAAAATTATTCATTTTGTACTTTATTGCTTCAGGAGCTCTGAAACATTTTCCTGTCTTCATTTCAGCCTCATCCCAGTCTGGATGAACTTCACCGACGAAGAAAAGAGATCATGGCCCAGCTGGAAGAGAGGAAGGTGATTTCTCCACCTCCTTTTGCACCATCACCAACCTTGCCTCATCCTTTTCACTCAGAGGAGGTAAGCATATTTTGGCAAAAACATGAGATACTGGCATGTTTAAAAAATACTTGAGTGTTTATGTGCTGATAGACAAGAACATAGGCAACAAGACAACAAGAAAAGCAGAACAGTACAGCAGTGGCAAGTGTTGGAGAAAGTAGATTTTGTGCCTAGATGGGAAGCCCTTGTAGGACAGTCTCCAGTATTTCAGCTGGCTCTTGATCTACCACTGGTCCTAAGCTCTCTGCTTTCAGTGCAACCAAGAAAATTAATTTAGAGCCATTACTAATTGAAGTAATTGCTCTTCACAGTTACTAGACTTTACTCCTGACATATTTAGAACGAAGTAACAGCTTGATAGAAATTTATTTTTTTAACCAGTGTCCAAGTATCACCTTCAAACTGGCCAAGTGAACAGTCAGCACTGGGAGCATAGCCAGGGGCTCAGAATTTCACTCACTTCATGCATTCTCTGGCCCAGTTCCAGAGGGTGATGTATCTGATAAAAAATAATCCTGGTGATGTTTCTCAAGTTCACCACTGTTGAAGTGAACAGGGATGGTTGTGAAACTGCTTCTTCCTTTCACTTACAGAACCAGATTTTTGTTTTTGTACAGTACTTGGATGAAGACCTGAAGGTAGCTGGGAAATACAAAGGAAATGACTACAGCCAGTACTCTCCCTGGTCCTGTGACACCATCGGCTCCTACATTGGAACCAAAGATGCAAAACCCAAAGATGTTGTGGCAGCAAGGAGTGTGGAGATGGCGGTATGCAGGGATAAGGGAAAAACAGAAGAAGAATGGGTATTTCTGTGGGTTGGGAAGGACTTTGATTTGCTTTCCACAATGATGGCAGTGCTTTTATTTAAGCTCAGAAGTGCATTGCAGTCACAGAAAGCATTTGCAGGTGTGTGAAGCACTTTGTTTTCAAATTTGTGAACAGTCATGTTCACTTACCCATGTGTAGCTGGTACAAAATTCTGCATATAGAATAACCACTCTGCTCTGAAGCCATGGGATAGCAAGAGTATTTTGCAAGGATTATTCTTTGCACTTACTTTAAATGCAAAAATCATTCTGTCCTGGCAGCTTGTTAATTAAGCATGTTCATCTGTTGCTGCCTGTACTTCTTTCTGTGAGAGGAAGGTACTGTAACTTAACTTTAGGCAATTAATTCCTTTTAAGGTGGCTGTTACTGCTATTAAGAGTGTTACTGGTTTTTACTTGAAGGACTGTGACTTTTGGCCTCGAGACTACCCAAAACTTGCATGAAGTTTTTGAGAAAAGCGTAGTCAAAACATTATTCAGCCCTTCACTGAACTTCGGGAGGTGGGCTGTGATCTTGTTTTGTGCTGCTCCATTTTTGCTCGGTCAGTGTTGCAAAATGAAGGGGCTGCTTGAATATTTCTATTGGGAATCATGAATGGGGAAGAAAATGAAGAGGAGTCTTACATACCACCACTATGCAGTTTCTTCCTTACATTCTGGCATCACTCAACACAAGAAGTAGGCTGGTAGCCCAGGCACATAGGAAGTCATTCAAGCTCTTCAAGAGAAAAGACTGTTTAGCCTGAGGAACTATTTTACAGAGATTCATCTATTCTCCTTCCCCCCCCAACATCTGCAAAAGTCATCTATTGACTTTTATTTTTGTGTTGTTGGTGTTATGGTCACCTTTCTTTGGCCAATAAGAGGTGTGGGGATTCATCAATAAGATTTCTAATCAGAATTCATTCTTCTGTGGGCTGATGCTCACCTGTTGCAACCACTTAATTAAATCAGGATTTTTTTGGTTCAGCTTCTCCTCAAAAAGCTCTCCTTTCCCCCTCTGCCCCATTGGAATTAAATTTCTGGGTTTTTTTTGTCTGCTGAATTGCTTTCTTCTTAAAGCCTTGAAGCCACTGTTGGAAATGGACCCAAAAAGGAGGCTTTCCCTTGAAAAAAGCAGAGCAAAAAATTGCATTTCATCTGCAGCTTTGGCCTTTTTACCTGTCCTCTTGCCCTCAGTCTTTCACAGTGTGGTTGCCTGGAGTTACCACACTGCCACATTTGACCTGGGGAAGTACTGAGATTACTTGAAATCAGCTTATTGCTGTCCAAGTGGCAGCATCCAGGAATGATAAACAGCTCTTGACTTTCCTCCCTGCTGCTAGAAAACTGTGTGAAAAACCTGCAGCTCAATTAAGAAAAGTAATAAGGTTCTGGAGAAGTAATCTCCTTTTTCAAGGCTAAACAAAGTATTCTTCTGCCCCAGAGGTAATTGTCAGATAAGCAAAATGGGATCTCTGCTGCTTTTCAGTTTTTGTCTCCTCGCAGGAAAAAATTATCAGAGACCTTTGCTGAATTAATTCTTCAGTAAATTTTTTTTTAATTGTTCATAAGAGATTCTTTTTTTAAAGGACAGGAGTGGTATCATCTGAGAGTGCATAATGCTAAATATTCTGCATATGACATGCAGCTTTACTGAGTAAATAGAAGTATATTAAAATTGGTAATAGCATCCTATGGCCTTGAGATTAAAATGTAATTTTTTTTCAGAATTCCAAAACAGATTTTCCCTAGTTTTTCAGTTTCCAGGTATTACATTTCTTGAGTTTAGCTTCCAACTTAGTTGTTCCTGCCATTTTCACCCCTTTATTCCTGCCTCAGATATGTGAACTGTTTCTAGCAATCCTTATCCCCACTGAAAGCTTGCAGAGTTTTATTTTATTATTGGACTATACCAAAGGTTGTAGCCTTTAGACAATTTTCTTGGTGTAGTGGCCCCACTTACCTTGCTCTTTTTGTTCTACTGTGCACTGTTTTACTTCTTTAGCAAAGTCTTAACTTAATTTTGGCAATTCTTACCATGTTACATTTTCTGGTAGCCAACAGATAGCTTTCCTATTTAACTCAGCTCTTGGAGGGGAGAGTGAACACTTTCTCTCTTCATATGCTGACCCCTTAAGGTGTTTGAGTCTGAAACTTGGTTAGAAACCAGGATGTTCCAAACAGTACTGCTGCTTAATGAAAAATGCCTGAAAAGGTACACTAGACATGTCCAAGTAAGTGCAGTACTGAAAAATTCCCATTCTGAGTCATTTGCAGGCTGTTAGGTGATACAATTCCTAACACTGGGCTTCAGAGAAATTTCTTCTTGATTCTAGAAGGAATGTGTATTCCTCAGAGATGCCCACTGATCTCTTCTTTGAGTATATAAGGGGGAGGATTTTCCCCCTTTCCATTAGACTTTCTCTGTCTCAGTTTCCATTTGCTGCTGCTCTCTTCTTCTGGATTTGATCACAATTAATTTTGCAGCCTTTTCACTGTGGTGTAGTAATGGTCATCTTAAGGTAGACCATTAAGGAGACGTCCCCTCTGACTGTAGAGTTAGAAACTGAAGAACAGGAAAAGGAATTGAAAAATGAAAGGAATAGAGAATATGAGAGAAACTTAGTGCACTTACCAAATTGCTGTGAAAGGAATGTGATCCTGTTACTTTGAGAATGAGTTTTTGAGTGCCTTTTCCATGTCTTGCCCAGAATGTGGATAGTAAAGCCATGCGTGAGCAGCGACTGGACATGCAGCGACGCGCGGCCGAGACAGGGGACGATGACCTCATTCCATTTGGAGACCGACCAACTGTGTCAAGATTTGGGGCCATCTCTCGTACTTCCAAAGCCATGTACCAGAACTCTGGGCCCATGCAGGCCATGGCAGTTCAGGGAGCTGCCACCAAATCCATCATTTCAGGTAGAAGCTCTGCTCTTGGATTTTGCTGGCTGTTGTTGTTTTCTTTACTGCTGTAGTGTTGTACAAGTTGAAGACAACCCCTGTGAATTTGTGTCTTGTCTTAGAAATACAGCTATGGTGTGTGTTAATGCCATTTAAAATAACTTCAGGTAGGGTTATACTGAGGAGACTGAATTCAGAACAAGGTTGCCACAGCTTTCTGAGATCCCTTTGTCTGGACAAGGGGAGACTGATGGCAGCTCCATAGCAGTCTACAGCTTCTTCCTGAGGGGATGCAGGACGGGCCCTGATTTCTCTCTAGTGACCAGTGACAGGACTGGAGTTGTGTCAAGGGAGCGTTAGGGTGGATATCAGGAAAAGGTTCTTCCCTCAGAGGGTGATGGGGCACTGAATAGGAAATGGTCACAGCCCCAGGACTGCCAGAGCTCCAGAAGTGTTTGGACAGTACTCTCAGGCACAGGGTGGGATTGTTGGGGTGTTTGTGGAGGGCCAGGAGTTGGACTCTGTGGTCCTCATGTCTCCCTTCCAACTCAATATTCAATGATTTCATGACATGTTTGTGCATACATAGTGTATTTGTTAGTGATATGTTGTTGCTGTTTGGAAGAAGTTACTTTGTTCTGCCAGTCCCGCTGATATGAAGCTTATTTTAAATCTGTAGCAGCACAACCCAGAAGCTTAGCACCTTCCCAAATACATAATGCAAAACCATCTTGATGAAGTATTGTACTGCTGCTCTCCTGCTTTATGGGTAGCTGCTCCTGCAAACTTAATGCAGCCATTATCACATGTATTGTTAGGCAAGGCAAAAAAGTAGGGGTAGTTCATTGCCAACATGTCTGTTTCCTAATCATGTGTATAATATGGCTTTCTGTCTTACTGCAAAAGATTGTCTCTTTCTTGACGTGCACTGAATAACCTTAAGAAAATATTCAATTATTATATTGCCCCAAACTTGCTGCTAGCTTTTTCAGGCAGTAATTTTTTTAGACTTTATTACAGGTAGAGCTCTGACTTCCTGAAAACTTAATCTTCAAACTGTAGTTACCGAGCTATGTCAGAATTATCAATGAACTCCTGAGACTTTCAGGAACTTCAGTGGTAAAAATAACTGCAGTCATCCTGTCTGTAAGTTTTGTTCTGTATTTGTTCATCTGCCTGAGTATCTGAAGTCCTTCACAATCTCAGACTTGGGAAGGCTGTCACAGACTGTTAGATATACAGGAAGAGTCATGTATTAGGCATGTGAGACCAGTCACCGAGAGTATTTCTGTGTTCATGTAACTTCTCATAATTAGAGGGCTGGCCTTTCTTCTTCTTCTCTGTCTAGTTCTTCTTCTCTTGGTAGTTCTGTGAAGGACTGAAAGGGTGATTTTGTAGTAATGCAACGTGGTTTTCTTCTGTTCCCTGGTAGACTACAGTCCTTACGAAACCCACGGTGGCTGGGGAGGCTCTCCATATTCTCCTCATCAAAATATACCTTCTCAGGGACGTTTCAATGACAGGTAGGATTGCTTTATTTTGTCTTTGCCATTTTCTAAATTTTCTCTTATCTGTTTTTTTTCTGTGCCAGTTGAGTAAAGATATTTTTTGAAATATCCTTCTTTTCTAATCCCAAAGGGAGAGACTGTCCATGTCAGATGTGGCTGGTCATGGGAAGCAGTTGCCCTCAGCTGAACGAGAGCAGCAGCTGCGCATGGAGCTGCAGCAAGTTGACCATCAGATCAGCCAGCAGACCCAAATGCGGGGGCTGGAGGTTGGTACCAGCATTTGGAGCAGCACTGGGGGGTGGTATGAAGAGAGAGGATGCTGATAAAGCTTTTCATGGGCTGACCTTTGTAGTGATATTCAGTAACAATACTCAATCCTGTGATGCCAGGCATCAGGGCTGTGGTGCAAGTGTCAGCCTTTCTGCTTAGCAGCAGAAACTTCCCCACACTCCACGTGCACCTCAACACCGTACTTGAACCTGCAGTCTGTGCTCAGTCTTGTTTGCTGTCATTCTCTTTCTCACTCCTCCTCTGTACCTCTCTACTCAGAGGCAAACTTGTGGTGTAGGAGCCTGTTCTTCTTGATTTTACTGCTATTGGAAATGTCTGATTTTATGTACAGAAAGCCATGAGCTTCATCTGTTTCATCTTTGGCTTTGTGTTTGTACCTGTTTTTTCCTAAACAGCACAAACCACAAGAGTCTAGAAAGTAAATATGTAATATATTTAGCTTGAAAAGTTAAGGCTTAATATTTTATGGCTCCTTGCTTAGAAGAAATGTAGTTGTAGCATAAGGAAAGGTGAGTGTGTGTTTGTAAAAGAATTGATGAGCTGAAATCTTCTGATTTTGTGAGACAGGAGTAATGTCAAGCCATAATGAATGAATAGTTTTAAAAAGCTTTAGTTACCTTTTTCTTCTTAGGAAAAATCAGTAAATATTTAGAATATCAGAAAACTATTCTCAGTACCTCAGCAGCTATTTGTGTTAACATTTTCCCAGAAGAAGTTGCTGTAAGCAGTGGATAGCAGCTTCTGCTGAAGCCATGGTTAGCTAAGAACACATGTTACAGAGGAGAGTTATTGCAGATTAGTTTAAAAGCTCACAATTAAGTCACAGCAGTAGTTGCAGTAATATGCATTTGTTAGTTACCTGAAACACAGCTTATGTTCTTGTGCTCCTGTTTGGGAACGAGAAGAGAAAATGTTTTCAATCTTGCATGTCTGCCTGTGCCATAATACAAGAGTACTGGAAAGTTACAAAACCTGTAAGTGACCTTCTCCTGCTCATCATTGTTGTGATTGCGTCAGTGTTAAATCCTAAAGAGTTGGATGTTGAGCCTTGATTTTGCCATAATATGAATTTTACAGAATTAGTTATTTTGAGTAAGAACAGCTTTCAGTTTATCTCTTGTGTTTAAAGCTGCATGTAGTAGATGCTGAAAATCAAGGAGTCTTCACTGGTTTGCCTATTACCAGGTTGCAGCAATCAATTCAGCCAGACCATGAAGAACTAGATAGTTTTGGTTTTGCATTGCATGAGCATTACTACTTAAAGACCAGCCAAATGTTGGGTTGTGTGGAGTACAAGATGATGTATTTAAATGCAGAGCACATACTTGCAGAACTGATTCACAGGTATTAGCAGATTTCTAGAATGGCTGACATGGCTACTGCTTTTAGTAGCTTGCAACTTGTGAATTACCAAAGTCACTTGCCCTTCTCTGTTCCTCTGTTTCCTACTTTGGGTCAGTAGAGATCTACATATTGACGGCTACATTTCTCAAGATGATGTAATAATAATTCTGGCTCTGCTGTAGAATTAGATAAATTCTACTGCTGTAAATAAAGCAGCAGACTTGCTTATCTGCAATTATCTTTTGTTGAACATAGAGCTCAGAAGAGAGTAGAGTTTTTGTTCATGGGCTTAGTCTTAGTTTTGAGCAGGGAGTGACATATGAAGAAAACATGCAAATTTATGACAGCAAGAGATTTAACACTGCTTGTTTAAAAATTAAAATCCTTGTCCGTGTGTACAGAAACATGTTGAAACTTGCATTGGAAGTGATTTCAATTGGGACATTGTGAAGTGTGGCCTTGGTTTTGTAAAGGAGCAGTACTCTGGAATTATGGCCTTAGAGCTCTCTGTGCTTGGTGTGTTGTGTGCTCAGTTGTGTATGTGCTTGGCTTTATGCATTTAGGCTGTTAGTAACAGGCTGCTGTTGCAGAGAGAGGCGACTACCCTGGCAGGCCAACCACAGCCCCCACCCCCACCTCCCAAGTGGCCTGGGATGATCTCAAGTGAACAGCTGAGCTTGGAGCTACACCAGGTGGAAAGGGAAATTGGGAAGAGAACCCGTGAGCTGAGCATGGTGAGTGTTGGGGGGGTGGGAGGCAGAGAGATGCAGTGGAGAGCCATGTACCTGGCTGCAGCCCTTTCACCCTGGCAGAAAGGCTCCCTGCTGGATGCCCACAGCTGGAGTCATCCATCCTCCTCTTCACCTCTATTCTTCAAAACCTCATGAGGAGTTTCTTGAGTCTTCTTCATGAAGAAGTTTAATGTAGCCTCTTTAAAATGTTGTTAATTTGTCACCATTTGTAATAAGTATGGTGTTGAATTGGATGGAAACCAAATTGTCTCCAAGGTCACTGTGCCATGAGTTCTATAAACTGCTTTAACATGGGAAACCTCATCTGCAGGTACAGGCTAGTGTTCAGAAGTTTGTGTGCTGTTACAGTCTGTGGCCTTTGCTTGTTGTTACAAGGATCATCCCTTCCTTTTGAGAGATACTGTGTGCTGAGAGGATGACCATATCTAGAAGTCTGTTGTTGTCTCATGGCTTTTGTAGGTTAAACTGTGTGACTGCAATTTACAGGCCGCCTTCATCGTCCCTAAGGGATGAAATCTCTGATTCTTTCAACACACTCTTAAAGAATTTTTCATCTGTTCTTTCTTTAAAGGAGAGCCAGTCTTCACTGGATATGAAAAACAAGCTGGGCACCACTAAACAGACAGAAAATGGACAATTAGAACCACAGAACAAGGTTCCAGCTGAGGACCTTACACTGACATTCAGGTAACATGGGCCTTCAACCTGTCTTTGTGTAACAGGAGACTGACTTCTTCAGGGCCGCTCTCATGTTGAATAAAGACCCTTGCGTCACATCAGCTATGATGAGCAATCACCTACTAGGCCAAGAGAATACAAATCAAGTTTTTATAGTGCAGGTATGAATTAATGACCTCTCTAACTGGGGAGGAGGTGAGTGTAATAAGACTATATAAATTGATGCAACAGAAGACTTGCAGAGAGGAATCCATCTGGTCAGTATTGAATGATTAGTAGGGAAAAGCAGGAGTTACACAGCCACCACAAAAGAAATCATCATCTGCTGTTTTAGTTTCGAATAAAAGAAATCTCCCAAATGTGAAAGTTATTCTCTCCTGCTAAGGTTTGTGATGTGGATGTTGTCTAGGAAGGCACACACTTTGAAACTAAGTTCACTTTCAGTTGTCAGTAGTGGACTTGTATCTGTGTAGCTGTTGGGGTTGATTTCAGCTCACATTTAATAGATAGCTGGAATAAGATGTTGGCTGGGAATGCTGGAAGTCTCTGCAGCAAGTATTTTCAAACAGCCACAAGCATCTATGTGTATTCAGGCCAGCACCGAACAGAGAAGCTTGGATGTTTATGTAACTTCATGTGAGCAGTTTGGAGCATTAATATTTATTCAGAATGAGCATTTTCTGAATAAATACACTATTGCTGATGAAGTCTGTGCCTTCTTTTTATAACCAGTTCTGGAGTTCTGTGCTGCACCATCAGATTGACACCTCCAGAGCAGGAACTAATTTTTCCATATGGTGCTGTGAAAGTAATGAAATCAAAACAATTGTTTCTATTTTTAAAATAAGGGGAAAAAAAGATAAATGCTTATTAGATAAGTTAAATATTCTAGAATATGTACACTGAAGTCCTCTAAAAATAAAGGAAATATCTCAGTAATTGCTTCTTTTCACCCACTTCCCCTTTCTCCTCAACTTCCCTTCAGCAGTGATGTTCCGAATGGATCAGCTTTGACCCAAGAGAACATTGGCCTCCTGTCAAACAATATGGCATCTCTGAGCCTGGCAGAGGACCCCGAGGGAGGAGGAGATGGCCATGACTCCCAGCGAGCGGGAGTGACACCCACATCTGCTCCATGAAGCCAGGCCAGCACACCCTGGAGTTCCTTCTGCTGGGGTGTCGGCAGCTTCCATCTTGTGTTTTTTTCCAGGGATGATTGGATAAACCCAGGAGCAGCAGTAGTAGCAGAGCAGCAGGTCCAGAGGCAATGTGCACAAACACAACTACTAGAAACAAATCCTGCACATAGTTCACATTAACGCATTTTTTAATTAAAAAAATGAAAATTAGCAGTATCTGCAAGCAATTCAAATTAAATTTGTTTTTGTTCTGTGAATGAACTTTATTTTAATAACTTTGGACGCCTTGAATCCCAGGGCTTAAAAAAAAAAAAGATATTATATATATATACTCTGTTTGATTAATTGTATGATCTTAATGAAGTAGGTTTTCTTTTATTTTGGTATTATTACATACCCAGTGCATAATTCCTTATTACCTTACTAAAACAATTTGTCCACTTCCTTGTATGATTTAAGGGTAAACAGGGAAGAGGGTTGGAGAGTAGCTGTGAATTGCAGTGTCAAAAGATGTGCAGCAAACTTCATGCTTAACAAAATGCCTCCTACTGTGGCCAGGAACTTAACCTCAGCTTCTTGCTTAAATTGCTGAATTTAAACTACAAATGACAGAGTCTTTGCAAAGGTGTGGTCCTTTTTAAAGGCTGGCATTGTTAAAGATCTGTGTATGTTAGAATCTGACACCTGAGTATCAACCTGCAGTTTGCCAGGGCTGAAGTGAAGCCACAGGGAAAGAATTGCACCAAAGTAACCACTGAAGGTGTAGCACAGATCTCGCCAGAAGTCTTGAGAACCAAATTTTGCCTGATAAATCTAATACTTCTCCAAGTAGATGCTTTGTAGGCATAAGCCAGAGAAGCTGTGTCTTATGATTATTTTTTTAGATTAAAGATTTTGTTCTTGCTGCACATTTTTTTACTTTTTTGGTATACACTGAGGTAAGATCTTAGATACGAAGACCTCTTGAGAATGATTTTTCAAGTGCTGCTCCCTCTCTACCTTCTTGGTCTGTCCTCATTTTTTCTTTCTGGGTTAGACTACTAAGTGGGAAAGCACTGGTTATGTAATAAATTACTGCATTGCTTTGGTTGGGTAAAGCAAGAGTTAATAAATTTTCTTGGGTTTTAGTTTTTTTTCCTTAACCTTAACTCCTGCTGAGGTTATAGCAACCTTGGGCTAAGCTTTGCATTCATCATACTGTTAAATAAAACAAAAGGGGGGTGGGAGGGGATACAGTCTCACTATTGCCTACCAGTAGGAGAGTCCAAACAGAAGACTCTTTTGAGTAGCAATTATTTAATTTGCCCAGTCAAGGCACCGCGTTTATATACTATTTCACATTGAATTTGATTATGCCCTACAGACCTGGCTGGTCAAGGATTTGATACACATATTGGCTTGGGATTCGAGCTTTCTTTTTTATTTAAATAAAAATTTATATATAAATATATATATACATATATACATAGTTATATCTGTATATATATTGGGTATGTTTTAAGAATTTTTTCGCATGAGCGCAGCTGTTGTGATTAAATGTCTGGGAGGTAGAAGCACTGAATGAAAATAAAAGCATTTTTCAGCACACCCCCCCACACTTTCCATGTGTCTTAACACGGGTTTATTTCACTCTTAGTTGAACTTTGGCCTCTTAATTGCCTAGAGTAGTTTAAAGCTTGCTTTTTTCTAACACCTCTTTTAACTTTTGGCAAAGAATCAACTTTGCACTGAAACAGCTTCATCTCCCCTTGCCCCTGTCCATCTGTATCTCCTACTTGAAGGCAAGCATTCCAGCCACTCCCCATGGAGCTGAGCAGAGCTGGGGTGATGCAGGTAGGAGCCCATCAGGTCTGTTCCTCCCTTCTCAGCTCTGGGCATGAGGAGGATGAAGGTCTTTTCCTGGCTGCCTGCTTCCAAGTCACCTGACACAGGCCCTGGGCCCTGTTATCCTTCAGTGCAGAGCACCACCCTCAGGTCAGCCTTTTGCTTCATTTTAATTCGTTTGCTCCTTCCTGCTGTGTCTTTATTAACACAGGGAGCTCATCTTAGTCAAGATAATTAGTGCAATATTCTAATCTAGGAGGACAAGCCCAGAATGTGCCTTTTTTTGACTGTAGTAATTGTGGATGTAAAATTAATTTTCAAAGATGGGTATGATAGGTTGGACACTACAGATTCAGTTGTAATACTAGGAAGAAAATCTAAGAGGGGCAAAAACCTCTTTATCTTTTATTTCCTAGTTCCCTCACCAGGTTAGGGATTATTCTTTTCTCCACATTTTCTCCTGGAATTCTTCAGTAAGCACTATTTAGATTGCTGGCCTACATATGATGAATGCTTCTAAAATCTGTGGATTAGAAGGGAGACCTTACTGGGGTTTTTTTCTCCTTCATCCAGCTCTCTGTGCTGTACTTTGTGCGTAACGTCCTTGCTGTGATCAGTGTGTCCAGGTGAATGCCCTGTGTGCCCAAAATTATAGTTTGGCTTGTTAAATAGTTTGTTTAGTATCTACTAACAGTATTGATTTTCGACTTGGTTTCATCCCCTCTTCCTCTTACCCTTTTTCTGCTTTTTTTGCAGAAGTTTAGTTGATTAAACAATCAAACAGCAAAATGCAGTGCATGCTCTTAAGTTTTTTCTGGAAACTGCACCTAAAACGTTCCAGTTTTGTGGAAAAACTGGGAGACCGTGGGGGACAGATAGCTCTGTATGTAGTGACAGCATTGATGTTTGCAGCTAACAAGCCTGAAAATGTCTGGAGTGACTCTGTGGTCTTGCTACACTCATTCCTGTAGCCCATCATTGTCCCAGTCATACAGGAATTCTGGCCACCTCAGTGAAATTGGCCTTGCCTACCAACTGGTTTAGTTCTTTCTATTGGGCAAGAAGAAGCATTATTACCATGGTGTGAGGGCACTGCTGCATCCTTTGGTAGGTAGGTTAAATTTTCTGCTGCACCAGACAACTCTGAACCCTCACTGATATCTGGGTTTCAGCCAGATGGACAGCATGGACAAACCTTCAGAATAGGAAGCTTCAGGTGGTAGGTTAAGCTTCAGTGTGTCAGTGATTCAGTCAGTATATAGATGATGTCTGTTTATTCTGTGGTGTTATTTCCTTCCATTTGTCAACATCTCATCTGTCTGTCCTGTGACCTTTTTTCTTACTAGGAAAAATTTAAACTTTTTCTTCTGCCCTTCTTGCATGCTGTCCCATTTCAGCGTAGGACTTTTTTTTCTGTAGATCAGAGCCCCTTTCAAGCTAGCAGCACTTTTATCCCTGTTCTTCTCAAATTCTTCTCTGTGTAGATTTTTCTGAGCCGTCTCTCCCCTTTTTGCATCTTTTTCTCCTGTGGCTTGCCCATCCACCCTCCCTGATTGTGTAACAGTGACAGCTTGCTGCCTCAAAACAGAGCATTCAAATGAATTCGCTTAGCCAATAACTTCTGTGAAGTTGCCTTTTCTAATGGTGTTATTACTCAGTGATGCACAAATGTGATATTGCCCCTACTGGTAGGCAAACAGGGGATCTGTATAAACATGGTAAACTGCTGTTTTTCTTTAAAGGAGAGCCAAAGACTTGTGCTTTACACTTTTTTCCCCTGGTGTAGCCATTTTGATTGTCAGACATTTGTGTAGGGTATTGTGAGTTGACTGTATTATCCTAATAACAATTTCCAGAAGTTAATGATTGTCAAGCCTTGCCCATGCATTGAATTGTGGAAAATCATTCCATTTAGTCATACAATTTGCAATGTACTGAGATGTATCTGAGGTGTTGTGATGTGTTTTCAGTCTCTCATGCACTCTCCCAGCTGACTGAATGGCTCATTTAGAGAGGGAGAAGGAACATAGAAATGGTATCATCTAAGGAGCCTTGTTTTTAATGTTTCTAAATTGAATACTGATTGAAAATTCCTTCAGTTACAGTAAAAGATAAATCTGTGTTACAAATGTGACTGACTTTTAAGTCCACTGGGACCGAAAAGATTTGTGAAACACTAGCATTGCATTAAATTAGATGTGGAAGAACCAAACTTGTGATGATATTGTCTCTTGAAAGCATGGACTGAGTAAGGTGGGGCAAATTTTGTATTAGAAAGGGCCAGGAGTGAGGCTTTTATTGATAGTACAAGAAAGGTGCTGGCATTTCCCTTCTTTCAGCTACTCAAACTCTCACAGACTTGGTACTAAAGTTTTTAGGTTCAAAGAGAAATCTCTTCAAGTCTGAGTAGCATAAACCTTCATTTCCATCGCCATTTATAATTTTGGACTATAACAAAGCAGACTTACAGGACAGCCATCTGAAAGACCCCAGTATAAAGTTTCCTTCCTGGACTGGCTCTTTCAGACCTACTTTTATGGTCCAAGAAATGCCATGCCAGTGTTCAGGAGGCTCAACAGCAGGAGTGCCAGCCACCTTCTCTGCTCAAAAATGGGAGAAAATACCTAAACATAGGCAGAGTGCAAGTTTTTGTGCTTGTCTGTGTGTATGGAGAACTAGGTTTTGGTCCTAGGATAAATAGAAGGGACACAGAGCAGTGCTGCTGAGGCATGATGTTACCTTCATATTCAAATTGTGTCATCATTCACTTTCCAAAGCACAGCCTTCCATTCCTGCCTCCTGATGTTGCTGATTTAAAAACAACCCCAAAAAAGTTAGCATGTCAGCAACTTCCTTTCTTGTATCACAATAAATCAATTCCCCTAGAGGGAAAAAAAGGAGCAAGAGTTGGTGAGTTGCCTACATGGTAATGGAGTTATGAACTGGAAAAACATCTACCTTGCTTGAGTAAGTGTAAACTGAATTTCTGAGGAAAATGAAGCAGCTCTTTTAAGCCACCTTTTGTGTGGCTGTGTACAGCTGTGGTGCCAAGAGATGAGTGGTTGTTACTTGTGGTACATCAACATACAGATTATGTAGCACAAATTGATTTGCTCTCAATTCAAACAGACTTAAAATGTCAAAAGCTCTGGGAATTTTCATTTCCATAGTGAACTATTACCAACTGCAGTATTTTCTGTTGGAATGTCAGGGGATGACAGAGACTTGAGTTAAGTTAATTCTAGCTATACAACATACAAAAGGGATTTGGGGAAATGTTCTCCCAGCACAGTGTCCTTCTACAGTTAACATGTGGCCTTTATTCTTCTGTAGGAAGAAGAATGTAACTGCTTAGTGTTGTCACAGTCTTCGAAGCACTTCTGGTGATGCAGGTAGAGCCTTGGTTAGCAGAGAAAGGAGAACAAACTTAACCTTTATTTTCTTTATCATTTTATTTCCTATTGGCAAGTGTAACACTGTGCCATGGGAAGTGTGGCAAGGAAAGAGGATGCAGGTTTTTCTGAAATTTCCCAGTATAAAGAGCACATGGCAATGTGGATTTGTCTGCATCAAGAACATCACAGTAATTTGATGCTTAAAATATGTGGCCATAATAATCAAAATTGGATGCCTGTAGCTTAGTAATATGTATAATTAACTGATCTTTCCCAGGCAATCTTTGCAATTCAGTGAGTTTGTGTATGATTTTTAGTGCTAATTGCAAGGTGTTCAGCAGTTGGGAAGGTTTAGGTGCCTAACTTCATGCAGCAAGGCAGCTTTCCTTGGCTATACTGGTTGGATGTTTTCATATGCCAGGAAAGAACTATTTTGAAGATCTGCACGTTTTAGGAAAACACAATTGTCCACTTCAATCTGAAAAATACAGTATTGGGAGAGACAGAAGCAACAGATAGTGCAGTCTCTGGAA
Organism: Dicaeum eximium; assembly: GCA_013396995.1. Classification (NCBI taxonomy): domain Eukaryota; kingdom Metazoa; phylum Chordata; class Aves; order Passeriformes; family Dicaeidae; genus Dicaeum; species Dicaeum eximium. The sequence continues at coordinate 710,980 of VWZP01009951.1, read as the reverse complement.
ATAAGCATTAGACATGATGGAATAACATGTAAATGTATATGGGGTAAAGGTATCTGTAAGTGGAAAAAAAAGGAAATATTGTGGACTATTTGATGCTCAAGAAATTATTTGCTTCTTAGTAATGTTAAAAAGATTTCATTAATCGTTCTGTGGCAGACAGTATTCACAAGTCTTTGGCATCCAAACCAGATTGTATATCTGATGGATCCCACAACTGGATGTGTGCACTGACCTCTTTATTTGTAGCTTTTTAAAAAGAAATTTGGCAGCAACCTTTAATAAATGCATGAAGCAACCTGAGAGGAAGATTCAATCCTGTTCACATCACAGCTGCTGCACAGCTCACAATTGGTACCATTCACCTGCAGCCTCTCGCACGTGAAGCTGATCAATGTGGGCAAAATCAATCGCTTTTAGAGGTTTTCCTAATTTTAAGGAGTTCCCATTCCCCCTTTAGCCTCTGCTTGCTGTGTAAGCAGCTTCCATTTAAAAGGATCTTTCCTTGAAGTCAGCTTAGCAGCTGTTCTGTAGCTTGGCTATTTTTCCCTATTTTCTCTAACTGGTAGCGTCGTGTTAAGCACTTCTCCTCCTTGTATTTGTTGCTGTGGGGAGGAAGAGATGAAGCAAGACGTGTGAGAGGAGGGAGGAAGAATTGTGGGATCTGTATGACAGCTCCCACTTCTTTGAAATCATCTACTTCCAGTTGTGGGATTTCTCGATATATGATTTTTTTTTTGGTGGTTTTTATAAGTCTAATTTTCTTTGATCTTGTTAGTTCCTTACAAGTCTCCCCGAGACATTCTGCAGTCATTATCACCTTTTTGGGTGGAGATTATTTTATTTTTTGGGTTGTTTGTTTTGTTTGGTTTTTTAAATAACTTTTTAACATTGGTGCATATATGCTTGGGATAGAGCTCATGTAATTATCCAATCGTATTGATTGTATGTGATTGTGCCCTGCAGAGGTATATTTAACAAGAAATAAAATAAAGGATAGTCTAGGTAATAAAGGAGACCATGAAATTTGTTGAGTCAGGCTATGAACTATTTCTTAAATTTATTTAGGATCCTAGATAACTGAAATTCCATCTGCTGTTCTCATGAATCAGTGCTGAACAAAGTATCATTCATTTTCTCCTTGTGTTTTTCCTTGCTGTTCTTCTGCTGTTTTCTTCCTTTCCTGTTTTTCTTTCCCATAAACAAAAATTCTCAATCCTTCATGAGAGTGGCTGAGTCTGGGTTGATAATGTGGATATTTATTGTTTGTAACTATCAAAACATTCTCAATAGGAGTAGAGATGAAGTAAAATGTGTGAAAAGAATTCCATAAATTGAATTCTTTGCAAGTTCAGGGGAATTATGAAGTCTTGTACATACAGGCCTGGTCATGGAGGAGATGTTCAGAGGTTCATGGGGAATTATGTCTTTTCCAGGAAAGGTAAGATGCTTTGCTATCTTTTGGGAAAACAGAGATAACAAAAGGAGTAGAAGAAAGTTCTCTATATCCAACTCCCTGTGTCTTTACTCCTACCATATACTTTTTAGACTTGAAAGAAAAACCTTCTAGATACTCTGTCGAAGTGGGACAATGCATTGAAGGAGGCAAAAGGCAAGAGGATCCAGAGATCTGAAAATCAGTATTGGTCTCCTTTATTTAATTCTCAAACCTATAGAGCCAACAGTGTCACTTTTGTGTGAAAGAACAAGGGAGTGGAGACCTACTGTACATGCATGGCAATTATATAGAAAAAAACATATGTTGAAATGCTATTTCTTCTTCCCTCTTCACCTTGCTTTTCTCCCTCTTAAAGCTGACTCAATCCCACCTTGCTGTCACAGAATGTCTGAGGGTCCTTTGAATTGCAGATTGAACAAAAAAAAAGAGTGGAAAAGTTATTCAATATTTGGTTTGTAAATAGATAGAAGTGTCTACAAGGTCTTACCTGCTTTTCTGTCAGCATTTATATTAAGTGATAAATTAATGAAGAACACTTTGAAATATCTCTTGTTTTCTGTCTGGGATGAATGTACATTGTCCCAAATTTTGTGTGAGGTGTAAGACTGTCACCAGCTCACGGTGTGTGTATTCTCTGCCAGGCTGAGCACTGGGGATGCCAAATAGCAGAGAAGCCACGTGTCTCCTGGGTTTGGTCTGCTCTCTTCTGACTTCACCTGTAAACAAACTGGGTCCTTCACTTGTTCACCAGAGGTGAACAAGAAAAGATACTCAAAATAATCAGTTTTGTTAATTACTCAGAGTGTACGTATTTAAAAAGCAAACCAGACCCTTCAGAGCAAGGAGTGAGCAGCATTTGTCTAATGTTGAGCCTGGTTTGGAACTTGCCTTAAAGTGAAAGTAAGTTTTGCTCCACAGTCTGCTTTGTGGTTTTTAGTCTTCTCCTTTCATACCTTTTTGTGGTCTTTAACAAGTGATTGTCTGTAAATCTGAAACTGGATGAAGCTGCTTCACTGAAAAACTGTTCCTTCTACTCCAGGGCAAGCACAGCCTTCTGCCCCTCGAGTTTGTGCATAATGTTCATTACTATTTTGTTTAGCACCATGGATCAAGGTAAGGTGTATTTTGCTGGGCTGAGGCCCATCACTGCTCATTATTAGGCCCCCTCACACTTCCACACTTTACTTGCTGAATGAGTCAAACCATTTAGTTCCTATAAAGGAATTGTATTTAGTGGGAAATCCAGTAGAAAACAGTTTCAGTTGGTGATGGTTTCCTTACCCTTTCTCCCACTAGTTTGAGGATTCAGGATCCTCATGTAGTGACTCACTTGAGAAGGAAAAAGAAGAGAGTTGAATTCTGACAGTGGCTGGCTTTTAAAGGAAGATCTGAAGCACTGGAGAGTCAGAACCCTCTGGAAGGAAGTGGTGGGTGCTCTGCATCAAGAGAGATTGGGGGAAACTTGCTGGGTTTCTTTATGTGGAAAAGGGGGGAGTCCAGGCTCAAGGTACCAGGATGGTACCTGCTGGAATGTTTTTCCCCTTTGGATATGGATAGCAGGATAGAAAGCATCTTGAAAAGGCTGGCTCATGAGATTCCTTGATCCCATCTTGCTCTGAGTGCAAGAGTCACTTTCCCTGTGCATAGCCATGAAACTCAAAGCACAAAACAAAATTAAGGCAATTTAAGTTCCTCCTCACCAATCAGGTACGTTTAAGAACTCCTTCCAGCTAGGATGTGTTCAGTTGTTTCTGTAACCTCCTCCCTCCTAACTGAACTCCAACTCCCTGTCTCCAGGACTAAAAATGTGGGAGAGACTAAAACCAAAATGTGATACTTCATCTGTCTTGTCACAGGCTGACAGGCTTTGGTGCTTGATGGTTTTGATCCTCTGATCTTTGCTTTGTGTCTGGGAGCAGCAGCGTTGGGAGAAAAAGAGCCCCTATATTAGAGCAAACAAGGCATCTAAGAGTTTGGATTAAGCCACTGGCCATGTTGGGTGCTCCCTGGATAGCTCTGCTCAGATACGAGTGCTGGGTTGTTGCTTGGAGCTAAACCAGCCATAAATTACCATTTACCTGCTGCAATCAAAAAACAAATGAAAAGATTTACTCAGCTACGCTAGAATAAATGCCTTGGGACCTCTGTGGGATGTGCATAGTTGTTTGCTTTTGGTTTTACTTCTTTAAGCTCCCTCTGAGCACTGGGGAAATGGGAACCTGTGCTTGGATGTCTGCCTGGGTGTGGAGCATCCCTAATCACTGTGAAAACCCTGGGATCTGTGAGCATAACAGTTAACTCACAAAATTAAACCAGCAGCCACCTGTAGTAACAAGGTAGTGTGCGAGTCCTTCCTTTCTCATGGAGGATATTTTTTACATTATTCTTCAATTTATCTCCACAATCTCTGTCCCATTTAACTGTGTCCCATACTGATACAGTCAAGTCTTTTACTTAACCCAAACGAGTTTGCAATTGCATTTTCCATTAAGAGAAAATGTTCCTCTTACTGGAGGCCAGGAACAGGATGGTTCCAGCACCTCCTGAGCCAGCCTGCTTCTGGGATTTGAAATTCAGGGGGCAATGCTGCAGAATTTGTAGAGCAGCCACATCCTGGATCAGAAGTGGTGTTCAGTCCTGCTCACTACTCTGCCTTGTGAATCTGGACAGGAGTTGGGGGAGCTGCTGTTAATCCTCAGCTTTCCAGCTGTGCAAGTGAAAGGTCACAGAATCACAATATCCTGGACTGGAAGGGACTACCAGGATCACAGAGTCCAACTCCTGGCCCTGCACAGACACTCCAACAATCCCACCCTGTGCCTGAAAGTGTTGTCCAAATGCTCCTGGAGCTCTGGCAGTCCTGGGGCTGTAACCATTCCCTGGAGAGCCTGTTCCAGGTGAGTGTGTTTAAAATGGGATGTATTTGAAACTGCAGAATGTGAAGTGAGGCAATTTCTTCCAACTTCTCTGTTCAGGAAATGGGGAACAGGTGACAGGGCTTGGAACAGATGGGGGGGAAACATTCTGCTTAGCTACAAGATCCCAAAATTAGATCTACAAGTAGCTTATATAATTTTTATTCAAACTCGTTAACGATTTGAGGTTTTTCTCATGGGATAAGCAGTTCAGTTGGGATAACAGTTTTCTGTTGGCAAAAACTGAGGGCATGTGGCACTCGTTTGGGGTAGGTGGTCAAACTCTCCCTTGTCAGATTGAACTTTAAAACCTCTTTCAAACTAAACATTGCCTCTTTTTTTCCTGTTCTTTGCTTAACCTTCGGCAGCTGGTCATCAGCCTTTGGCCTTAGCATCCTACTCCCCTCCCACCATCCCCTGCTGCTGTCTCAGCTCTGTTTGAGCACAGAAATCCAGTGGGGAAACTGCTTTGGGCTCAAGCAAGACTGTTCTCTCAAAAATTTGCATTTACCTCCGAAAAGCAGAAGGCTGGAGGTACAGGGGCAGGTAAGAGAAACAGATTCCACTCATCTTCCATTGTTAATTAATTCCTTGAAAGAGCTCCTTTTCCCTTAGTAGGAGTCTATGAATTTTAGCTGCTGCCAGAGTGGCTTTTTGCTTGGTTAGAGAGGGTCCTCCCACCCTAGCTGTCATGAAGCCTGGCTTTCTAAATTGTCAGGCTTGACTTATCCCCAGCCTGCAGCAATCGTGGTGTGGAGGGCAGTTAATGAAGTCAGGATACCCTGAGTAATTGCTGTCTGCAAAAGAACACTGCTGGTTTGTGTTGGGCTCTGGTTTTGGGGTGTCAGGCAGTGGGAAGGTTTCTCAAAGGCCTAAATTAATCTCAAAAGGGTTTGAGCTATTTTACATTAGCTGGGCCGTGTAGCACAGTGCGTGGGTGCTGTGGTCCATTGCCACCACTACCAGTAGCCCCAGTAGGTTCAGTAGGGTGGGTGCTGGGGGTGTGTAAGCCCAGTTAATCATCCTGTCCTGCAGCCATGGAACAGTGGGGTGGAAATGGTGTGTGCTGGTGAGAGCCCAACCATGTTGCACGGCAGCCGAGGGACTGGGGAGTTTCTGCTTTCCCAGAGCCTTCTGATTTTGAGCTGAATCTTGGCTTTCTGCACTTTTTGTTGCTTCACCCTTGTAAGAACCTTTTCTAATTTTGACATTCCTCCTTGCCAGTAACCCCTTTCAGTGTGGGAATACTTTTGGCATCCTTCCAGGTTGACACATGGAGTGCCTGTCGGTGCTGCAGAGGAAAAGGGAGCGTTGAAGAGCTGTGGGGGGAGGAGGAGTGGGTTTTGGCCAAATGCTGTGACAAACTGCTGGTGTAAGAAACAGCAGGGGCTCTTGCTTGTAAGAGACAAGATTGGATGTGTCAGAGGCCAACCTTAATGGATGGTAAATTAGATTTAAGGCATTAGCATAAAGTCTTGTATCTTCCCGGAATTGGTGGAGTCAGGGCTTTACTGCAAAGTGAAAACAGGGAGTCTTTCTCATTTAATGAGGACAGGATGAGGATGGAGGTGCCCTCCCCACTCTTGTGCTTTGGCCTTTAAATATGAGATTAGATTAGCAATACTTTGTGTGATGGCAAACACCACGAGCTGCTTCTGGCTTGGCAGAAGCAGGTGTTTGTTTTTGTACAGACACGGTCAGGACATGCATTTCCCTGGAGGTGAGTGGAGTGACAGGCAGGGACCATGCTGAGGTTCTCCTTTCCATGGTGGGACTGGCCACAAGTGCTTTGGTGGTGCTGGAGCTGCAGGACCAAGTGTGGGTGAGGGAGGGCTGCTGCAGGCAGCGGAGGGCTCTGCTCCTGGCCCCAGGATTGCAGAACTCTGGAGTGTGTCTGGCTTGTTGCTGGCTGGCTTGTCCTGTGGGATTGAAAGTTTCGGAAGAACAGCACTTCCTGGAGTATTTTCAATTGTCTTAATATTTTTCCTTTCTCTTGGCCTGGGTGTTGTTTTTGTTTTTTTAATTGGTTAACTTCCCTCCCTGTTTAGATTTTTTTTTTACCCTTTGTGGTGTTGCATCTGTCCTAAACCTTTCGCAAGATAATCTATGTGTCATTACCAGCGAGAGCTGTGGCCATGGCCTGAGCGAGTCCCTCTTGCTTTGCTGTGCTACCACACAGCCTTGGGGCTCCAGACAGGCTTGGTGCCAGATGAGGTAGTTTCTGCTTTTGCAAGGGAACTGGAGCACAGATGAAGTCATTGGCCAATAACTCAGGGAGGGGTGTTGTAGAAGAACCCAGAAGAACCCAGAGGTCTCCTTCATCCCAGATCAGCCTTTGAGCTGCTCCTGTTTTCCTCCAGCAAGTGCTGGCCCACCAGCCCTGGAAGATCACAGACATGGAGGTCACCAGTGCTAAATGCAGGTGACTTTTAATTTAGTTTCTCAGCAGGCAATGCTTGGTAGCCATAACAGTGAGTATGTGGACACAGGCAGAGACCTACACGACTTAGACACATGTTTGAAAATGTTCCAAGTGCCCCGTAGCAGGCAAGACCTGGGCAGGCTGCCAGCCCCTCCCAGTAGTTGTTTCCCAAATTGTTTGTGGCTGTGGCTGAGCTTCCTCCCGTGGGGTACATAAACAAAGCAGTCATGCAAAGGGCACCTCAGAGCCACAGCAGGACATGCTCTGTCAGCCCTGGGATAGCTCTTGCTGCCAGAGCTGGTGGGTGATGGGATTTAGGAGGAAATTCTTCCCTGTGAGGATGGTGAGGCCCTCTCACAGGGCAGGGTGCCCGGAGAAGCTGTGGCTGCCCCATCGCTGGAAGTATCCAAGGCCAGGTTGGATGTGGCACAGCACACTGCACAGGACATAAGTAAGTGGCCTCTTGTCTTGTGCAGTCGTGTAATTGTAATTGTGTCTCTAAATGTGTGTTCACTCCTTTAAGGGGAGTCTAGCAAAGGTGTCCCTTCATATGGCAGGGGGTGCAACCAGATGATATTTAAGGTTCTTTTTGACTGAAACCATTCTGAGGTTGAGTGTGCTTTAGCAAAGGAGAAAATAGAAATTATCTCTCTCGCTGGAAGATTTTCAGAGACCTGCTTTTTCTGGAACATAGTAATTACCATTAGTCTGCACTCTTTAGGTACCAAGGACAACCAGTTTGCATTGAGGTGGTGTGAACTTTGGAGGAGAACTGGTGTGATGCACCAGCTACACCATACATGTTTATAAAGTATATTTTCTGGGGATTAGAGATGCTCGGTCCATGGAGGGACCAACTTCCTTGGAGACCTTTTCCTTATCACCTTTCTTCTCTGCCACAGTATTTCCTACATCAGTAACTGAGAAGTACTGTAAAGCTGAGGTGAGCCTGGCAGGGTCCTTACACTGTAGCCACCTCACTGGCCAATGAGGAGAACTCAAAAGTTCAAATCATCATTTTGGTACAAACTTGTCAGGGCTGAGCCTGCTGCTTAAAAAAGAGGGGCCCTGGGTCACTGGGAAAACACTGGTTTCAGTGCATTGCTTCTAAAATCATTGTGTGCTCACAGGCAGGCTTGTCCTCCTGCTGTCTGTCTGTCCTCATTTGTCCTGCAGGTCCAGGGCAAAAGGATGATTGGAGCGGGGCTCTATCGCCGTGATGTTGGCTGGAATTCGCAGCGTGGGTTCCGCGTGTCTGAGCTGTCTCTCTGCTTGCAGGACCATGCGCCTCTTTGTGCTATGTGTGCTCGGTGTCTGGGGGCTGGCTGCCCCTGAGCACTTCGCCGTGGAAGACGTCTGCGCCGCGAAGCCCCGCGACATCCCCGTGAACCCCATCTGCACCTACCGCAGCCCTGAAAAGAAGCCCCAGGAGGGAGAGGGGCAAGAGCCAGCCAAGGACAAGCTCCCGGAGTCCACCAACCCCCGCGTCTGGGAGCTGTCAAAAGCCAACTCTCGGTTTGCTGTCATCTTCTACAAGTACTTGGCTGACTCCAAAGACAATGGGGAAAACATCTTCATGTCACCGCTCAGCATTTCCACAGCCTTCGCCATGACCAAGCTCGGAGCCTGTGGCAGCACCCTCCAGCAGCTCATGGAGGTTGGTGGAGATTGCTCAGCCTTTCCCTGTAGCAGGTCTGAAAGACAGGAAAGGTGATCATGGCTAATGGCTGCTCTCAGGGTCAGCACAGCTCCTTGCTTTGGGAAGAAAATCCCAATTTGGAAGGACCTTAAAACTCATCTCATTCCACCCTCTGCCATGGGCAGGGACACCTTCCACTAGACCAGGTTGCTCCAAGCCCCATCTCTGGATTTGTTTAGATCCCAGCTTTTCCCCTTGCTCCCTATTTGGATCCAGCATTCCTGGGTTTGAGAGGTTAGTTTGCATCTGTAGGAAAGGAAGCCCATTTGGAAGGTGAGGGAAGGGAATGGCAACAGTTTGTTTCTCGCAGATGGAGCTAAGCTTTTGCTTATGTCAAAAGCAGGAAAAGCCATGATATCAAGCCTTGTTGGCAGAGGGACTTTTTTACATTCCTTTTCTCCCTTCCTTGGGACACACTGGAGACCTTGCAGTCGACCTGACTTCCAAGGCAGGGGAACCTGTACACAGGGAGCCTCTCCCTGCACCTGTTGGCCCTATACTCAGGGGATAGTTCTGATCCCAGACTAAGAGGTAATTCTGAGTTTTGGCTCTTCCATGCAGCTAATTTAACTCCCTGCCTGTTCCAGCGCCCTTCCCAATGTCAGACCCACTCACCTGCTATGTGGGGTTTGATGCTGCCCATACCTTTTTCTCCAATGGGAGACCTCAGCCCAGAGGAGCCTTTCTCCCTGCAATGAGGAGGTGTGAATCAAACTGCTCTGCTTGTTCCCTCTGTTGCTGTCCTTACAGATCCTACTTCTGGAACAAATAATGGTGGTGGTCTCCTGCCATTATCCACACAGCCTGAGCGGAGCAGCTATAACCACATCTCCAAAATCTTCACTTGTTCACTCCCCTCTGGGCAGCCCTTCCCACTGCAAGGGGAACCTTCTCCCATTGAGCCACCCACACCTGCACTCCTAATCCCCCTTTCTCCTATGGAATGGCTGCTAACACCAGCTTTGCCTTACAGGAAACAGTGCCAAAGATCTTGGAGGTTCATAAAGAGCAATATGTTGTGGGGTTTTCTGTGCCTTAAGGCCCTGAGGTTGGATAGCAGTAGACAAATCATAATTGTCCTCCAGCTGGCAGCTGGGAACAGATAAAGAATTCCCTGTGCTGCAAAAATCTACCCTCAAAATGATTGCTACATATTCCCATTCCCTGTAAAAGTAGATAAGATATACCAGAAGTACTCAGCAGGCCATGAGAATTCCTCCTGGGAAGGAGTAGCCTTTAGCATTGTCACAGGAGGGTTTAGCACATGTGGGTCCTCCCATGGCCTGGTGTGAGCCAAGAGCTGCTTCTAGGCCCTGTGGGTGCAATGCTCATCTCTGGGGTGTGGTAAGGGGTTATGAACACCGTGTTAATTTTAACAGCACTTAAAGAAGAAGCTGAGACCAGTCAAAGGCAGGGTATAGAGAGCAAGAGAACTGGGGTTGGAAAGAGGAGCAGCACCTCCACATCTGAGCAGAGTTTAATTCTCCATTTGGACTCTCCAAAGCAAGTCTTGGGCTGGTGATGTGTTGATTTTCCATAGATTTGGGTTCCCACACATGGAGGGTGAAGCTCTGAGGGCCTGCAGATTTGTTGCTGTTGAGGCCTCTGGGGCCCAGGAGCACAAGAACCTCCTCATGGATTCCTTGTTGCTGTTTGGCTTGTCCAGGTCTTTCGATTTGACACCATTTCAGCGAAGACATCGGATCAGATCCATTTCTTCTTTGCCAAGCTGAACTGCCGCCTTTACAAGAAAGCGAACAAATCCTCAGAGCTGGTGTCAGCCAACCGTCTCTTTGGGGAGAAATCTTTGGTGTTTAATGAGACTTACCAGAACATCAGTGAAATCGTTTATGGAGCAAAACTCTGGCCCTTGAACTTCAAAGTGAGTTTGAACTAAGGATTTTGCTTTTTTGTTTGGTTCCATCCCCCATCCCAGTCCACCCCTGTCTTTTGCCCAGAAGTGCTCTGTTCTGGGTGTGTAAGACATGGGTGAAGGCAACAGGGAATCTGGGATGCAGCTTCAGCTCACCTTAACCACAGTTACACCCCACTCATCATACCTAAATTTCATTGTCCTCCCCCAGCACATACCCTGTGAAGGGGTACAAAGAGGTGTTTAAAACCCTTGGCTTAACCTTTTTTTGGTCTCTTCCTTTAGGAGAAGCCCGAACTTTCCAGGCAGATCATTAATGAGTGGGTGGCTAATAAGACAGAGAAGCGCATTACAGAAGTGATCCCAGAAGGTGGTGTTGATGATCTCACTGTCTTGGTCCTGGTCAACACCATTTATTTTAAGGTAACAAAAGCTGAAGAACTGGGGAACTCCTCCTTCCTTGGAGGAGACATAGTGCTCATGTTTGTTTTCCCCCTCTTCTTATTAGGGGCACTGGAAATCGCAGTTCCCAGCTCCAAACACAAAACTGGATGTATTTCACAAAGCCAGTGGTAAGACCTGCCAAGTCCCAACTATGTACCAGGAGTCCAAATTCCACTACGCATTCATCCCCCAGGACAAAGTCCAGGTGCTGGAGCTGCCTTACAAAGGGGACGATATCACGATGTTGCTGGTCCTGCCCAGTGCTGGGACACCACTGGAGGAGGTGGAGCGAGACCTGACATCAGAGAAGCTGCAGGGCTGGATAGATGCCATGAAGGAGGTGTCTCTCTTGGTCTACCTCCCTCGCTTCCGCGTTGAGGACAGCTTCAGTGTCAAGGAAAAGCTGAGGAAAATGGGGCTGGAAGATCTCTTCAGTCCAGAAAACGCCAGACTCCCAGGTGAGATGTGGAGATAGGGCAGTGTAGGGTAGAGGTGAGCGGCAGCCATTCTTCCCTAGATGCAGTAGGTGCAGCAGCACATGAGGAAACAAGCACATGAAAGCATTTATGTGCTGCTGCAGTCAGTGATGGACTCTCTGGTAAAGTCCCACCATGGACACTCAGCCCTGCTCTGCACTGAAGACATGGCAGTTTAGCAGTTAGCTGCACATGGAGGAGGATGATTTTGTTTTAGGGCAGCCATGCCTTATGCCTGATTCCAGGCCGTAAAGGATGGGAATATGTTCTTTCTTGAGCTGTCTCTAAACTCAGTTTTACCTCTGTATATTTTTGCATTTCAGGTATCTTTGCAGAGGGCCGCACAGACCTGTACGTGTCTGAGGCTTTCCACAAAGCCTTCCTTGAGGTGAGCCTTGTTTTGTGCCAGTGTGCCTTCCTCTTGCTTTTTAAAAACAATTATTAAAGGGAAGAAAATAGCTCTGAACCTACAGTGTTCACTTCCCAGCAGTCTGGGGCTTTGGAGGGAGACTGGCCCCTGTGCTCTGTGGAGGAGGAGGATGAGTCCTCTTCATGCTGCATAATGCCTGTATTTGAATCCCATCTTCTCTCTTGGTTGGCAGGTGAATGAAGAAGGCAGCGAGGCCTCAGCTGCTACAGCTGTCACCATCTCTGGCCGTTCCTTCCCTATGAACAGAAAAATCTTCAATGCCAACAGGCCCTTCCTGCTTTTCATCCGGGAAGCTGCCCTCAACACCATCATCTTCATGGGCAGGATAGCTGATCCTTGCTCCTAAAGGGGCTGGTAGGGCCTCACTTCTGCCTCGGGAAAAGGGGAGGTGGGGTTGCCACAAAGCATGGGCTGCTCCTGGGGTGGTTGGTCTTGCTGTTTGGTGCCAGCTGCAGGGAGGGACTGCATCCAGCTGGGCTGTCCTGCTCCTCCCTGCCATGTCAGGTGAGGGGGCTCCTAGGTCACCTCACCTGTCCTGTTCTCTGTGGCAAGGAAAGCTGAATTTCATCTGGCACCAGTATTTTTGTGGCACCCAAGTCCAGCACTGCTGTCCTTCCTGTGCCCAACCCTCTGTAACTCTGATCACTTGGTTCATTAAAACCTATAGATCTGTACATAACAGACTGCTCTCTGAATGCACAGTTTACACTAAGCCACTTCCTAGACTTATTTAAATTCTTCTTTTCCAACAAATGGGGCTCCACACTGGAAAGGTGAGTGGAACAGCAGCAGGCACAAAAGGCTTGTGCTGGCTGGGCTAGGAACACCCTTGTGCAGCTCCATGTGGGTGGAAGAGCTGCCAAACAGCTGTGCCCTGCTTGCCAGCAGCTCTGGGGTGCCCTGTGACTCAAGGGCAGAGAGTCACTAGTGACAGTCTTGCATAGCCAAGGCTTTGACACTCTTTTTTAATATTAAGATTTCATCTAGCAGCAGTGCCCATGAATCATGACAGTGCCCAGGTAAGGTAACCAGTACCTGTAGCTTTGATAAATAATTTCACCTGCAAGTTCACTCCAGGAGCTGAGGTGTCTTGGCCTGCTGCCAGGCCCCATCTGATCAGACCTCTTGTCTTCTCAGGGTGGCTTTATTGCTGTAGGACCTTTGGCAGGGCTGTCCTGAAGATGTAGATTTCTCCATTTCAGGCAGCTGTTTCAAACCAAACAGACAGTGAAAGTTCCTGTCCTCGGGAGGTGATGGAAGTGGTGAGTGCAGACAGTGGATTGCACTCCCCAGTGAGCCATTTACTCTGGATCTTGTAGGACTAGCTAAATATCCACCTTTGTAAAGGCTTCTCTTGGCAGGAATTGCTAGAGCAGCCAAGCAGCGAGGGAATAACTTGGATAGGGCTGGTATGTCAGATCTTTGGTCACTGGGTCTCTAGTTTTGGAATCTATCAGGAGTTTGACCCTTTCCTGTTCCTAGTAGGATTGTTTGAGCATCTGTGCAAGTAGTGTGTGACTGGGACATGGAGAGGCACCTCCTCCATTGTCCCACGGGCTATGGCAAACCCTACACATCTGAGAGGTGTCCTTTAGGGGCTCCTTTCGGTAAATGCTCCCCTGGAGCAGTACCTTGGAAAGGAGCTGTGATGGGCTGGGACCCTGGGAGAAAAGGGGAAGCAATTTGAAAAAAACAAAGAGTTCAGAAAGCAGCTCTCCCTCTCCCTGCCCTCCTCTGGGGGGTACAGGTTACCACTGTGGCTTTTCTTGCTGGATCCCATCTTCTGCCTGTGAACATCACTGAGAGACACAGAACCTCCTGTAAGCTCTGCCTTTTTCACTTGTGCTCCAGGCTGTGGAGGTGGACACAGGTGAAAGGGGAGGGCTGAAGCAGTGCCTGGGCCTCTCTAGCATGGCACTGAACCAAAATGCTTCCCCTGCCATAGGCAGCTGGGAAAACATCCAAAACTTGTCCTGCAGCAAGAGCACAGGGCTTGTTCCTCCTGAGGAGACTGAAAAGGGCTGAGCCTGCTAAAGAGGTGAGACAAAAACTCATCCAAAAAGGACAGAAGCCATCTGAGTTGATAGGAACAGCAGCCTGGCACTGTGCAACCTCTCCCAAGCAGCTGAGCGTAGGATAGTGTGGAGCTGCCCACAGCCAGGACCAGGTGGAAGATCCACGCTGGGTAAGGACCAGTCAGCTTAAGACACAGACAAGGATTTGAGTATTAAACCATTTAATTCTCAAACCACTCACATGCATAATGTTCTTTTACACAGTGTTAAAAGAAAGAAGAAAATGCATTTTTTTTAATACAAACAGAATTTCAAGTATACATTTATAGAATTTTCCAAGATTCTTACCCAAGTTGCTAAGTTTTCATTCACATTGTTCTTAAAGCTGTCCAACGAGAGCGCCTTTTGCTAAACTGCTTTCAATGCAATTGTACAGTCCCCTCTACCTTGGTTCTATTCCCCCCTTTCCCAACTCTGGCTCCCCTGCCACTCCTGTCCACCCCTCCCTCCAGCAGTGCTGGCTGTCCCTGGACACAATGGCCATGGAGCTTCTGTTTGCCAGTGCCTACTGGAAGAGGAAAAGGGAAGAAGTCATGGAGGGCCAGTTTGGAAACAGCTTGGAAAATCACTGAAGAACAGTCTGATATCCACAAGTTACAGCAGGCTTATTCTTCAGCCTACTCCAGACTAGTCTGAACACTGACTTTTTTTTCTTGAAATAAGGACTGCAAACAAAAATAAAATAAAATAATAAAAAAAGGATAATTAGTACAGCAGGAAATTTCTTAACTGTGAAAGTAAGTCTTGAGTGTTAGGACACCTGTCCTAAAAGGGTTTGATTTATAGGTCACTGGTTGAAGGTGACAGCACAACTTCTGTTACAAATGGTTACTCTGCAAACCAGCTCAGAGCAGAATCAATGTGGGACACACAAACTTGGATTAAAAAAGAAAAAAAACAAAACAAACAGAACTGACGAGGGCTCCATATTCATGTTATGGAAAAACCCCACAAGCCCAGTAACAGCTTTCTCCTGGCTTTGCTGTTTGGCTTAGCTCAGCCCTGGGCTGCCAGCTGGGTTGTAACTGGGTGCAACTTCTGACCTGTTAAAAAATGGGGTTTAAATCTCCTTGACAGGCAAGGGTGGGTTTCTCTAGGAAGATTACAAAGTCTCCTACAGCCATCAGCCCCATCCGTGCGTGGGCACGGCGGGGCCGCTCCGGGCAGCGCGGGGCCGTGTCGGCCCGGGGGGCTGCTGGAGGTAGAGCTGCCATGGCCAAGGTCTGGCAGCATTGCTCCCCCCGAGCTGGGGCTGCCCAGGAGCTACCTGCCCCTCCAGCTGTGTCCCAAACCAGCCACAGCTGGGCCTGTCTGACGAGTTAAAGTGCATTGTGGCAGAAAAGGGTTTGCTTTTTCTTTTTTTTTTTTTTAATTTTTTTTTATTTTTTTAAGAGGAACCTATTTAAAGTGCTGTTCTAGTTTGGAAAGGGACTGTTTAGAAAAAAAATGGCACCTTTTCACATGAGAGATTTGCTCTCTGTATGTGTGTGTATATATAAATTTGCAGAGTCAGATCTGCTGACTAATGAACAACATATAAAAGTGTTTGTATTTTATCTTATTGCTTTTTTTTTTTTTTTTTTTTTTTTTTTGCCTTTTTTTTTACTGCTGCCTGCTGCCTTGGAGGCAGGAGGGAGATGGATTCTCCTTTACCTTCCCTGCCATTAACTGATTCCCCAGTGCAGGAATGTGTTCTCACAGCTCTGGCCCAGGGGACAGTTCACTGCCACGCAGCACACAGGAAATGACAAAGTCCCCCTGAGCTGTCACAGCCCCATGGCCAACCTGCAAAGGGTCACAGTAAGGAGCTGGAGGCCAAGAAGGACTGTGGACCCCGAGTGACTCCCGTTGCTCCTGCCAGATGCCATTTTCATTAGAGTCACTTTACAAAGCAGACTTGCATTTCTGAAACACAGAGGTAAGGAAAACAAATCTCTTTAAAGTGAAAGCTTTGCTGCTAGAGTGTGTAGTGTGGTAACCTCAGCACTCCAAGAGAGAGAGGTAGTTACTGTCCTGTGAATGTGCTGCTGCTAAATGCGACTCCATTTCTGGAGTGATTGCTCAAATGAAAAAAAAAAAAAAAAAAGAGGAAAAAAATCCTGTGCTCTTTATTAAGTTATCCCAGTTAAATCTTTCTGGTGAAGATATACTTGACTATTTCCTCTAAGAGGCTTTTGTATTTTAGAAATTGATTGTCAGTTACGTTTGTTACAAGATGAAATTTGATTAGCAAATTGCTATACAAAGCCACTTCCCTTGATAACTCCTAAAATTATCTCTCCCACTACTCAACTATCCGTGCCCTGTTTGGGGATCACATCCTGTCTGCTCCTGCAGTAGGACAGCATTTCCTGCTCTGAGCAGTTTTAATGGAAAAAACCAAAGTTTTAAAAAGAGCTACAGATATCATATTCACAGTGTTGTGCAGGAAAGGTGGGGTGACACCAGGGAAACAAGGGGAGCTCTGGGGACAGTGGGGACACAGCTCATGGGAGCTTCAGCTAGTGTTCAACACACTAGAGGCTTGGGAAAACTGCATTCATTGCCTTCCCTTTTCAGACTAAAGCAGTGCTTTGAATACCTTGGTTCCATTTCCACGAATTAACATCTGATCCAGTCTTCTCATCCTTCGCTAATTCTCCCTGCAAGTGTGGGGCGCAAGGTGAGGAATCTGTTACTGCAAGAACACACAGGTGCATGTTATTCTCCTCCTCATTCAGCTTCTCCAAGACCTCATTCAGAAAAGTCTGTTTTGCCACCCAGGATTGCTTTTGCCTGAACTACATGTCAGCCATGTTACCCACCAACACAAAAGAACCATGCCTTATTTGAACAACAACACTCCTCTCTCCCTTACTGGCACTTGCCCTGTGACAACACAGCCCTGGAAGCTGCCTGCTGTCAGCCTTCTGCCCAGGCCAGGGCCTTATGGGAGCTCAAGGAGTTAGTCTTAAGCAAAGGCTATGACAAAATTCTACTCCCAATCCCACCTGGGGTGCTTCCCCCAACAGCACAACCCTGGCTTAGGAAATCTTCTAACACATCAGAAAAGTGCCTGCATGCCAACCCACACCCTCCTTCCCTGCATCTCTGGCAGAGATCCAGGCTGCCCTGTAAACAGCCTCTGCAAACAAACATGGACTGAAAGAAAGGCCTGGGGCTGGGGACAGCCACAGTGGGGCTGGGGCTTCATGCCCCTTCCCCAAATCCCATCTGTCAGCCCGAGAATTGCACTGTCCACTTCTTGTTAGTGTCACCCACCGCTGCCACCCTCCTCCCACTGGCCTCTTGCAGGCAAGAGTTGGGTTCAGCTACCAATGCTCAGGCAAGGAAGGATGCAAGAAAAGCTTCACAGTAATTCAGAGAGTTTCTTTAGACATGTAAACTCTCAGAAAATACTCTTGGAGGCACAAACCCCCATATCAAACCAATGCCCAAGATGTGCAGATGAACGAGCAGAGCCAGGGAAACCTCAAGAAACAGCTTTTAAAACTTGACCAAATGGGGAACCAATTAATTGGTATCATCAAGTTAAAATTTGTTTCTCAGACTAGTTTTGTAACTCCTCCCCCTGCCCCAGACTCAGTAATTTCTACTGGAATTCTAGCAGAAGACATCCCTGCCCATGGCAGAGGGGTTGGAATAAGATGAGCTTTAAGGTCCCTTCCAACCCAAACCATTCATTGATTCTGTGATTTGAGTAACTAATTTCAACTATATTTTATCTTTTTATACTGCCACTTTCTGTATTTCATGTCCAGCAGTAAATTAATCAATCCAACTTCATTTTGAATTTCTCATTAGTTTCACAGTTTCATAGCCAATGGTATTGGGTCTGACTGCAAAGGTAATGGGAAGGTTTAAATAAATAAGCCTCACTGCAGTATAAAAATAATGCAGCCATTTCACCATAGATCTGAGGGGAAGGGTGTTAGGTACATTAACAAAAACTAAGCTGAAAGTTTGCAAAAAAAATAATGCACTGATTTTTGTTAAGTACTGCCTTAGGTAACTGCAGTAAAATAATAAATCAGAATATGTCAGATTAAACAAGGAACTTACACAGCAGTATTTAAAAATACCTGAACATCTTTCAAAAGCTTAACTGATATGAACTAGGAAGGCCAGTAAAGCTGCCCATTTTACATGATAAAACTAAGAAAAGGTAACAAAAATACAGCTTGGCACAGTCTAATGGAAACTGGAACTTGGAGGCTGCACTCTCCCATGATGGAGATTTCCCAGCCTCTCTGGACAACCTGATCCAATGCTGTTTGACTGTGCTCATGGTGAGATAATGTCTTATCATACCTAACCTGATTTCCCCTTGTATTAACTGCTGCCTACTGCTGCTCCTCCTTCCACCACGTGCCTCCAGGAAGGGTCTGGCTCCATCTTCTCTGCACCCTCCCCTGAGCTGTGGGGTTTAAATAGGAAAAACAATATAGGTAAAGGAGAAAGCACTGAAACAAAAACAAACTTCAGTCTTCAACACTTGCTAGAAAACTCATAAAATGGCACTTTGAAGTCTGATACTGCCCTTTCCACCCTTCAGTTCCTTCCAATGGAGTTTTTGAAATGCTCATAGCGAATCTTGCCCCCACAGGGAACTGACCCCTTTTCCTTCTTTACTGTTCACAGCTCCAGCAAGGAAAACACTGGTGCTGCTCAGCTGTCACATGCCAGGATAGGCATCTTTGGCCACCTGTCTCACAAGGCAGCAGCATTTCCTGCATGCTCCTGCCCCCGTGCAGGTTCTAAACCCAGCATTTCCCTACCCACAGCATCCATGGCATGCCAGATACATGCACTACCTCTTCCCAGTGATGCTTTGCTGCTGTTCCACCTTTCTACCCATTCCCCTGTGTGGTTCCAGTGCCACCAGCACCAGTCAGGGCTGAAAACAGATAAACTCTCTTCTTATTTCAGCTGTCCTCCTCCTCCCTAGAGGAAGCAGAGCTGCTGCCAAGCCTCTGACATGCTAGAGGTGAATTTGTTCTTAGCACTTGCTAATTCCTCCCATAGATAATTACTCCCTGGCACAGAAAAATCAGCAAGACCTTATCTTTGAACCCATTATTTCTTCCCCTTGGTGCCAGCAGAACATGTGTCTTCACAGAAGTTATTAACAAACCCCCAACCACTTCTAGACATCAGTAAATAGCAATGGCTCGTTTCCTAAAACTTTAAATTAGACACTAAATACATCAGTGGCTGGTTTTGTGGTTTCCTCCCCAGCTCCCAGCTATGCCAGATCACAGTCTGATTTTCTGTTTTCTCCCCTTTTATTTCTAGCTTTGCCAGAATGTCCTTGTTTTACAACAAAACTGTTAAGGACCATGAAGAACACCTTCAGAAGGCCCCACTATCCAACTTTACTCAGCAAGTTTAAAATCCTATCAAGGCTGCAACTTCCCAGCAGCACAAGTTCCTAAGTCTTACTCATATCCATTTTTTTGTCACCAAAGACCTTTTAGAATTCCCACCTAAAAAAGGTTCCTCCTATTTTTGAGAGACATCATTTCACAAGCTGTAATACTTTGGTTTACAACTAGATTAAAATATAAATTAAATAAGAATAATGCTAAATGAGTTTATATTGAAACACATTACATTTGTTTCTATATATGTATATACAGGTATGTGTGTGTGCACTCCCTAATGACAGCTAGAGGAAGCAAAAGTCATTCTCCAAAGGCTTCTAGTCTTCCAACTAGCATGGTCAACTTATCCATTGCAACAATTCCCTGTGCATAAAAGCTAATGGAGCACTGGAAGGTGGTGCTGGTGACCAGCTGGATCACACAGACATTCAGGAACAGAAAGACAATAAATTATAAGAAGCAGTAGTAACTTGTTCACAGTTGGGATGAGGATAATGTTTTGGGAAACCTGAATTGTCTACAGTTCCAGGAATAAAAAGCCAAAGCTCACTGAAAGTTACAGATACACTGCAGTTAATTCTAAAAGCAAAGATCAGGTCTGACACAAAGAAATGGCAGAAACCATGTGGAATTTCTCCCAGCAGCCTAAACTCTTGTACCATCAGATTCAGCAGGAAGCTTTCCAATACCTCCATCAAAACCAGAATTCATCCCAGGGATGCTCTGATCACTGCCTCCATCTCAGCAATGGACATTTGCCCAAGTAGGAACATTCCTTGAAACCAAGTCAATCCCACATCCAAAAGAAAATGCTGCCAGTCCTTTCTTGATTCCATCAGCCCAAACATCACATTCAATCTCTCCTAATTCCCAGCCTCTGTGTTTTTCTATGTTTGCCAAGCCAAAGCCTTTCAGCAGATGGAAATATTTTAGAGATGGTAGGACTCTTCAGATAATTTTATAACCCACTTGAATGGGTTCCAGGTTAGGAATAACCTACATTTCTAGTAAGACTAACTGCAGCAAACCTTTGATCTGCTGCATTTTACTGGTTATAAAACAAAGCAAAAAAAAAAACCCAACCAAACCCAAACAAAAACCCACAGCAAGTCTACTCCAAATATTCTCTATTCCAAAATGTTCTGGTAGACTTTAGTTTCAAGAAGCAGCCAGTATTGTTTGCATAGTTCTAACTTCTATTTGGTTACAAATATATATACACATATACGTACACAGGTACATATGTATTTTATATTAAAATAGCCTTTGAATGACAGTGATTAAAACAAGGATTCTAAGCTCCTCTTTAGGCCCTTTAACTGCAAATATCAAAACTCTGTGCATGGCTCTCACCTTGTGACAGGAGAAATGCTCACCACAATTATTTTGCTATGGCAGTGGATCCCAGGCTTTCCAACTGCAGTCCTGGCCACAGGCTCAGCTCCCAGGAAAAGCTCAGAGCCCAGACCCTGGCAAAAAGTCTCCTGGAACTGTATCTTCTTGTCTTACAGAATAGTATAGGTTGGAAGGGACCTTTAGAGGTCACCTAGTCCAACCATCTTGCCATGAGCAGAGACTTTTCCCATCCCCAAAATATTTCCAGCAGAGCCTGTACAGCATTTGATGTCACTAATCTGCAGAAACATTTGGATGCTGGCACAGCTAAATTGGCAGGCATGTCATGGATCAAAGAGGAGAGTTTGGTGAAGTTTAAATAATTTTAAGTGCTGGTTTTTGTTGGTTTTCAAGATGCATGATTCTATCTCCCTCCCAGACCACTTTCTACCCAAATCAATGGCACCTTTGCAGCTGTCTTCCTATTTATGTGTTGGATTCTGCAAGAGACATGAAGTCAGCAGCAAATAAAAGCTACAACTCGGCTCTTGCAAAGGCCTTGTTAGGGCTGAATCACCCAAAAGTGGCAAGGACACTACTCCAAAACCAGACTGCTCGGAATCACTTCCTGAAATGGGCATCTCACAGTTAAGTGACATTCCTATTGGAGAAGTGTGGGATAGAAACACAGCCACGGAGCTGTCACAAAATGAGAGCAGGACAAGCAGGGAGAGCTGTCCTGTCCATATATTTCAACCTTGAGCTCCCAGAGCACTGAAATCCTGGCTCTGTGCCCTCTGTGCTGAGCCAGCCCCACAATGCCTTTCAGCAGGGCTACAGCTTGTTCCCAAAGCTATTCCAGCTCTGTATGGCTGTCAGATGGGAACGGGGTCAGTCGCTGCCGACCTCTCTGCGTTTAAAACAGCAGCAGAGACACAACATGCTTTCTGTTCTTCCCAGCAGCCAAACTGAAGTCAAATTATACAGATCACAGCTTGAGAATATTGCAGAGAAGATGCAGGCAAGTCCAAGGACTGAACCCGATGGTGGATAATGGTGAGAGGACAAGGAAGGACTGCCCATTTGCACCGGCTGCTCTGGCTCTTACCAGGCTATCCCTGGATCTTACTAAGTTAGCTCTAAGCATGTTCTCAGCCTCCTGTAACAAATTCACATTCCATAAAGCCTCTCATTCATCCCTCTCTAGCTGCTGGAGATACAAAGCACAATTTGTTTTCATGTCCTCTCATTGCATTTTGCCCTTCTCCTTTTTGCAGCTTCACATCAGTCATCCTCCTGAGATGAAGAGGTTTAGCTTTTCTCCAAAGCAGCAACACAGTATTAACACAATTCTTGCTATTTTCACAGCTATTCACAGGGAACCTGGCAGCAGCAGGGAACAGCCACAGCAACCATCATGTCACTTGGCTGACATTTGGCACCAGGGCTTGCTGCAGGCTTAAAGAGATAACCACAACTCTTCACATTTGGGAGGTGAGTTCTTTGACAGCAAAGAACTAAGAAATATGTCCACCTCCAAGAAAGCAAACTGTAAAACCAGAGTGTGTTCTCCCTGTTGCCTGAGGCAAGAAAACAAATGGGTTAGTAAGCCCTAACTCTAAAGCAGACAAAAATGTTACGTACAGAGGTATTAAAACACGAGAGTTCTCTTCACATCCTCCTTAAATCACAGTTGAAATCACAGTTTTGGCAGAACAAGATGCAGTTAGACGTGGGAATGCAAAGCTGTGCCTCAACCCATCACAGAAGCATTCGCACTTGGAAAGTTGGCATCTGATTCTCCACAGCTTTGGTGCAAACGTAAAGAGCCACACCAACGCAGAGGCAACAGGACACAGTATCACTCTGCTAGGGAAAGCACCTCTAAGTAGCTACACCACTGCCAGAAAATTCACATGAGGTTTCTCCATACTGTATAGGACCTCGCACCCCTTTTTTCTCGAACCTTGGTCTCATCTGCACTCAGGAAGTCAACCACTGAAAGAAATGTTTAAAAACAATTCCTTCAGAACTGGTTCCACTGTCTAGTGCGGATGGGCCTGAACTGGTTTTAGCACTGTTCAAGAAATATTAGATATGATTCCCACACATACATACACATCCATTAAATGTACAGAAATAATATCAAAATGATTCCCACTACCATACCTTATACTGACTCTAGCTACAAGCTATAAACTTTACCTCAGCGAGGCCTGGGCAAGAATATTGGCTCTTTTGCATGCAATCAGAAATGATCATTTATACAGTGGCAACCTCTGCACAAAAAAAACCTCCAAAAACAAACAAACAAAAAAAAGCAAACATAAAGGAGGAAAAAATAAAAACCTTTCACAAGCTTTGTTTTCAGCCTAGTAAGGTATGAAGGACTAATTTCATGGTTTTCACCAGGCCACTTGAAGTAGTGAATCAGCAAACAGGACACGCTGTTGGCATCCTGTACTGTTTGGATGCTTCTCCGTTCACAGTATTGATACAGTAAAATAAAAACCTCCTCAAGAAACTCACAGCTATGCCATGGGAACAAAGGCATTCACCATTTTATGTCAGCCCTTCTTCACTACGGTTGCCATCTGTCTCAGAAAAATGTTGCTTGTGTAGCAGTTACTGCACCTTCACCCTTCTCTTCACAGCAAGCTTAGCAGGGAAACTTTCCCACTATATTTTTATATAATATATGTATATAAATAATTTTATGTTTTTTATAGTTTGGTAGTATTCTTTTAAAATTTCTATTTTAAAACACTTAAAAATCTTTTAAGCAACTAAAAGTAACTTTTTATGCTCTCTAGTGTGAACAGGATAGGATTTCAAAGTTTTTAACTTTCTTTTTTTTCATTTTTGGTAACTTCAAAAGCTATGACTAAAGCAGCACATCTCCACTCCTCCCTGCACCTTGATTGCAACAAAACCTACCTTGGCCACCCTCTCACCTCATCCTCTGCCACTGCTCTCTGGCAACCTCACTGTTTTGGTACCGCGATGTTTGACCTCTGCCAGGAAACCTGACGGAGCTGGTTGGTTGGGTGGCCAAATCACTCCCTGTGTGATGGATGCCCTTGACAGGAGAGGAGGAAGAAGGCACAGAAGGAAAACGGAGGTGAAATATCAGTTTTCCTGTTTGAAATGGTCAATAAAATGGTACTTTGCAGGTGCCCAGCTCACAACACCTGCAAAGGTTCCTCTTGTAGGATCACATCCCTGTTACACGTGATACTGGCACCGAGCCCTTTCCCACACACAAAAACACATTAGAGCCACATCTCTTCTTGAGAGATGGGAGGAACAGTGAGACTCCTCACACATTAAAAAATCTATAAATCAAGGCAAGAATACATCACCCTTCTCCAAATTATTCCCTTCAAAGGGGCAGGAAAATGATCCTGAGTACCAATTTGCAGATGGGGAAAGCAAGGGCTGGAGATGCTTCCATGTGCCCAAAACTTCAGTCAGAGAGCAGGCCCAGCTTTATTGTCACTTGGTCAGTCTCCTGCCTGCTAAGCCCCTGCTCTAACCCCTCATCCAGCTTTCTTGCTGAAGCAAGATGAAGTGTATTTCTTTTCCAATGTCTCCTTGTTCCTCCCATCACCTTAAGGTTCAGGACTTTACCCTTCTTTATCATATACACATTATACATCCTCAAGAGAACTCCTTCACCAAACCTGATACGCACAACCTGTCGTTCATTCCCCCCCTTTCATCATGAACAACTTGGCATCAGAACTAGAGAAAACTCTTAAAATATTGCATATTTTTTTTTAAAAAAAGTTGTCAGGATATTTGCACTTATCTGCCTGTCCCATGCTTTTCTGGTTATGAACCACGTAAGCCCGTGCAAACACCTACAATACACACGCAGGCATGTCTCTCCAGGTTTGCTAAACTTGCTCTAAACATCAGAGCTACTCAGAATACAAAAATGTTAAGTCCATGCAAGGGGACAGAGTTTGTGATTGCTCTAGGAACCGTTCACTTTTAAATCTCCTGAACTGTTATAAGGAAATAGAGCAGGGTTCTCTTTTCTTTTTGTGTTTCATTGATAAAAAAGTTATCAAACTAGTTTGTAGAAACAGGTTTAAAAGCAACCACCTGCGATTGCTCGGCTGTGACAACAGCATTGCAGTATTCCCATATCCCGTATTGCTGTTCTAAAAGATAAGTGTGTGTCGAGGGGGGAACAGGGGTGCAAGAGGACTTTGGTAGCCAGCCTCCAACTCCGCAATTCAGCAACTCCAGAAAATCTCTTCCTAATCCTTGGCAACACCTGAAGCATGGCAGCACTCCAGCCAGGACCTCAGAGTGCTCTGAGCTCTCCAGATCAGCACCAGCAGAGGACAACCTCTTCTGGAAGACCACTCCAGCCCTCTCCCAATGCATCAGTCTCATGCAAACCTCACAGCTGCTAAATTCCACTCTCAGTAGCTGAAGTACTTCCTTCACATTTTGCTGACCTCTAGAATACCACTTTGTAGCTGTGCCCACTTTAACAAGGGGCACTAGGGCCACATGCCTGGAACGAGCAAGCCCAAAGCCCTAAAGTAACAGTTTAAATAAAAACGTAAAGAGACACACCAAAAATAAGAGAGGGATAAATACACTTGGGCAAGGCAGGTTCCGCCAGGACAGTATTTTTGTTTTCTTTGCTTTAGCAACTACCTGGGGATGGGAGAAAGGCAACAGCCCCTTGCCCCTGCTCTCCCCTCGAGCGGGAGCAGTGGATATGGCTCTGTGGCTGAACCCGGCACCGCCGGCAGGACGCCCTGCTGGGCCACAGCGCTGTCCAGAAATACAAATGACTGCTTGTCCCAGATCACTACAGAACAGTAAAAAAATTTAAAATCCTGTCGATCCCTGAATAAGAAGTTGATTGACACAGTTGTTCTGTTTTTCTCCAAGAGGAGGAGGAATAAGGGAGAAAAACATGTAACACTCTATGGGTGTGTGTGTGGGTGTGTGAGAAGAAGAGAGAGAAAGAGAGAGATTTTTCTATTTTGGCAACATCTTGGGAGCTTCTTTCTGTTCAGTGGTGGCATTGCACTAATTACAGTACCAGCCTGCCGGGTTGGTGCTGACTCTTGAGAGCCAGGAATGGGAAGACGGTCCTTTCTCCTGGGACTCCCCAGCCCCATTTCAATCCGGCCCGGTTGTGGACACAGATCCCTGTGCCGTCTCCCCCACTGCCACGGCCTCTTCCTGAGGAGGAGATTCCTCCTCCGCCTGCCCCCGGGACGTGACGGTGGTCTCAGGGGAGATGCTGTGGGGCCCCTCCAGGGGCAAACAGCCGGGGTGGTTCTTGCGAAAGTGCTGGTTGAGGATGGCCTGGAAAGGGAAGCTTTTGCCGCACACGTGGCAGTGGAAGGGCTTGTTGCCCGTGTGCTTGCGGATGTGATATTCCAGCTGATCCTTGCGGGTGTACTTCTTCCCACACATGCGGCAGACAAAAGGTGTGATGCCCATGTGGAGCCGCATGTGCCGGTCCAGGCTGCCCTTCTGGTTGAAGGATTTGGCGCAGTAAATACACGTGAGCCGTGGGTTGTACCGGAACCAGCGCTCTGACACCTCCTGCTCCCGCAGATATTCCACATAACCGCTCACTCCAAGCATGGCTGATTCCTCCCCCTGCCAAGGAAATGCCATAGATTTAAATAACAAGCAGCCTAAAACAAGTTGCAGAGAAGATCAGGCCCAGGTCCAGCCAGTAAAGAGTGTGCCAAACCTCAAAATCAGCAGCACTAATGTCTGCAACCTCAAGCACACATTTAAGCGCTTAACTGGGGCCTTGGGGCTGAAGACAAATGAGCAATCAATTAGAAACCACTGCTGCAGAGGCCCCTTCTGCCAAGCCATTCCCTGGATCTGGTGAAGAAAAGACAGCCCTTGACACAAGGGCACTTGGCCACCAATTCAGTTTTGGACCACATGTCAATACTTGTTACTTTTTAAAAAATTTGTGCCAGTTTTATATAAACACTTGGGTGTATCACCCCCTGTTTTCCTTACTAAAAGTCAAAAAAAAAGAAGCCAATGGATGAGCTTGCAGTAAAACAAAGGAGGAGCAAACCACAAATCATATTTAAAAGCCTTCAGGTGTCATTTAACACAGGTATTCATTCAGGTGTCACTTAGAGTTCATTTTACAATGAGTCACATTTGCCTGCCTGGCTGTGTAACCCATCCCAGCCCTGTAGCATCACAGCCAAGGATGTGCCTGACCCAGCTTGCACAGCAAGGACTCCTCTGTATTTCCTGAACTCACACAGACAAACAGCCAAGAGCAACCTGAACCACAAGCCTGGTCTCAGCACAGACACTTCTGGCCATCATATTGAGATTAAACAGAAACACACTGACTCCAGACTGCTTCTGAGCTGGAGATGCACAGTTTACTCCCCCACTGTGCTTCCCACTGGTGCCACATGTGGAGAAACAACCAGCAGGAGGGCATCTCCTCTGCAAGCCAGGGCAATACAGGCATGAGCAGCAGTGTACAGGTGCCATGTGCTGCTGAATCCAGCTGTACAGGCATAGGGAAGCTGCTGAGGACCAAAGGAGATACACAAAGCTCTGGTTTCTCCTTTCCGCTCTACCACTGCCATGGGGCAGGGATATTGGGCAGGCTGTTTCAATACGGATATTGCAATGCCAGGAGAGTGGAAGGTGCTGATACTTCCCCATGGTGTGTAAAGCCTAAGGTTTCATGTTTGAGGCTGTCTCACAATGGAGAAATAAGAGCTGCTTTTCTGTAGGCAGAGCTAAAATTGCTTAATATGTCACATTTCCCCTAGAGGGTTGATTTGACCCTGAAATTTTTGCAATGTCTTCTAAGGACACAAAACAAAGCTTTGCAAAACAGTAACAAAAAGGTATCTGTCATTTTATGGAAGTGTCTAACAAAGCCAGCAAACAGCAATCACAATTTCCCCCCCCTTGCTTCACTTGGTCTTACTCAAGGGCAAAGCAGCCTACTATCTCCTTACCCACCTCCAGCCAAGTCCTTTGCTTCCATACTGACACATTCCCTACCTGTCAGGCTCACAAGAGTTGTTCTGCACTGTGTTGGCTGACACACTTGCACTTATAGTGGCACTGTGACACGAACTGGATGCAACTAAATTAGACCAAAATGATAAGGCACAGGCAATACTGCCATGCCCCACTTTGCTCCACTCTACAGCCCACTGCCCCCTCATTTCTGTGCATGTCTCCCTCCTACCCCAAAACTGTGCCCAAGAAAGCAGAGAATTCAGAGCTCCTTTATGTTGCAAAGTCTGCTGTGCAACACAGTCACTTGGAGAAGAGACAGAGACCTCTCTAAAACTCCACAGCTCTTTGACACCCTACCCCAAAAGATTTATTGGTGTAGTGCCTGGAGGGCTTTTGGGAATGGTCTTGGTACCGGCATAGAAAGATTCAGCTGTTGTCACCCATCTTCCACAGAAGCCAAGCCACACCTCCTCCCTCTGCTCAGGCATTTGCCAGTGTTTGAGGGCAGATCCAGCTCTGCAGGCAAATGGGGTTTCTCCCCAGGAGTTGGTAGCCTGCCCAGAATATGGGTGGATACTTATGCCCTCAAACAACAAGAGAAATGCCTGGTGTTTTCCAGGTATCTGGCCAAAATCCCAAACAACAACCAGAATCTGTTTTAAATCATACACGGCCAGCTCATGTTCTCCTGTGAGCAAGTAGATCCCTTGCCAAAGTAAAAAGTCCTTGTATCACACCCATTATTGCTTGCAAACATAAAATAGGACACACTTCATCACAACAAAGTCCCCTTCACCTTCAAGCCAACACTGACTTGCAAGCATCTCAATCTGCCTACCTGGGAACTGGGCTGCTTAGGCTCATCCATCCGCCCGGGAGACTCGCTTTTTGATCTGTACCGCTCAGTCACAGCAACCATGCTGCCAGAAGGGCTAAATCTGTGGGGTGGGGGAAGAGCAGAAATGGAACTTTTAATGGGCATCAGGTCACTACAGTGTTTAGAGCAACGGGTGAGCAACAGAGGCACTTGTATAGCATCTCTTCATTCTCATCAGCTAACACACTGGAAGTGGAACAGTGCAAGTATAAAGGAAAAACCAAATCATACCGGCCTATGGTTTCAGTCTAAACATCTGAAAAATAAAACTAAGTCACTTGGCTTCCAGTTCAGCAACAGAGAGGGATTGCTATAATGAATAAACCAATATGGGCCTCGTGACTCAGGAACTGTACAGCAGGACTGAAACCACTTCTCAGAGGACACCTCTCCTCCAGTACCCTCCTCCTCCATTCCCACCGTGAAACATAAGGGATGTGATGGACTAGAGGTGGGAAACAGTACATACAGATTGCAGTGCAAAAAGAGATGCTAGAGACTAGCTGATCCAAGGAAAAGGGCTAAGAAGTAGGAAAACATCACTCTCCAAGGGCCAGCTCAAGATTATTCCCACTGGTTGATTTATTAAGCAACAAGTGACAGAATATCCACTGCTTCCAGGTAGCTGTTTCCCCATGAGATTGAGCTAAAAGATAGGCAGATGTGAAGGGAAACCCTAGAATTACAACCCCCCCTCCCAAATAAACCAGACCTGCCCTTTATCAAATCCATTCTCTGGCCTGAGCCTAGGGTAAGAAAGCAAATGCTGGAGTGGAGGGGAAGCAGATGGATGGAGAATCCAAACACAGCAGATTTCGCCACTCATTTTAAACAAAGGCTTTCTGCTCTCTCATATAAATCAAAACAACAGGGGAGGCCCCTGGGTTCCCCATTTCAACTGCCTCAGAAGATGTAAACCCAGGGCCCACTGCTGCCATGGACCACTGGGAAGACCTTGACCTACAGCTGGTGTCTGGCTTGTTTCTCAGCCAGAACCATCCCCAGATCTTTGGGCCAGAAGGCACCAGTGCCATAGATATATGTAACACATATTGTATGTGACCTCATTAATCCGAGTGCCGAGTCCGGTATCTACCGAGGCCGAACTGAACATCTTCTTTAAAAAAAACCCTACCTCAGGCGAAACACTGAGAGGTAGAGATCCCAACCTCTAAGAGCTAATAACTAATTTCCCAAGCTAGCCTGTAGCTGGAGATCCTGGTCTGATCATTACCCAGCCAAAATACTATTCCCCAAACTGGATACACTTCCTAGCGCCAGGTAAAAACCCTTTCGCTCTTGTGCTTAAGATGGCCGAAGGAAATAAAAAGAGGAAATGTTCCAAAGCGACTGACCCAGCCAAGTCAGAATCCTGCATAAGCTCCTCTTACAGCCAAGGTGAATAGTTAAGTTTAAGAAAACCCACCTGTCGATCTCACTGCTGGTTGGCCTGACCACTTTGGCTCCAGAGGAGCCTAAGGCAAAAGCCTCCTGGCCCAGCGATCCGTGGCCCGTGGTGTCGATCACCATGGCCGTGACCTCCTCAGCACTGCTCCCGTCTTCTCCCGAGGGCTGGTGCTCTGTCCCCAGCCACTCCTCCAGGTTTTCCGTCTTGATGCGCACTCCTCCCAGCACCCGCACTTCCTCATCGTTCTGCGCCCCGCGCTCTCCCATTCCCGTCTCAACGTACCACTGTCCTGCCCTGTTAATCCGCAGGATGGGCTCCCTGCCTTCCACGTCCGAACTCTGCTCGATTATCTGGGGGCTGGTGGACTCCTCGGGCGGGCTTAGCTCCCGAATGTCCAGCACTGTGCTAACCTGGCCCAGGCGACTGCCCTTGGGGGTGTTGTGGCGTGGGCTCAGGGAGCGGTTCAGGTTTGGCGTGGCCCGGTGAGACTCGGGCGGTCTCTCCTGATGCTTCGTCCTAGTCTGGCTCAACTCCGCTTCCACCTCCGCCACGTTAATTTTGAAATGAATCCCCTCGAGTATCTGCGTGCACTTGTCTATGATGTGCTGCATCTGCAAGAAACTGGCGGCTGTCAGGTAACTGATGATGTCAGCCAGCTGCAGACATATCCTGCCAGTGTAGCAGAAGGAGAGGAGCTGCTCGAAAACAGAAGGGTTCTTGATGACGGAGATGGACACGGTGCTCATCTCGTTCAGGGACATGTGGTCACGGAAGTAGGGCGAGCTGGCGGCCAGCACCACCTTGTGCGCGCGGAAAGCCTGGCCCTGCACATTGACCACGATGTCGCACAGCCGGCCCTGCATGCGCAGCTGGTTCAGGTGGCTCAGCACAGAGTTACTGAAGTTAGGAATCTCCAGCTGAATGTTCCCACTCTTCTCCATGGCTGTCCCAGCTGTGGGTGCACGACTCTGCTGGAAAAGGGGGAAAAGATCCTGTCATTAGCAGAGCCAATCATTTGGAATTAGAACATTTTTCACCTGCTTCCACACGGTCTGAAACACTGGAGTTTTTAAAGACCTTCTTCAACCGTGGAACTGCCACACACCTGACAGCAGCTCTGTCATGAACGAGTGTGTTTGAGATCATTTAAAAAAGCATTACAAAAGCGCTCTGATCTCTCCATGCTGTGCATCCCCCTGCACAGGAGTTCTGCTAAACCAGTCCCTGGCAGACCCCTGTTCCCTGCAGCTTTTAGTATGCAAAACACTTTGTTCTACCAGCCTCAATAAAAGCACATCTACATGCAAAAAGAACATTAAAAATGGCACAAGTATTAAAAATAGGCACCTGATTGCATAATGGATTAAAATACTCACCACTTGTACCTTTTAAGCATTTTGAAAAGAGAAAGTAATAGGGAAAGCTCCTTTGTAAAACAGGAACCAGGAAGGAGACACTGAGACCTAAATCCTCCTGAGACTTTTGAAAAGTTGGCCAGCATACATCTGACCTCAAGGCATCCTAAGTGCCTTGATAACCTAAAATATCCATCATATGTGGCACTTCTGACACATGCCAGAAAATATATAACAGGAGTGAAAAAAAAGCTGTGGCCCAGAAGAGCTCAGAGTGCCTCACTCAGAATAATTTTTGTAGGGTCACAAGAGAGTTCCCGTTGGTCATCACTAAGTTCCCATCCTGGCCATACCCTAAGTCAGTAACTCCTGGACTCCTTCCCAAGTAGAGTAATAATGGGACTGTTCCATTCAGGCTACAATTCCCAATGGTGCTGCTCTGCTTGGGCTGCAATCCAGGTAAATGGTTCACCCAGGCCACACGTGGCTCATCCCTTGTTTCCCACCTTGGCTGGGATGTTCCTGGTTGTTCCCACCTCTACCACACCAGAGATCCTGGTAGGCACCTCACCACCCAGCTGGTGATGTTTGGGGACCCTTCACTACTCAGCTGCGTCCACCAAGGCTTATCAGGAGGTCTCAGAGCAGGGCCAGGGAGGGGAGCTGGGGGATGCACCACCACATCATCACATTTCATTCTGGCAAAGTTTGAAAAGAAACCCTGACCATATATGGTCAAAATTTGGAATGAATGAAAGTGAGACGTAAACTCATCCCAAAAAAACCAACAAAAATTTTAAAAAAATTAAAAAAAAAAAAAAGAAAGTAAACAAACATGTTAAAGTCCACTCATGGCATAAGCAGCTTCCAAGCTGGATAGCAGCTGAAGTGTGGATTGAGCAGAGTCCTGCAGATGTCAAGACCATTTCAAGCAGGCTGGGAATACCAAGGCAGTCCCCACTCTGAAGAATCTCCGACTTGAAGGGGTTGGCATATGAAGAGCATGTCTGCCTTTGGAGGACTTTTTATTTGGAATTTATGAACATTGCAGCATAGCACATATCCATATGCCCAAGCAGGCTTTGTGCAAACTTGGCAAACCCAGTTACTAAACACGAAGCTGCAGGACAGCCTGTCAATCTTGTGGAGTTGTGCCAAGGGATTTCTGAGTGGCAGGATGGCTGCGTGTCCCTGGGGAAGTCAGACTGGAGTGCACAAAGCTTCACAAGGAGCAGCTGAACACTGCCAGCTCTTAGGGCTTCTTCTCTCCTTCCCCTCTCACAGAATCACAGAATGGTTTGGGTTGGAAGGGACCTTAAAGCCCATCCAGTGCCACCCTTGCCATGGGCAGGGACACCTTCCACTATCCCAGGCTGCTCCAAGCCCTGTCCAGCCTGGCCTTGGGCACTTCCAGGGATCCAGGGGCAGCCACAGCTTCTCTGGGCACCCTGTGCCAGGACCTCACTACCCTCACAGGGAACAGTTTCCTCCCAATATCCAATCTAAACCTGTTCTCTGCCAGTGGGAAGCCATATCCCCTTGTCCTGTCCCTCCATCCCTTGTAAACAGTCTCCATCTTTTCTGTCAGCCCTTTCAGACACTGGAAGACCACAATTACACCACCCTGAAGCTTCTCTTCTTCAGGCTGAATAATCCCAATTCTCTCAGCCTTTCATCACAGCAGAGCTTCTCCATCTCTCTGATCATCTTGGTGCCTCCTCTGGACTCGCTCCAACAGCTCCATGTCCTTCCCTATCTTTTGGAGACAGCAACAAATCCCACAAAAATCAGGAAACCACAGTGCACAGGTCTATGTCAACACAGCACTGGGAGCAGAACATCAACTGCACAGAACAAGGGGAAATAGAAAACCCAACATCTTACCTGGAGTGCTGTGAGTTACATGCAGTGAGAAGGAAATGGGGGTGCTGCCTTCTTTTTTTTCTTCTGACGTAGTAAGAAGAAAACTTGTTGCCCCCTTCCCCTTTAAGAGGTAAAAAGAAAGAAAAAATGAAGTGCAGAGGAATTGGGTTTTCCCAAGTGCAGTTGTGAACATCAAGTTTTGTCATTCTTGGTTTTGCTGGAGGATCTAGCAGCAGGATTAGCTCACCACCTTCCCAAAAGAGCTGTTCCTAAAGCAATAAGCTCAGAGTACTCTCTCAAGGAAGGCAAGGGTGAAACACCCCTGCCAAGGCCACGAGCACCCAGGGAGGCAAGAGAGAGGCACAGGCTGAGCTTGGGATACACAGAAAGAGAAGGGGAAAAAAATCATCAACTTAACTGCTGAGCATGGCTGGGGTCAGAAGGCAGCTGCTCCCCAGAGAGCCCAACAAATTATCTGTGAGCTCCTGCTCCAAAGGCAGGGAAAATCCATCTGCTCTTTATAACCCACAGAACTCTGCTCACCTCAGTGTCAAAGAACCTGTGTGTTATGGTCCACTCAGAGGCTGCTGAGAGGGAATGTATCTTTTGGTTCAAACTACCCTGTCAGAGCCTGATTTCTGCCCCTCTGAGTAAGGGAACCTCTCATCAGCTTCTGCACCTCAGCCACAGGGCAGTGACACCCTGATTTCTCTCTTCTCTGAGAAGTCTGTCACCTCCAGCCACCTTTACCTGCAGGTTGGGCTGGGTCAGCACAGGGCACACACTGAGGCACTGCCATTTTTAATGCCATTTCAAGTGTCACCAGCTGAGACTCAGACTTTACTTCTCTCAGCAGATGCCTTCCAGCCTGTGAGGCAGCCACCAGGAGCAGCTGGAATTCTCGATCCATCAGGTAAGAAGCAGAGACAGACCATCCAGCAGATGATGTCACCCTGGAAGCTGCACTGAAAGCTCTCAGCTTTTGGACTGAGATTTCCCGTGACTGGGCAGCTTCACAGTCACACAGTATCCTGAGCTGGAAGGGACCCACAGGGACCACTGAGCCCAACTCCTGGTCCTCCACAGACACCCCAAATCCCAGCCTGTGCCTGACAGCAGTGTCCAAACCCTCCTGGAGCTCTGGCAGCCTTGGGGCCGTGCCCATTCCTCGGGGAGTCTGATCAGTGCTTGACCACCCTCTGGGGAAGAACCTTTTCCTGACATCCAGCCTAACCCTCCCCTGGCACAACTCCAGCCGTTCCAGGGTCCTGTCCCTGGTCCCAGAGAGAGCTGCTTATAATCCCAGAATGGTTTGGGTTGGAAGGGACATTAAAGCTCATCCGGTGCCACCCAGTGCCATGGGCAGGGACACCTTCCACTAGCCCAGGTTGCTCCAAACCCTGTCCAGCCTGGCCTTGGATACTTCCAGGGATCCAGGGGCAGCCACAGCTTCTCTGGGCACCCTGTGCCAGGGCCTGCCCACCTCACAGGTAACAATTTCATCCCAATAAACCTATTTGGCTGCTCGCACATTCCAGCGGGACTCCAACAACTACAAAACCAAGCAGAACTCTAGGCTGAGACAAGCGGCGGTGGCTCCTCGCCCGTCCCACCCCGGCCCGCAGGAGCTGCCTCACAGAGCCCGGTGTCTCCGGCCCCATCGCTCCCGGCCCCTCCCCGAGCGGGGCCCGCGGCTCCTCCTCACCCGTGACAGCCGCGCCGCGGCCCCGGACCGGGGGTGCGCGGGGCGGGCGGGACCAGCCTCCGGCAGCGCCCGCNGCCTTTTCCGCTCCCGCGGCCATGGGGGGATCGTGTGCCTCGCGCGGCCCCGCCGGTGAGTGGGGGGCGATTCCGCGCTCGGACGCGGTGCTGCCGCTCCCGGGGACCTCCTAGGGGCTCACCCGGTGTGGGTTGGTCGCCGATGGGAGGTGGCGAGGGAGGATTGAAGTGGATTCCGTGGCCGGGCCTGGTACGCGGCCTAGAGCGCCGGGGGCTCCGCCTCATGGCGGCCCTGGGGTGTACGGGGCGGGGGGGGGGTCCTGTAAAGCCCCACGCGGCTTTGGGAGGCAACGGCTCACGGGAATGATACCTCAGGGTGTGGGATACGGGGTCTGGTTTAGCAGTTTGTTATCTAAAATGCGGTCGTGCCCGCGTTTCGCGGTCACGTCCTCGCTGTAAATGCAAGCGATAGGTGTTTGGTTTTTGTGGGTTTGGGGTTTTTCTAACTGCATTGGGTTTTAAGGCGCTCGTTTTTGCAGGTAAATGGGAAAGCTTGTGCAAGAAGCAGTAATAGCGTTTTGGAAGGATTAGGGATCCCCGCGCAGCTGGGATGTGTGTGCAGTGTAAAAGGGTTAAGGACTGGTTTCACAGCCCCAGGGCTGCCTGGCTTTGGGAAACGTTTGCCCAGTGCTCTCGGACACACGTGGTGACTCTTGGCGATAGTCCTGTACAAGTTTAAGAGTTAAGCTCCATGGTCCTTGTAATCCTTACTCAGCACGTTGGAAGAGAAACGGCTCATTTCACTTCCATATGCTCTGCACATGATGAGAACTATGTTGGTAGGGACATCTGAGAGGCTGATGAATGCCAACATATCTGAGCTGGGCATGGAATGCTTCTGATAGCCTTATCCGGCAAGGCTGAGACACCACTGGGCCTTTGAGCGAAGTTCATGCCTGCCTGGCTTCCCTGGGGATAGTGCACCAGAATTAATGCTGTAGAAAACATCAGCAATCACATCCTGCTGAAAAATACATCATAGCAATTATTTTTTTGTGGCCTCAGTTCTTCAAAGAGCCTGAATTTAGATTGCATCAGGGCAAAGTGTTTTGGACTTTACAAAATATATGTGAATATTTCATCCTTTGTGGAAAAAGAAAAACTAATATGCTTTCTTGTTTTCAGTTCAGCATGTATCCAGCTGCACTTCGTTCTTGTGGCTTCAGTGCAGGTAAATATTTTCTGTAACACAGAGTTTAAGTGAACAAATGTGGGATTTGTGTACACCATAGAGTGGTGTAGGATTGTATCAGGGAGTTACAGTATCAGCAGCTGTAATTCAGGCATTTCAGGTCCCTTTTTGCCTTCCTTCCTGCTGTTTTCTTTGTTCACAGCAATAAATAATGTTTTGGGAGAACTGCCTGGGGTATGTTGTAGGAAATCGGTAACTATGGGGATTGATACTGAGTAAATCTCCAAGCCTATGATGGTGTAAGAGTAGTGGACAGAAGTGATTTCTGAAAACTCCATGCTGAGGCTTTCTAATGTGATTGCCAGAGAAGCTCCCTAGTTCTGCAAATATCTGTAACTCTTTTATCTCTTCCAGGTCTGCTCCCAATTGTGGAGACTTCAAACTACTTCTTTCCAAGGTAAAAAAAAAATTCTTGAAAATTAAATACAAAATGGTGCCTAGTGTTTGTCTAGACAGCATCTTCTGCTCTTGATTCAACGGAGCTTAATTCCTTAAAACAGCTTAATTAGAGGTAAAGCTCTCCTTCTGGTGCCACAGTGATGACACTTATTTGCTACTCTTGACCAAGAGAGTGATGAGCACTTTTACCACCATAACAGTTTTCTGAGGCACAGCAACCTAAAATTCCCCTTGATGCTTTGACTGCTGGATATGCTGTTTACAAGTTTTTTACTTCTAGGATTTGAATCCTACACTTCAGAGAGATGTAGAAGGAACATCATTGCCTGGTAAGAAAAATGTACTTCATGTAGAGGCTTCTTTCACAGAGCTGTTAAAACACTGCAGTAAGAAAAATAGCATGTGTTGTGTGATTCATTTCCTCTAAGGCCAGAAACAATTTATACTAGTATGCAAACTTAATTAAATGTTTCTGGTTTTATTGGACAAATTTACTTGTCAAAGTGGTCACAAGAGGGGATTGCTTGGTGCTCCAGAGCAGATACAGTGATGATGGCATAGTTCAGCAGAATGTCCTGTGATGAACACTTAGGTTATTCGCCCCTATCTGATGTATCTGGCTCATGTCATCTCCCAATTGGAGCTGTGGGCTTGGCTGAAGGGATCTGATTCTGTTTTCTATTGTTGCAGGCACTGGGAGATGAAACTATAAGCTGTTACAAGGTGAGTGCTGCGTTGCTGTCATCTGAAAACTCCTTTCCTCCCTGGTGTCTGGAAAAGCTGCTGTGATGACTGCATAGTTCAGCAGATGACTCGTGGTGATCAGTTACTGTCTTTCGCCTTGTCTGATGCAGCCTCCTATAGCTTAGGCTATTGCAAACAAATCGTGTGGGAAGGTGAAACACTTTATTTTGCTTCATGAATGTGTTTTAAAAATTTATCTCAGGAGACCAATAAATGGGTTAAAAGTTTAAAAAAAATTTAGTAAGATCAAAAGAAAGATAGAGAATAGAATGTGGTTGTGAAGTCAAGCACAAAATATAGCAGGATTAATCAGATATTAGTGCTCCAGATTCTAAAAGTCTTCTGTTGCTTTGCAGGCTGCCCTGGACAGAAGAGCTCCATGCCTCTTGTGTGAGAAACTTACTTCACCTGTTACTGATGTTGGTGAAGAGAAGACCTTCCTAATTAAAGGTAATTACTAAGCCTTTATTTTTTAGATAAATGCTACTTTTGTTTGTGCTGCATTTTCAAGTCTGCTTTTAGGGATGCTTGCTAATTCATTGTGTTCTTAAAAAGTGTGAGGCAAAGATTAGTACCATAAGTGTGCCTTTAGCTTTCTGTATTTCCCAGTAAGAGCATGAAATAATTGTGGTGTTAATAATATCTAGAATTTTCCTGTTAAAACTAAATGGTGAATGCCACATTACTGTGAATTTAGTGTCTGAAATGATTTTCCTTAATATACTTGGTTACACAAACCTCACATCATGGAGCTCCACAATTGCAAGGTTTGCTCCTTTGTGCAATTTCAGCATGCTCTGAAGTTCAGGAATGAACATCTCAGTGTTAAAGAGTGCTGGGAAATGGCTTTACAACCTGTCTTCAGAAGGGAGTGGGAGTGTTGCAGCCTACTGTAAATGATGTTGAATCAGGTCTCTGATCCCCATGAGGATAAAACAACCAAACCCTGATACAGTATTTTATTTCAACTGTTCTTCATGCTATATTCTTGCTGGACCCTGCCTAATAGCAAATTTTTCTTTGCAGGCTTCCAAATGTTTCTCATTGCAAGGTAAGTATTTTTTTTATTTCCTAAGTATTAGGATTTCAACATAGGCCCATAACTTTAAATAATTAACTGCTTGTCAGCTATGGGGCAAGGGGCCCATTGGCTGTGGCTTGCATCTCAGCCAAAACATAATATTTTAGAGGAGAACAGCTGGCTGGAGCCCAGTCTTGGCAGGCTGATGTGTGCTAAACTGGTCACTGTGAGCTCTTAAATTTGCTTTGCTGGCACTATTTAAGGATTTGCCCTCTTGCCCATAGCCCAGCCCTATAGCAGGGCTGCACAGGGTGACAGTGTGAGCTGCCTGTGTGATGAGATGTGACTGCCTTGACTTCAATCATGGAGGTCTGTAATTAGCTCTATCTGACTGCAGGCACCTGACTTGGATGTCCTCCTTCTGCTTGTTTCTGTACTGTCCTAATGCTTTGCTTTGATCCAGGTGTGATGGAGCTGGGACGTGATGCACCTGGTAGTGCTGCCAGCAAAAGTAAGTTGCCAACACATGAGTGTGACTGGTCAGAACCGTGTGATACAGGGAATGAAAAAGTTACTCGGTCCTGGCCTTTACAATGCAGCTGTAGCATTAAGCAGGGTTCCTGATGATTTTATTACCTTTCCAGATAAAAAGCCCACAGATTTGCCAGCAGCCTGCAGGATTCACTCATCCCAGGTGCTGCATATCTCAAAAATTACCTGCTTTCTGTGACTAAAAAGTAATAGTGGTGACCATTTTAAATGCATAACTGCTGTGGGCCAGTTGAATTCCTGCTTGATAAGAAGCTCTCTGCTACCAGGTTGCCACACATTCTGGGCTGAGAAAATGCAGTAGAATTACCTGCTATTAAACTTGTTGTTTATATTTAGTGGACTCTTTCACGGAGTAGCACTGATCTTAAAGGCTTATGGGATAAATTGTTTATCTTGATGGCTAGATCAGTGCTTTTACAGTGATGTGGGTGAAAATGTGGTTGGGAGTAAGGTGTGATCCCCTTTAAGGGTTTGTCACAAGAGATAAAACATTCTGCTGTTCTTGGAATGTACTGTTCATGATGAATTCTAAGCAATGGGAATCTCTCTGAAAGAGGCTGAGGAGAACTGTAGTGCTGAAACAGTACCCACATTCACACTCTCAAACCAGTGCCAAAAGTGTGTTAGTACAGTTTGACTTCTTTACAGGATGAAGCTTGCACGGAGTTTGAGAAACAAGATGGATGTGTCTGAGGTAAGTGTAAAATAAAGGGGTTTAATAATTCCTGGAATATTGTCTTTGTGCTGAATGTTTAGATAGTGATGCCTAAAATTAGTCCTGTAAGATACCTGATTTGTCTTCCCTTTATTGTATTTGGCTGCTCTGTGGGCACTGCTGTAACACTGCACTGTAGAATTAAATGTAAAAAAATGTTGTGCTCTGGCTGTCACTTCTCAGCAGTTGTTACTACTAATATTTATATTGGTTTTACACAAATTTAGCTCAAGTTCTACATGATTGCTGTACAAACTTGTTTTCAAACAAACTGGAACACACCAAACACTTTCAAAAATGGAAGCCATCTTGAAAACCTATGGGACTTGTATTTTAGGTATTTGAAAGAATGAAATAAAACATTGTTGGGAGAGACAGTGTCACAAAGCAAAGTAAAAGCTTTTTACTTCCCCTGATTCTTCCAGTATTAGTAATTGTTTTTCCAGTTAAGTTAGAATTTGTCAGCTTTGTGTATCCTATTTGGGTGTTGTAAGTTGAACTTGTAAGATGTCAGCTAAAAGTCAGTTGCCTTTTAGGTAAAAAGTGGTGAATAGAAATTATTAGATAAATAAACTTTGCATGTAGTGCAGCTGTCTGTTATTCTGAAAGTACTTCTTTTTTCCTCAGGAAGAGACTGTGCTGTCTGCAGCCTCATTGGGTAAGTCCACACAACAGATAAATTGTATAAAAAACTTCTGGAAATACTTGTAGCCACTGATGAAATTGATTCTGCCAAATGAGATATTACTGTGATATTACCCTTTCCGTTCCTTTTCTGTCTGAGGTTACAAAGCTGTTTTAGAGCTTTTACCAGTTAAAATAAGTGCTGCTGCATATGCTAGATGTGTTTTCTTGTTTTAGGTGAAAAGGCAACTCTGAAACCAGCATATGAAGAATTGAGAAGGTGAGTCTAACTGCTGCAATGTAGTTGTTGGAACAAGTGATGATAACCTTAGCTTGAACTCTCTCACTGAACAGAGATGAAATTCTAAGGTCTGAGATGTTCCCATCAAGTGTCTTGTGCTGGTTTGGTACCTTACAGTGTTTATGTCTGTCTTAATAGGTGGAAGACTGCTGATAAATTGGTTACACTTGCATGAACAGCATTAAAAAGCCAATGTGATTTTACCTCACTGATAATGTTTGCCTGATATTGATTGGCGCCAATAAAAATCTGCAAACTCCACCCTGTGTTGTGACTTCCTTTCTGGCTGAAACAACTTGCTGTAAAACACCTCTGAGCTGCTATATTAAGATTTTAAACACTTTGTTTAGAGCAGGGACTAAACTAGATTAGATGCTAGTCCTGCAAGTGTTTTAACTAAGGTGTCAAGTACTGCTGGTGTGCAGGCTGCAGGTGCCCGTATTTAGACAAAGCAAAATAACTTGAAGTGTATTTCAAGTGTTTAGGGGAGAGCTAAACTTACTACTTGTATATTTGCTACTAAAGTAAGAGTCCACCAGTAATCCTGGTACTATGTGTTCAGGTGCAGATCTCAGAACAAGTGTACAGCTGAGACTTGGTAACCCTTATCCAAGGGTTCTGAATTTTAACAACACAACATTTGGCCTTCATGAGGGAAGAAAGTTCAGTTGGAGAGGTGGGAGATTTTGATAATACTAATTACCAGCAGTTACTGTTTAAGTCACTAAGGCCTGCTAAGATGTTTCTGCTTTCTAATGTTCCTTAATGGAACCTTGCTTCTCTAAAGAATTATATGAAAATCCTCCCTGATCTTATAGGTGATGTCAATATAAGAAAAGTCAGCCTCCAAAATCAGTTATGAAGAATACCCTTTCCATAACTCTTCAACTAGTGCTGTAGCACTTCTAATGAGAAATAAAGCTACATACCTAAATTGCAGGATTATTTTCAGATTATTAGTGTTGCTTAGAACCATTCAATGAGAGGAGTAAATTTGTTTCCTGCCCACTCCACCTGGTGTCATCTTGAATTACATTTTAAAGTGTTTTTATCCAAAACAGTACTTCGCCCTCAGGAAAATAAATTTGGACCTTGTGTCCACATGCAAATGAAATCTCTTCTGCACTAAAGCAAAAGCCAATAAAGGTCTGTTTTCAGCCAGAGCTGATTAGTAGCCTCTTAATATTCCACCATCATGTTACTTTTTAAAATACCACACTTCATTATGCCTGTTAAAGAGCTTGAAGGGACTGTCATAGCCTGCAGTATAAAAGAAGTCTTCGTGGAATGATTGGCCTCTGTTTCTTAAGGTTCTGGCCAAGGCCTCAGCTTCCTCAGCATACTTCTCTGGGGAGGCAAATCCACCAAAGGACCTGGGAAAAGTGAGAAAGGGAGATTTTTTGGTTCAAGGCCTGTGCTTTCTTTTTCACAGACAAAAAGCTCAGACTTGTAAAGCAAGTTCTAAACACTTGTGCTGCAGCTTGTTGTTAAATTATCCATGCAGAACTAGCAGTCAAGCAGCATGGGTATTTATGCTGTTTTCAAAAGTAAGATTTAAAACAAGCAAGTGCCCAAGTAAAAACTGCCCTGTGTGTGTTGTGGCAGTTCAGGACTACAAATAAAAAAGAATGTTGGGAGAATGGTTTAGATGTTCTGTAAAACAGTCTTCAGGAGATGATTCTGGAGGCTGCATCTCAATGAAACTAAGCAATTTTCAAGTGTCTTCTAAAAAATCAGTGTATCACAACTTGGTCACTTGTCTTTGTGGTAGGATTTCCTAAGGGTTGGGTTTTAGCAATTAAAGCTCTGAACAGCAGGGTTTATCCGCACTTATTCATCTCTTAAGAAAGTGTAGCCCATACTTAAATGAGGGCAGCTACTGACCTGGATTCATCTGGTGTCAGCTGTGCTGGTTTTACTTACCTGACAAAGAGAGCTGCTGCCTTCCGTTCCTCAATGAACACATCGGAGTCAGTGGGCTGGGGGGGGCAGTCCTGGTGTTCAAATGGCACAAAGAAAGAGATCTTGAAGTCTGTGCAGCCTGACTTTACCAGGCAGGTCACTGGCACAGTCATATCAATCTTCATTTCTAGAGGAAAGGAAAACCAGGTGTCTAAGCTGCATCTTCCACCTCCTCTATTGTTCATTATTATTTGTGTTCATTATCTACTTGTAATTCTTAGCATTCAAAACCAGCATGTCCTACCTTTTTCATTCTTTCCCTGGATGTAGTGGAAGAGTTTCCAGAAGCCCTGGTGCATTGCTTCCTTCTGGGTTTCTCCCCTAATGACTGTGCTGACCCACTTTGCTGTCTCGTACTGACGCAGTTCATAGTCCTTTGCCTGAAAGGTAGCAGAAGTCACAGT
The DNA here is from genome assembly GCA_013396995.1 of Dicaeum eximium. Taxonomy (NCBI): domain Eukaryota; kingdom Metazoa; phylum Chordata; class Aves; order Passeriformes; family Dicaeidae; genus Dicaeum; species Dicaeum eximium. The sequence continues at coordinate 668,270 of VWZP01009951.1, read as the reverse complement.
GACCATGAGGTGGGTGTTTACAGAAATTAGTAACTGCTTTTTTCCAAATCAGTATATGAGTACTGTTGCAGTTACCATTGCCTCTGCTGAGCTCCAGCGAGGGGACTGCAGGTCCAGGGACAGAAATGTTTGCTTGAAGGACTTGATCATCTTGCCAGAGCTACAAGGCAGACATAGTTCATTGGCATATCTTTGCATTATTATGGCAGTAGGGCTTTTCATTTGTCACTGAACTGGTGGAAGGCCTGAAAAAAGGCTGAAAGCCATTTAGCCCTGCAGGAACAGAGCACCAAGACCAAGAACCTCCTCCTACTGCTAGGAAGTGTTCTTTCAGAATATGCTGTCTTTGCTTCTCCATGACAAAAAGCTATTTCCTGACAGCAAAGTGAGATTCTGCAAGTGGGAGTTTTGTGGAAATGCGTAAGTCAAAAGGATTTCAGTCTGCTCCTGGATGAAAAAGCAGTAGTGATGTGGTGGGTGATCTGGTGTTGACTGTGCCCTTAACTTTACTTGGCCTCATGATAGCTGATGACTTTCTTAAAGGCCTTTAGCCTCAGAGTCCTGTGGATAAATGAGATTTTCTGCATTTCTGAATTAATAACTATTTTCATCCATAGCCTTCACATGGGAGGGAAAAAGGTCAAAACTTAAAAACACTGTCCCAAAGAAAGCAAGTGAAAATATTCAAAATCATGGTTGAAATAATCAGATCTAGTTAAATGCTGAGATTTTAGTGGCCTCCATGTAACCAGGCAGACTGTGGCCTGCATTCTGACAGTCTCTGCCTTCTGTTATATTGCAACGTCCTTCGCCCTTCGTGTTGCAAAGAGCACGTAATTCAGTGATTATCTGGTTTCTTAGGTCATAGAATGTTGTCTTCCCAGCCTATAACTTAAATACCTGTTTCTTGGGTAACAATGTGAGTTTTGTAAAATCAACTGCCTTGTGCTACTTAACTTTCTTGGCTATTACTTCTTCCTGAAATATCTGGACTACTGTTGAATTCCGTATAAACCCCCTTCTGTATCCTGCCTGAAGGTGGCTACAAAGAGTTCTTGGGATCTGAGATTGAAAAGTTATTAAAACAGACAAAAAAAAAAGAAGGCCACAAACTCTGGTAGTACTGTGTTCCTTTAGAGTCTGTAAAATAAGCAGTACATGGAGCCACTTAAAAGTTGAGCTTTTTCCAGCCACTCCTTCAGTTGTCACCACAGATTGCGGGAAGGTCAGAATCAAACAGCTGGATACGGCTGCTCGTAGTGAAGGCAGGTGCTGTTCCCTCCCTGTCCCAGCCTGAAGGTACATCATCTGCAGCAGTCCTGACCAGAATGATGGGCACCAGGACTGCTGCTCACTTGTACTCATTAATAGACTTTGTCCATGGTGTTTACAAATCAACAAAGCATCATAAAGCAGGAATCCATATAATTAGAAGCAAATACGAGCAATTACACTGAAACTTGCAACAACAATTTATTGCTGCTTCGAAGACAAAGATGCTGCGAGCTAGTTCCTCTTCACTGGCTAATTCCAGCTGCTTCCCGATATAACTTTCCTTGACTACTAGGTAGACCTCACAGTTCTGGGTATTGTAACTTTGTGGCCAGTACTGTCAGTTGACTGCATGTTAAATTTTTTTTTTTTAATTTATTTACATGAAACAACGTTTTGGGATGGGAGACACAAACAGAAGAATCTTCCAGATACAGCTGAATTTTTTTAGATGTATGGGAAAGCTGAACTTTGAAATGTCCATCTATTCATATAAATATGTCTATAGGGTGTTTAGGTTTTTTTCTGCAGCTGTTAACACATGGGCCAAAGGGACAGGCAGCAGGTTACACTGCTAGCACAAGTAAGTGCAGCCATAACGTGCCACTCCATTTTGTTTGCCATGCCACAAACTGCTAGTGCTATTAAGGAAGCAGAGAAGGTAGCTGTACTTACAGTTTCAGTCCTTGTCCTTCCAGCTGTTGCAGTGTGTCCTGTGTAGGCTGCACATCCTCATAAGATGCTGCATGCCAGTGTTTATTTGAGTTTGGGCAAGCTCCTCCCATGCCTCAACCCTACAGGAGGGGGCTGCTGTTATGAAAACCAGAAGGCTGGAGCCTTGTCCTGCTCTGGGTCTCATTGGAGAGCCCCCACGCAAATGCCAAAAGCCCCACCTACTATCCACAAGGCAACACTGGGACTAGTGTGTGATCTGGCTCCATAAACAGTTTTGCACCCTTGTATAACTCGCCCTATTTGCCATGGCTGTGTGCCCACTTATGACAGGGTCAGTGGCAGGTTTTGTGCTTTGGGAGAAAGGATTTCACAGAAATAATGTGTCTCGCCCCCCACCCGACTTGGATTACGGGAGCGTGGTGCTATACAGAATGCCAGCTTTCCCTTTTTACCACAGCAGTAAAGGGTAGGTAGAAATCTGGCTGCACACTCTGCTGAGACCATCCTCACGAGATTTTTGCTGGCATGTTATGAAAGACAGACAGTGTTCTCTGATGGCTGGCTGTTCTGAGCGGTATTTGAGGTTAATCAGCCCTCTTAGCCCTTGGATATCTGCACAAAGGGGTTACACAAAGCTATTGTGAAATCCTGTCCTGCTTATAATACACACAGCGAAGCTGGGCTCTTCATTTAGCCAGCTGCAGCTCCAGACATAGTTTGGTACGAGCAGAATAGGGCAGATTAAACTCCACAGTTTGTATTCTGAGAACACCTCTCAGTTTGTCGTTTGCAAATTCCTTGCAGCCAAATTCAGCTGAGCTCTTGGGGACATTTTACATCAATAGTTGGGAATGACTTTTAACAGGAAACCCACTTTGCTTGCTGGGAACTTCATCAGGATGCTGTGTGATACGCTCTTGTTTTGAAAAGGGAAGTAAAACCATGCCAAAAAGCAATTGTGAATTTATCTTAAAGCCACAAATCTCTCCAGAGCCACAGAGGAGGGTGGTGTACAGTCATTTGCTACTGGAGTTTATTCAAACAGGTTGAGGCCTGAAATGTGTAACCAGTTCTCAGCATGCTTTGTTCTTTTTATTTTATGGAGTAAAATATTTCTCCATTTTACCTGTGCTCTGCTTGGGTCAAACAGGAACATCAGGAGGGTGTTTGGAGGAGCAGAAGCTGCTTGATCTTTGCTCAGGAGCTACAAGCATGCAAAGTCATGGGCTGGTGTAAGGTGAGCTGTCACCCCAGGGGTGGAAGTGTTTTTGAACACCTCCAAAGTAGAAAAGGCCATATGAAAAACAATACCCAGCAGCAATAGTTTGGCAAATCTCCACAAATTTGCCCCAATGGTGAGCACTGAGAAGTAGCACCTTGGAAGGGAGGGGCAATAACTCTGTAGATAAAGACAAGCCCACAGTGGATTCTCATTTGGTTTCTGAAGCAGAGAGGCCCAGAACAAACCCCCAGTGAGTTTGTCCAGCTGATGTGCCTGACAAAGAGTTCACTGTTCCTGGTGGAGCACCCCCAGGCTGGAGAACAATCCTCAGTGTTTTCCCAAGAGGTTGTTTTCCAGCACTCTTGTTTTTACACATAAACATTGAGAGAACATGTCAACAGCTGCATGAGACAGTAGGGCAAGCATGGGGACATGGATTCTGTTTATATACATTCCAAAACTTAGAGAATGGGATGGGATTATGGTGCAAGCTGACACACATTCCCACTAGTACCTCCAAATAGAGGAAAATCCAAGTACACAGCAGGAATTAAGTCTCAAAGGCTCTGTGACTTTTGACCTCTGTGTAATGTCATAAATATGTGTCTGGGACTTGGCTGGCATTTTCTAGAATGGCTAACAAAGCAATATTTTTCTGTTCCCTTGCTTTAAGGAGCAGAGATGAGGGCACAAGCAGATAGAAGCATGTGGTCTGTACCTTAATTTTACTGTCCTCATCTGTGCAGGAACACTGTAATGAACTGGTACTTAAATAATAACTTTGATTGGATAAGGACCAGCCTGTGATATGATCACTTGTGACTTCCACTTTTCCTCTGTGTTACAAGACCTTAAACAACATTGTCCACAGCAAAACTGCTTCCATCTGCTCTGTGGCAGCATTACAGCTGCTGCTGTCACATCGATGCAGTTGTGTTCTAAGTTACCTTTATCCCTAGAGGCAAGCACAGACTGTTTGCACAAGCAGGAATCTTTTCCACTGACCTAATTGTGTCAGGGCTGGAGGAGCCCAGGAAAAAAAGTATGTTGTTACAGTGTGGTTAATCATAACTCTGAGTCATGTTCTTGTAGTTGACAAGTCTGTAGTGTAATATGAAGAATGGGGGTGTGAGGACAGACAGGGATGTGTGGTCACTCACATGTTTTATCAAGTGGTCTCAACACAAAGCTCCAGGCAGTTTTGCATTGCTTTTACATTTAGAAAAGTAAACATATGCCCATCTGATGGTGCAGAAACCTCACTTCACAGCAAAGGAGATGAGCATGTGATGTTACTGTAGTTACGGTCCAGGGCAGCAGAAGTGTTCCTGTATGTTGTTAGATGAACTGGGGTTTACTGCAAATTCATCTCCCAAAAGAAGCCTCTTATCTCCTTGCTCTAAAGAAAGCCTCAATTTTATATCATATTCTCACTCCCAGCATGGAAAATGAACAAGCAGAAAGACACCATCTTCTAAAGAAGCAGTTGAATGCACTATAGTACTGTTCCAAGGAGGTTCCTTATTATCCTTAGAAACTGTGGAAAGGAAATCTATGCCATAACTGCAGTGAGGTGGTATTTAGACCTTATGTTCTGACCTACACATTTTATATCAGCAAGGGAATTTGTTACCATTGTATTCACCTTCAGCCAAAAATCATCTGCTTTCTGGAAATGTGTATGTGGATTTTGTCCATGTTTTTGCCTGATTTCAGCTAGTTTGTTACAAGTGACGTGAAACTGCTGCATCTTCCTGTTTACTCAGTGACAGTGTTACCTAAATCCTGCTGAATGAGTGATTCTGTGCTCATTCCATCAGAGAGCACATGGAACTGGCTGCTCTTGACCAAGTAAAAAACTTCCTACACCCAACACCACTCCAGAGCACTCCTGACTTGGCATTTTCCAAGATTTCTCTGCTGAATCTCACATTTTGAAACCATTCCAGGTTTGGGGAATTAATCCTATATGAATCCTTGCTTCCAACTGCCATGAAAAACATTCCAAAACCTTCCTGTCTTCTGTGCATGGAGCCCTGAGAGAAGCTATCTCAGCTTTATACACTGCTTTATTCACTGGTTTATTTCTACAGTAAGGCTTACTTTTAATATGGATCTATTCTGGGATCTAGATAGAAACTGAACTCCACAAGCAATTGTCTCAGCAAACTTCAGCCAGTGAAAGAAGTTACCTTGATCCACAGAAACTTCCAGTCCTCTCTGAGTTCTGAGAGGAAATAAATTCATCTTCTCCTACAAATTCATCCACATTCTGCTATTGACTGATTCTTCTCAGAAACAAGAACATGAAAAAAGGTAAATTTTTATCTTCAAGATAGGAATGTCTCATTAAGGGAAAGAGGTAACAGTGCTTGCTAGAAAAAATGTCTTGACACAAATTTATTGCATTGCTGGTTTTGCTTTTTTAAACAGTTTAGGAGAGACTTAAGCCTAAACTGTGACAGAATACGCCTTATTTGCAAACACAGCTCTGAAAAGGCAACAGCTGTCTGGGCAGAAACACAGTGGGCTCTGCATTTTCTTTCTCTGATCCGCCTTTCCAGAGTTTTAAAGTGATCTTTTCCTTCTCTTTTTTTACCTGCTTTGGTAAATTCTTTCCCTTCCTCTCTCTTTCTCATTCTCAGCCTATTCCAGTCTCTATGTTTTGTGGAGTGAGACCACCTGGCAACTCCTCTGCCAGTGACCTGGGTTAAGCTCCTGACTCTGCTGAAGGGTTGTTCAGAATAGTAGGAATATTGTTTTTCAGTAGTGTCTGAAAAACACCCTGATATGCAGAAATTGCCCTAGGGAGCTCAGGATTTCTCTGTGTAGTCCCAGGAACCTGAGAACAGGCCCAGAGAGTAGGGATTAATATGTTAAAGGAAGTACTTTCCTTAAAATAACACTTCCCACTTCGAAAAAGGCATGAAGACGTAACTGGAACTGAGGGTTTAACTCCTAAGCTTCTTCCTCATGTTACTGGCATGAGTGTGGATCATATGAGAACTTCTCCATCTTCTGACAGTGAGGATATTGGTAGTGGGTGTGGGGTTTTGGTGGCCACTTCTTGTTCTTTAGGTGATGGAAATAAGGCCTTCAGAGATGGATTCTTCAGGAACCTGGTCTCTCTTCCTGTCCATTCCCAGAATGAGCCAGTGCTGCACTCTGCAGCAGATGGCACTGTTGGCTGTGTTCAGAGGTGGGCTTTACTTGAAGAGTAATATCCCTGATACTCTCTTGGTTGCCAGTGGCCACTTTGGCTCTAGTGCACCTTGATAGTTCTTTCTTTTTCCAGAGACACAAATTAGATTTTGCTCTTGTTGACTGCTAATGGGAAAGCATCTTAACATCTAAAAAATTAACAACTTGGCATGTTAAAACATCTTTTATGCAGCAGGCACAGCAGCCTGAATCAGAGAATCACAGAATGGTTTGTGTTGGAAGGGACTTTATAGAGTTTATAGTTCTGACTCCCTGTCAGGGAATGTCTGTATAAGACAGTTAAGAAAATGCTAAGTTAGGAAAATCCTCCAGGTTATGCTTAACTCTAAAACAGTTAAACTGGCAAGTTTTCAGGTAAAATCAACAGCAAACTTAATAGTTTAAAATGAAAATTTAATATCCGAGAGGTCAGTACTTCTTTTGATTTTTGCATGTTTAGATTTAGAGCAGAGTAAATGTAGGTAGGTAGGTAGGTAGATACATACATACATACACAGATACAAAGATACATAGGTATATACGTACATAGGTAGATAGACACATAGATAATGACATCACATCAACTCCCCAGATGATGTACTTCTGAATACCAGCCAGCCATGATGGCATTTAACAGAATTTCATCACTTTCACAGGTACTGTCTTCCTGAATTTTCATTTAGGCTTCAGTACTTCCTGTTTCTCTGAAAATAGACTTGGGTCTGTCTTTGAAAGAAAATTACATCTGGGTACATTTATTGCAGAGAAAAAGAGGCAAGAGTATAGTGTAATTATGCCAAACCAGAAGTCCCCTTGAGAAATAGGAAAGCTCAGATGTCAAAACTCCATACATGCAGAGAGAACTGTCATTTGGGGAAAGTAGAAGTAAAGGACAGGGGTGCTAAGTTGTAGTCAGTGTATTGGAAAGTAATGGAAAAGTTAATACAGCAGCAACAAAAAGTCTGAAGGAAACTTGCAGGGCCATGGGCTTTAGTTATTAAGCTCCTTCAGGAAGTCAGTTACTTGAATATTGGAGTTCTTATTAAATATATGAATCCACTTTGTTGGCACATGACAGCAAAAGAGTGTTTATAACTTCCCTATTTGAAATTACCTTACAAAGTTATTTGGATAAGATTTTGACATTCATGTGCTTTTCCTTATAGAAAAAAATGCTTAAATCTATTAAAAACTGTATTTTTATTGCTATACTTACTTCGGAAAAATAGCAACTGATTTTTGTGACTGCTTTCACTGGTGTCCTTATTATCCTGAGTTTTGGCACCATTGACACTGTACTGCTTATTTCATGGCAAGTGGGAAGACACTTGTCCAGTCTGTGCACAAGATGCTGCAGCTGCAGAACTCCTCCTCTGCCTTGCCTAGAATTTACAGTGCAAGTTTTGGAACCTGAATGTCAGTTCATGTATTCAGGTTCTCCTGAATGTAAATTCCCACAGCCATTGAAGCATTTCTTTTTGCTAAAGCACTGTTCTTTTTTCTTCTGGTAATTCAGAGAGTCTTAGAATTTTGACCATCATTTTCTTAATTGCATTCCTTCCACAGGTTAGCAACAACTGCCCTGGAAGAGGAAACCCTTCATGTGTGAGAGTGGGGGAGAGGGACAGGGGCAGGGAGGGGAGTCAGAAACGGTGACCAGATGTGGGAAGACAGTCCCAACCCTGAACTGAGCAGGTGATGGGCTGGACCAACTCTAACATTTCTCAAAACGTCTCTCAACTGCTGGAAGATACTGAACACCTCTAGGCATCCAAACTACCGTGTACATCTTCTAAATTGCTCCAAAATCCTTTAATCAGCTCTAAGGAGCTGTAGGGAACTCTGTATTTCTCAAATGAGGCAATTGCCTCAAACCAGATGTAATTTACACAACTCTAAGCTGTCTCCAAACAACTCTAAAACCCTTCTAATCGGCTCTAGACTGCCATAAAATTGTATTAAACATCTCTAACACTTTATTGCCACCTTCGAAATACCTTTACACGTCCTGAAACAGCTCTAACTATCTGAAAAATAGCTCCAAATTCCTCCAGAGCTCCTCAGAGGCACACTAATTAGTTCTGATGAGCTGTAATATCTCTTTGTAGAGTGCTTGAGTCCTCTAAACTTCACTAGCATCTTTCTAAACCTCCTCTAAGGAGCTTTTTTCTGATCATACCTAGAACTCTTCTACATTGATTTGAAGATCTGTAAATTTCCCCTGGGCCTCTTAAACTCCTCTAAGGACCTCTAAACCTCCTTGAATATGCTGTGAGGTGCTCTAAACCCCTCTAAAATACCACTGCACAATTACAAAACACCTCTGATGAGCTCTGAAAGAGATATTATTACACCCCCTAAGTTATGCCTTTTAAAATCTGATTCTAAAACACTCCAGAGTGCTAAACCAGTGTGGACTTCTTTAAAGAGCTCTACAATACTCTACAAAGTTTAAAGAGCTCTGAAATGCACCACACTACTCTACAACCCATCTCAGCAGCTCTAAAACTATTCTAATTGGCTACAAACAACAGTGAGAAGTTATAAATTTCTCTAAAATTTCCACTCTGAAAAGCCTCTAAACAACACTACCACCACGATGCTTAAAGTAGCAGTAAAATGCTTCAAAATAGATCTCAAGCCCTTCTCAGTTTCCTTGCAACTGCTCTAGAACTCTTTTCTGCAGTTCTAGAATTCCTGCTTAGAGATAGTGCTAAAACTCTTCTGAAGACCTCTAAAACCACTCTGAACTGCTCTAAGTTGAGCTAAACATCCTAGAAACTGTTCTAAGCAGCCCTAAAGTCCTGTGAAATTGTGCCAGAACTCTGGTAAAGTACTGAACTCCTTTAGCTCTTCTAAACCTCTTCTCAACACCTCAGAGCTCCCCTAAACTGATCTAAAGCTGCTCTATGTTGCTGTAATCAGCACTAATGTGTCTTTAAATACATCTAAAATGCCTCGAAGTCCCTACTGTACAACTCTCAACTCCTCCAGGCAGCTTTAAAATTCCTCTGAGGAGCTCAAAACAGCTCTAAGACCCTTTTATGACAATCTGTGACTCCTACAGGGTTCTAAGTAGCTCAAAACCTCTCCAGGCTACTGTGAAGCTTCTCTCCTGTGCTGTCAACACCATGAAGTAGCACTAAAGCTGCATTAAAATACTCAGGAAATCTTGAGGGGTTCCTCTAAATGGCTCTGTAGAGCACTGAATTGCCTGTGAACTTCCAGAAATACACTGGTGCTTTGGGGAGGTGGAAGAGGTTGAAAGAGCTGGAATTATTGAGCCTTGAAAGGCTCGAGAAACAGAAATTATCTGTGGGAATGGAAGAGTGTAGAGAAAGGGGAATTCTGGAAGAACAAGATGACCCTCTAAGGAAAGAGAAATATAAGGAGCTGCTAATAAGGCCAAAACATGCCTCATCTCTGCATGCAAACAGCCCACGGTGAGCATGTTTTGGGGTGGAGGAGGAACACTACAGCCCCAAACTCCTGAGGTTATTCTGTGAATACATGGAGCGGGTGCTCCTGATTCACACAACACAGGATTGTTCTCTCGGCAGGCACTGGGCGCTCTCAAAACACGCTCTAATGGAAGATCTGAAAGTGCACACAGAAGACAATTTCTAAAAATACTTTTGGCAGTTTGTTGCTATGAGTAGGTTCAGGGCAGTACCTTGCCTTATGGGATGCTAATAGTCCCCTGGTCAGATCTGCTGGGAGCAGATTCGAATCCTGGCACAGCTGCAGTTCTGGTGGGATGGGAGGACTGTGCTGTGCATGACTGCCATAGAGCCCACGCTCCCCAATGGACATGGTGCACATCTGGCAGGGCCACATGTTGGGCTGCATGCAAGGAGCAGAAAGCCTGATTTGCCTTTCTCACACAGGGACATGGATCTGTCTGTGTCCCCCAGAGCAGGGACACTGCACTGTTTATTGGGAGTGCTTCCAGCAGCTCAGCAGGGCTGAGAGGACAGCATTAGGTGAGATATTTGGAAGAGGTTTCTCCCTGTGAGGGTGGGCAGGCCCTGGCACAGGTTGCCCAGGGCAGCTGTGCCTGCCCCATCAGTGGAAGTGTCCAAGGCCAGGCTGGACAGGGCTTGGAGCAACCTGGGCTAGTGGAAGGTGTCCCTGCCCATGGCAGGTGATGGCACTGGGTGACCTTTTAAGATCCCTTCCAACCCAAATCTTTCCAAGATTTTGTCTCCATCCTGTTATTTATTAATATTTCAAGGTTCATTTATTTAATCTTGAAGTGTGCAGATAATGACGGCTACCCCAAACCAGCCTTACCTCTTGCACAAAGCACGGGCAGTAGGAACCCGTGGGGGCGGTGGCTGTGCTGAGGGGCCATGGGGGCTGCGGGGAAGGCAGCGGACTGGCCGGGGAAGGGCGGACGGGCTGAGGATGGGCCGAACATGGGGACGCCGCTGAGGAGGGTGGAGCTGGGCTGGGCGAGGGGAGGCTGAGCCGAACAGGGCTGGCTGTGCGGTTGTCAGGCGCTGTCCCCGCCGCTGTCCCCGCCTCCTGCCCGCCGGGCCGATCGCACAGCGCGCTGCTGCCGCGGCCGAGCGAGGTGAGGGGAGCCGGGCAGAGCCCCCTGCCCGCCCTCCGCTCCCTGGGGATGGCTCGGGCTCTGCAGAACCGCCCTCCCTGCCGCGGGCTCGGCCGCACGGCCCGCGGGTTTTTACCCTTTCGAGAAGCACTCCAACAGAGATGGTAATCCCGTTTATACCTTTTTTCCCTAAACAGCTCAATGACGCCCCGAAAGAAGTTAAGGGGTCTTGTAGCTGCTACCATCACTCCAATGACTCCGGATGGGTGAGCTGTCAAAGTTGCACTGATTATTGTTTCCTTCCACCCCTATTTCCCTTCCTTCTTATTTGCAACTGATCTGCTTGCTTTCTTTGCTTTCTTGCCTTTTCTTTTCTTTTTTTTTTTTTTTAATCAGATCTCTGATAGGATTGGGGGAACCATTAAATTGGTCTCAGAGTGAGATTCCCCTGTCTCTGCTTCCTTCTGTTACCAGCAAGTTCTGTGGCTCTGGGTTTGGAGAGTTTCGATCAATCTCATATCTCCTTTTCTGTTGCTTTGTAGGTGCAAACTAAATCATAGTCCAGTTACATATGTAGAGCATTGCAGTGTTTTCACATTTGTTAAGGAAAATTGCAGTCCTAGTCGCAAAGAGCTCTCAAGAGCTAGAAAATAATTGTTAGAATCTGAAGGCCTTTTAGACTTCTATCTTAGCTAAGTCATGCATGCAGTCATGTGTGTATGAGTGCATGGAATTAGTCTAAACTTGAAGAAAATACTGCAAGGACAGCACAGTTTTGAAAATAGCATCAAATTGAAACTCGAAATTCAGCTTTCTTCAGAGCAAGGGTGGCAAACAGAAGGCTCCTCACTTGCATTTTGATGTTGCAAGACCAAGTTGTTTGGAGTCAGCAGAGAACCCTGAGCTCTTTGAGAGAGAGAGTGGAGATTTGCTAGTACAGATCTCCAAAAGTGAGCTTTACTTTAAGTGCTGAAAAACATGGGTCTGTCCCAGTCAGGGAACTCATTCCATTGCAGTCACTGCTTTGATTCTTGCTTTAAAGGAAACTTTTATTTCTGATTTTTTTCAAAATTATGACTCAAAATTTTATTATTTTATTGCAACATGCTATTTAGAGAGTGACCTGAGCCCTCCACCTGGACTGAATGGTCCTTGTCAGATATGTTCTGGGAAGGTATTTTGAGTGTTGTGTAAAACCTATCAAGGCATCAGAATTGACTTCCAGACCATAGGTTTGGTCTGTATTTTTGACAAATGAAAACAACAGTGAAATATTATAGACTAGTAAACAAAATAAACTTGTCTTGCATAGAAGATAACCCAGGAATTCTCTTTCCCCTCTTTGCCAGGGAATTCTGTTGCTCTCCTCATCCTTTAATGGGAGAGAGAGGTCAAAGTCACATCCAGCAGATGCCGTTTCCCTCTCTGTACCCAGTTAAAACCATCCAGCTGTTTAACTATTTGTCAGCACTTGCAGAAATAACTTTTTGCTCTCAAGAGGACTTCTGTTTCCCTCAAAAGAGGAAGAGGTTTTAACGTCTCCTGTTCTCTCCTATCTCCTAAAAAAGTTCTTTGATGTGACAAGCTTGCAGTAATTCCCAGTAAAAGTTTGGAAGGGTGAGCTACTTGTCAGGAGGAGGAGAAACTGCAAAAGAGAATTCAAGTCTGAGCTGCTACCCTCAGATGTTAAACAAATGTCGAGGGTTTCTTACCTCTGGGTAATCTGTGTGTGTACAATGCAAGGCTTCAAAATACAATGGGTTTTTTTGGTTTCTTAATCACTAAGTTTAAAATTACTGTGGGTGGGGACTTAATGGTTGCTGTGGTTCCATTTATTGCAGAAAAATTAACCTCCAGGTGATTCGTCAGTACGTGGATTACCTGGTAAATGAGCAGAAAGTGAAGAATGTTTTTGGTAAGTGACAGAAGCTGTGTTACAGCCCTTTTACCTGGATGGGAGTCCTGTGATACCTTACCTGATAGGAGCTGTAGTGGGAGGGAATGCGGATGTGGGACCATCCTGGCCATTCATATTCACCAGTGGAGGGAGTGCAAGGGGTACTTAAGGCATCTGGTTTTGCCCACACCCCATTTCTGTGGGCAATAAAATAAGGTGCCTTCATAAGGTGACATTGCCAGAGATGAATGGATAATGTTGTGTTGACAGAGAAGACTTCTCTGGATGATTCTTCTCAACTCAAAAATGTTAGTTCTTGTCTTCAGTGAAAGCGATGTGTGTAGGTGAGGCCTCAGCCAGTGAGTTGTGTTTTGTTGTGTTGGAACAGTGAACGGCACAACAGGAGAAGGCCTGTCCCTTAGCATCCAGGAGAGGAAGCAGCTGGCAGAAGAATGGATGTGCCAGGGAAAAGACAAGTAAGTAACTGAGGGGGAATGGGGGATTCCAGATCTTATGTTATAGTAATGCCTGATTACAAAAAGAGGTGTGCTGATGCCTTTTTTTTTTTTTTTAAAAGTATTGAGTTGCTGGGCTTTGTTCCCCAGCTCCTTTATCACAGAAGTATGTTTTGCCTCTGCCAGTTAGCTGATGTCTGTCCCTACTGCTTAGAGAGCTTGTGAGAGTCTTTCTCTTTGGTACACTGAGAGACGGAGGGATGAGAAAGGGCTTGGAAAAGAAGGGCTGTCTCCTTTGCTTCACCTTGAGAAGAAATGCAAATAAAGAGCATTTCTGAACCTTTTAATGTATTACATTATTTGGTGTGACTGAAGGTGAGGTGTTGAAGTGCTTAACTGCTTCCCTAAAGGTACAAAATTAGTAACAGAAGAAAGAATTCAATCTGGATCTGCAGCTGTATATCCAATTGCAGCTTCCTTCTCCCTTTCTTGTACCTGTCATAGCCTTATACTCCTCACTGCTGCCTTTCTCTTGGATGCTGGGTCAGAGGATGTGCAGAGAAGGAGGTGTCTTGGGGGAGAAGGATAATGAGGAGAAATAAACTGGTGTGAAGGATCATGGCCTTCAGATCCACAGCCTTTATATCCATGTCTCCAATGATATAAAGGAGAAAAACAGCAGTAGGGTTGATGGACTGGAACATGGAGGATTCCCTTTGCAGGAGCAGACAAGCAGTCAAAGGTGCTGCTCTGAGGTTGAACTCTTCTGGTAGGTTTGCAGAGAAATAGGTTCAGAAAGTAAAGATTTCATTTCCTTTGATTTCCTTTACTCTTCTAGCCTCACGTTAAATCATTGATGTCTTAATTTCAATTTCCTAATAGAATGCTAAGATTCATCCCTCCTGACAGCCTTGCAAGTACAACAGCAAGAAGTCACATGTGATTCGTGTTTCCAAATGTGTTTTCTTTCTTCCACCACCACTTGTCACTGTCAGCATTTTCTCCATGTTTCTGCTCATCAGGTCAACACAGGCTCTACTCTTTTTTTAGGTTCTTTTTCTGTGGCTGCCTGGACTGAAGCAAGTAATTTTGGCAGCCTGGTAGTTCACCATCACTGAAACCTCCCCAAAATCTTCTGAATTTTTTTTTTTTTTTTGTGCAGATTGGACCACGTGGTCATTCATGTGGGAGCACTGAATCTGCCAGAGTGCCAAGAGCTGGTGTGTATATGATATTTTTCACTGTGTGTGTGATAAATTGAAGCAGATGTACCCTCAGATACTTTCCACTCTGTCTTTTATAGGCAAGACACGCAGCAGCCATAGGTGCTGGTGGCATTGCTGTCATAGCCCCCTTCTTCTTCAAACCCACAAACAAAGGTGAGTAGATGTGATTGCTGAGGCCTTTTTATGGCCCTTCCAACACTGGCTATAGATAAATAATTAATGCCATGTACTTTCTTTGGAAAATATTCTGATGATAATGTTTGCACAACTGTAATGGAAAAGCAAACCCTGCAAGAAGCATTTGTTAAAGATGAGAGATAGCAGAATTGTCTTGGTAAGAATGTCTTTTGGTATGTATTTTGTTAGCCTTTTGTAAGAAGAAGAATTGCTTTTGGAAAGAATAGTCTGGTTAAGCAGTCTGTGTTCTGAATGGATAGTTTGGTGTTCAAACAAACAGTTTGAACTGGTTCCATGCTCACCCTTGCTGGTCACTGACCAAGTTGAGCAACTGCTGATACACAGGTGTGGCTCTTGTTACTGGGGTGATCAGGTTTGGTTCTGTCTCTCTGAGATTACCTCAAAACTTGCAAACTGACTATTTTGTCCTTAAGATCCTGACACTAACATAAAAGAACCACATGAAATGGAGGTTTGTAAAAGAAATATCTAAAGATGTCTGAATTAATTCTGAATGGAAATGTTCATATGAAAGCACCAGAAGAAACCAGGGTAACTGGCCAGAATGGCTGATAGTGACAGCCAGGACACAGTGGCAATCAGACTGGCACTCACAGAGGAACAGCACAAAAGTCAGCAGAAACCTTGCTGAGAGTAGAATGGCAGTGAGGGTTTAGCACTGGTTTTTGCCGTTCTTTCTTTTGTGTCAATGAGAAAATTGCCTAAGATCTATGAAGGATGCAATGAGCAAGATTCTCAGGAAAACTGTCAACCATAAGAACTCTTTTATTCCTAAAATGGTGCAAAAAAAGTTGTCCAATAGCCTGCTCATCATCCTCACCAAGCAATACCCCAGGGAGGTGAACATGAACTTGATCCTCTGTTGCACACAAGTGATCCTGCTGAGACCACTTGGCACACAGATCTGGCACATGTGACAGCATGCCTGAGTTACACCTGTAAGAGAAGGAGTAGGAGCTACTGAAACTGGTTTGGTTTATAAGAAATATTGTCTTTGCCTTTCTTAAGGTCTTCCCCTGATTTATGTTGCATTTAATGTTTTATGACATGTGAAGGGTTTTGTATGACTTCTGTGTGTGTGCACAAGCTGAGGCCTCTCCAGAGCCTCCATGCTGTGAATCTGAACGGTGTCTCCCTGTGGATAGTCTCCTTCTCTTATGGGATCCCTGATGGTTTCCTTCTAGATGAGCTGGTTGCTTTCTTACAGAAGGTGGCATCTGAAGCCCCTGAGGTGCCATTTTATTACTACCACATTCCTCCTCTGACGGGTGTAAAGAGTAAGTACAGAGAACAGATCTTTGAATATTTGCTCTGGAAAGCAGGTTATATGGTGTTTCTGAAAGCATGGATTTATATTTAGTCTTAAATGTGTTGTTGCCAGTTCATTCCTAAACTTTTTCTGATCTGGTAAGAGTCTTACTCTTTGTTGTCTTACTCATTGTTTTAGGGCTGTATAGTTTACTAGGCTTAGGCTGAAAGTGAATGAGTTGTAAAATCTGAAGTCTTTCTCTTGGGGACAAGGCAGGGAACTGTCCCAGAACAGGCCTGTGTTCCCTCATATGAGATTGCTGTTCTGCACAGTTCGTGTGGAAGAGTTGCTGGATGGGATAAAAGCACAGATCCCCACCTTCCAGGGTGTGAAGTTCAGTGACACGGACCTCTTGGACCTGGCACAGTGCATAAACAAGAATGAAACAGGGCAGTTTGAATTTCTTTATGGGGTGGATGAGGTAAGAAGCTTCTCTTAAAAGTAATCTTTTCTAAGGTACTCTCTTGCTTCAGCCTCAGGGAAGAAGTAACCCTGGACACACAGTGCAAGGCAGTTTTGCTGCTCCCTCCTACCACCCCTTTTTTTCCTTGATTTTATTACATGGACTAAATTTTTTTTACTTTTTTTTTCTCCCTCCACCCCAAACTAGCAACTGTTGGGTGCACTGGCAGTAGGGGTAGATGGAGCAGTTGGAAGGTCAGTATGGCTTGAACTCCTTCTCCTCACACATACACTGTGCTGTTTTATCTTCCACTATCTGCCTAGGATTTCCCTGGCTGTCTTCAGTCACAGCAATGGAGGATTTTGCAGGATAGGGATATACAGAGGCAAACAGACACATCATCTAGCCCCAGTCCTAGTGATGGGACAGTCACATAACCCAGGATCTCACATTATGTTCCTTTGGGTGATCATTGCTGTGGTTTCTAAGCTGACCCAAAGGTTTCAATGTACTTTTTATCCTCATGGCAACTTCTGAAGTAGGTAATCACTTCTATCTGCATTGGGTAAGGAACCAAATTCCAGAGAGGTTAAAATTGTTAGTTCACATAAGCAGTCTGTGAGTTTAATTTCTAATTCATCCTCTGCCCCTCATATCAGGCGGATTAGATGAATTACTGTGTGATTGGGAACCTGTGTTCCCATCTAGGCAATCCATTAAATGAACAAGCAACTGGAAAATTAAGTGATTGACTCTCCTTGTTGCCCAATGATGTCTTTTTATTTTTAGTTTTGAAAAGCAGTTCCAGTTGGAAAGAACTGGGAAAAGAAATCAGCTCTCTTAATTCTTCCATGGAGCTTGGCATACTTCAGATGCTTGACAGTAGATTGCACCACACATAAACTCCACGAATTTCTCTCATAATAATGACAATGTCAACAGCAAAAGCCTGTTACTTCTTTGTTTCACTGGTTTTAAGTTCCTTCTTTGCATTTACCAGTTCTATTTTTGGTTTGTGTTTTTTGACAGTACATACAACTATTTGGGCCGACAAACCAATCTGATGTTGCAAGCCTTTGCAAAACCAGACTTTGCCTTGGCACAGCAGTATCAGGTACAGCATCTTCCCAGGCCTCACTGGGAGCACCCTTCTTTCTCTTCAAGCTTTACTGTGGCTGTTCTCCATGTGCTCCTGTCATCCATTCTGAGACAGCTTTATTAAAGAAAAACTCTTTCGTCTCCAACCCCCCTTTTTGCTATTCATCCCTCCTCACTTTTTTGACCATTCCTCACTACCTTTTAACCAAGGCCTTTTAACCACTTACCCTTCAACTCCAGTCTCATCTAAGCAAGTGAGCAATGATATAAGATATAAATGTAGTAGCTTTAGATGCTTTTACACCTTCAAATTTGAGGGTGTTAATAAATTACTGTTGGTCTTTTCTAGTTTCTCACTGGGGAATTTCTCAACTTTGTCATCAAACTAGGTAAGTAAACTGGGTAAACACTGCCTGTTTCCCTCACTATGTCTAAAAGTGCAAACTTTCTGCTTCTCAAACTCTCATGTTGCTGTACTCTCAGAACTTCCTTCCTGAAAGATTTTGCAGTGAAAAACTGTTACATCTGCTGTTTCCCAACTTAGTAGCAGTTGGGAGCTCAACAAAGGGAGCTGACCAAGCATCCCTGACGGATTCCACTCTCCCTTCCTTCCTTCTGCTGTGAAATCTCATAGATATAAAGCTCTATGATTTACCCTTGTTCTTATCCTGACTCTTTATGTGGGTTGGGGTTTTTTTGTTAGTTTTTTTTTCCTTCCGTCTCCAAAAGCTCATTTCCAGCTTTGTTTCTCCAGTAATTTTTCTGAAATAGTGGTGCCCAAGTAGAAGAATACCTCTGATACTTCTCTCTCCTGCCTTGCTGTAATTAAACAGGAATTTTGTTGAAGGCTGTACAAGGCCAAAACATCTTAAAATTGAATGATTTCTAGAAACAAAATCAAGTTTAAATAGAAAAAGCAATTAAAACCAACAGAGTAATATAGGGAGACTGAAACAGACAGGAAATGTTTACATTAAATTATATCAGACATTTAATGGAGAGAACTGTTTACTGTGGGTTTGCTGTACATATGCAAGCCCTGATGAATCTCACCAAGCTTTAGAGCCTGGTTGTATTTCTTGGGTCAAAGTCAGAGGAATTGCATTATTTTTTAGCCTTATAGATGAAAAGGCAAACACTAAATATCCAAAGGTACGTAAGAAGTTGTGAGCTATGGACAGAGAGCAGGATGTCACTACTCCCCAGGCTTGGCTCTGTGTGAGTCTGTATATGGGGGATGCTTACATACAAATAAATGTAGTAAGTAGGTGTAATTTTTACTGCAGTGTGTTCCTGTCTGCAAGCACAGTTACCCCTTTTCAATTACCCTGTTCTTGCTTCCAAGAAGTGCTTGAAGCCTGGTTGATACTGGATTACACAGAAAATCTGCTTTTTTGGACACCTGTATTGAGGTTGCTGTAAGGAAAATGGTCTGCAAATGTCCTGATTTTGCTTTTGTCTGCGCAGGTTTTGGTGTTGCGCAGACTAAAGCTGTGATGACTTTTGTTTCTGGCATTCCCATGGGACCTCCACGGCTTCCGCTTGTTGGTGCCTCCAGCGACTTCATCGCCAAGGCGAAAGCCAAGCTGGACAGCATTGTGTGGCCTAATGGTGACTGATCCTAGAGCCATGGAGTCATTAAGGTTGAGAAAGATCTCTGAGCACATCTTGTCCAGCCATTAACCTGACACTCCTGGATCCACCACTAAGCCACATCCCCAAGTGCCGCATGTGTGATGTTTTTCACTTCTGTGTTGATCTGGAGGTTTCTTTTCGGGATTCTCTGCCATATGGCACATCGCCCATCGTGCCAGGATTTATTTCAGGGAACTGGCAATGTGCCCAAGCCCAAGCCCCTTCCTGTTAGGGCTGGCTTTGCTAGGGCACATGTGGCCTGACATGTTATACTGCTCCCCTGGAGCTCTGCACATTCCAGGGCTGACTGGGATTGTTTAATTAAAAAATAGCAAAATTTTTCCCAGTTGGAGGAGAGGGCTGATGGCTTTTGCCTAGAAAGGAGGAAGATCTGTCTCTGTCCCCTCTCGGCTGGATGGTGTTTTGTCCTCTCCCTGAGGACACTACATTGTGGGTTTATGACACCATCAGGTTGCTCAGGCTGGTATCTGTTCATCAGAGTCACTGGGACATTGTCTGTGCATGTAAAATCCCGCTTCTGTCTGATCTCTGTGTTTATACACCTTAATGCAAAATTAAAAAAACAAATCCCTTTTGTAACAGCAAGCTTTGGATCACTAATAAGCAGGTATTTCTCCCATTTTTTTTCCTTAGGGCAGAAATAAAGCTACAATTGAACTTTTTTTGAGCCACAGTTGTGGCAGTGGACAATGCTGTCATGCAGGTTAGGAAGGCATAGAATCATAGAAACCTAGAATGGTTTGGGAAGGAAGGGACTTTAAAATCATCCCATTCCATCTCTTGCCATGGGCAGGGACACCTTGCACTATCCCAGGTTGCTCCAAGCCCTGTCCAACCTGGTCTTGGACACTTCAGGGATGGGGGCCACAGAGCTGGAGGCAGCTCTGCAGGTGGGCTCTCAGCACAGCAAGTCACGGGATGTCAGATTGAAAAGTGCATTTTTTTGTGTCCTGGGCTGAGCCTCCCGCTGGCTAATGGTCCCTGTGGAAGAAACACAAGGGGTCCCATGCCCTGAATCATGAAAAGAATGATTGCAGGGGGGCTGGAAGGAGAGAAGAGAGATCCGGGGCACTTGAGTGGTTTTGCCACAACCAGTGGCACCACGGATGACAACAACAGGATTGTGATGAATTGCGTCCAGAATTTCACTTTCAAAATTCTTCACAGGTAAGGCCTCTCTCTCTTCCTGGATCTGGAAAAAAAAAGCCCAGGACATTTCCAAAATCTCCAAAAATCAGCCTGTTCTGTTCCACATCTATACTTTGCCTCACTTTTCCACACTTTTCCCTCACCCAAAGGAAAAACTGCCAAGGAACAGGTAATAGTTTGTATTTTTTGCTGGCACAGCACAACTCACCCCCACACCCACCCCAGTGGAACATCCAGCACTTCTGGAAACGTGCTGTGTATTTTTGCTGAAACCCAGCCTTTTACACTTTGTGTTACGTTCAAGCCCTTCTGGAGGATAAAGAGCCTGGTGCAAGGATGCCAGGTGACAGAAACACACGTACCCTCTGTAATTGCTGATCCTGCTCCAGACGGTACATGAAATCACTTCTCAGATCCACGCTTATCTGCTCCGGAGTGAGCTGGAAGTGCAAGAGATTATTTGGAGGCTTTTGGACCCCTCTTCGTCCCTACATCCTCACTTCAGTATCAGATCAGGCACACCAACATGGTGATCCCAAATATCCATAAAGGATCATTTCCTGCATAACTCCCTGAAATCAGTCATGCCTCTGAGCTGTTTTATTTCCTTCATTCCAGCGTATTAAACAGCCACCTCCAAAGGAGTCTCTCAGAGAGACCGAGAACACTGAACAAGAACGCTTGTTTAAATGTAAACACTCTGACAGCTTGAGGCACACACTCTATTCAGCAGCAAGCCGAGAGGATGATGGTTCAGACAAGCCCGATCGAGGGGCGCCGGAGGGCGGGCGGAGGGAACGCGCCCGGCCCCTCCCGGTCCCTCCCGGCCGCCGTCCGGGCCCGCGCAGGCGCTGCCGGGTGCTGCTGCCGCGGGCCCGGCGCCGGCTGGAGCGGGGGTAGCGCCCCGGTGCCCCGGCGCGGCCATGGGGGACGTGAAGAACTACCTGTACGCCTGGTGCGGCAGGAGGAGGGTGATGCCGGCCTACGAGATCCGCGCCGCCGGCGGCCGCGGCCGACAGACCTTCCTCTGCGAGGTGCGGGGCTCCCCCGGGAGCTGTGAGGGGGACTTGGGGCTGTGCCGCGGGTTTGGGACCGCAGAGGGGAATGGGACCCTCCGGACGGACCCTGCCGGGCTCTGGACGGGTTGCCGGTGCTCTGTCGGGGACCTGAGGGCCCTGAGTGTGTCCGGGGCCCTGATGGGGCCCTGCCGGCCGTCTGGGGGTTGTGCCGGAGATTGGAGCCTGGGACGCGACGGGAGCCCGGGCTCTACCACAGGGAACTTGGACCGTGCCGCGAGCGTGGGGTCGGGTCTGAGGACGCTGTCAAAGGGAATGTGGGGCCCTGCCGGGCACCTGAGGTTCGTGACGGGGTCTGGGCTTTGCCGGCGGTCTCGGGGTGCTGCGGAGGACCCTGCCGGGCATGACCCGGGGCTCTGCGCCAGGGAACGCGGGATCGGTGCCGGGGGTGTGGGAGCAGGTCTGGCTGCTCTGTCAGAGGGAACCTGGGGCACTGCTGGGGGTTCTGCCAGGGGCTGGGCTCTGCCAGAAGGAACCTGGGGTCAGCACCGGGGCTCTGGGGTCTTGTCCAGGGTCTGGGCCCTTCCCGGGTGGGAATTGCTGGGGAGGGCTGGGGCGCTTTGATCCAGAGTGTCCTGTCTGCGTGTGCACGGTGTGAAGTGAGTGGAAGGAGGGAAGAAGCCTGAATTATGTTCTTACAGAGAAAACGGATTGGTTTATTTAAGGGTGGTGTGTGCCTCTGCACTGTGTGGAACCCTTCTTGCAGTTAAAATAGTTGGTGAGGGTACTGTATGTCACGTTTGCCAAGAGCTTTGGTCTGCTCTTGAACTTGAGATCAATACACTTAAAATGTATTAAAGAATTCTTGTTGGAATAGTTGCTACTCTGCACTGCTCTAATAGTACTTTACTCCTGCCTCTAGATACTGGGGATGTGGGAGCTGTGAGTTCAGGTTGGCTCTGACAGGTCCTGGCACTAAGTGTGAGGCCATGTGTAGAACAGATCAGTTCATGAGTGATGCCATGGATTTGCACTGAACACCTTAAATTTGTCATATTACCCTTCCCTCCCCTGTTGGTCTTCCGTGTAAAAAACAAAAAACAAAGTAACACAGTAAAGTGTAACACTTTGTAACACTTTTTTTACAAAGTAAAAAAACAAAGAAACACAGTGGCATTAAAGCACTTTTCAAGGTATTCTATCTGGTTAAGCAATACTCAGATGGAATGGTTTTATGAACAGATATATTCACAGAATCATGGAATGGTTTGGGTTGGAAGGGACCTTAAAGCTCATCCAGTGCCACCCCCTGCCATGGACAGATACCTTCCACTATCCCAGGTTGTTCCAAGCCCCATCCAACCTGGCCTTGAACACTTCTAGGGATAGGGCAGCCAGAGCTTCTCGTGGCAGTCTGTGCCAGGGCCTTACCAAACTCACAGGGAACAATTTCTTCCTAATATCCCATCTAACACTGCCCTCTGTCAGTGTGAAGCTGTTCCCCCTTGTTCTGTCACTCCATGCTTTTTGTAAAAAGTCACACTATACATATTGTGTATTATACAACATATAAGCATTGCACTGGGTTTGATATGTTGTTGCCCCATGATTATCCATGGATGCTTAACTGGTGAAAGGATCAGTCTCACTGAAACATCTCTCTTGCTGATTTTTGCAGCCTGGTAGGATGGCTGTGAATCCTGTATGGTTACTGTGTGGTTGGAGGTACCATTGTCCAGAATGTCAGAAATAAATCACATCTGTGTAGTTGGAATAACATGGAGCTGTGGCTGAGTGGACACAAGGTCATTCCTGTCCTTGCAGGTCCGAGTGGAAGGCTTCAACTACGTCGGCATGGGCAACTCCACCAACAAGAAGGATGCGCAGAGCAACGCTGCCCGAGACTTCATCAACTACTTAGTGCGGGTGAATGAAATGAAGAAGGAGGAAGTCCCTGCTTTTGGAGTAAGCTGCTCTTTCTCCTTATCAAAGACTGCTCTGTCGTTGTGCTGCCATGCTCCTGGTTGTGTTTCATCCCTGGTGCCCCTGTGCAGTGATGAATGTGAGGCACTTCTTGCATTACTGGAAGGCTGGGGCACAGAGTATCATGGAATCGGGGAATCATTTAGGATGGAAAAGACCTTAGAGATTATCAAGTCCAACTGAATGTTGTAGGATGATTTGGTAAATACAGCTGCATGTTGGGCTGCACAGCTGATGAGGCTGGGAAGAATTCAGAGTCCCTATGAGGTGCAGCTTGGCTTTCAAAGTGCTGAGTACTCACACCTGACACTGTGAAGTTTTAGAGGCATGTTCTAATATATATATAATATATATATATAACCCTGTGTGCTTTAAAAATAACCAAAAACAATCCCCCAAAAAAATCACAGATATATCAAACCAGACATTGAAAATCTGACATTTTTGAACCATAATTGCTTCAGGTGTATAACAGTATCACAGCTTTTTATGATGTTTTGTGAACACTCAGCAGTGACTATCACTTAAAGGCTGAGGAAGAGGAGGGTAACTGTCATTACAGCAAGTTTAGAGAAATAAATAAATAAAACATGAAGTTATGTGTTGCCTGCTGAGAGGGAAGAATCTTCTAGTGCTCCATTGAGGATATGAGTTTTTTCAGTGGAAGCAGCCTCCCTGCCTCATCAGCCTAGGTGGAACCCAGTGGGAACAGGACTGCTAATTTGGTTTTGCTGTGCTAATTAGTTTCTTGGCAGTTCACTGTTAAAATATTCACAGTTGTGTTACTGTTGTGGTTGCTTCTGGGTAGTAACTATTGCATATTTACTGAGGATAACTGTTACATAATGTTGCCTGAGGTCTTTAGACTTCCTGAGCAGTTTCTAGCTAAATACTAAAATGACTTATTCTGCACTGATGTGCTGAAGTTTTCCTTCATTCCTTTCCCTAGCCAGCAGCAGGTGATATGCCCACTGGAGGACAGGAAGCAGCTAGAAATGTCACTGGTTCCAGTTCAGCTGTGGGGGGACCTCCTCCTCCACATTTGCTTTTAAAAAGTGAAGTAGGTAAGACTGAAAACTGTAATTTCTGTGTATTTGAATGTATTTTCATGGTGATTTCTCCCCCACATTGCATCACTCTGCAGACAGGACACCGAAGTCATAGTTTTGAGGCAGAGGTGTGGGTGACTGCATGAGATCTGAGGGACTGGTCATGGCCTGTCAAGATGGCCAGGCAATGCCTCTCCATCGCTAAGAACATGTTTTGGGGAGTTATTTTATTAATTTATTTATTTTTCTGCGTGGTAGGCAATGGACCCAGTGCAGCGCCTGGAAACTGTGGCAGTCATGGAGCTCAGTGGGATCGGGGTGCAAACTTGCAAGATTATTATTCCAGGAAAGAGGAGCAGGAAGGGCAGGAGGTAAGTCATTCAGAGGAATTCTCCTTTAGTTCTTAAATAGGTATCTTTCATCCTCTTTCATTTGTTATTTGCATTTATAATCAAGGTTGCATATTTCTTTTGATATTTTGCAGTTTAAGCTGCAGATTTAAAGCTGCAGATTTATTTGTTGACTTTTAATAAAGATAATTTGTTTAAGCTAGGGACAAATAAATCACTCTGGATAATCTAAACATCCAAGACTTTGTATAGACATGTGATTCTGAAAATAAAGAATATCTGAGGACTTTTTAGCATTTTCTGAATGTTAATGCTGTGATGTCTTAATTATTTTATGGCATACAGGTGAATTATTTAATCTTTAAACTGGTAAACTATACTCTTTTTTTCTATATTAGACCTCAGAGTCAGAAGTGGACTTAAATGCAGATCTTCATGGGGGTTGGACCTTGGAAAATGCCAAGGCACGTCTGAACCAGTTTTTCCAAAAAGAGAAGATCCAGGAAGAATATAAATACACTGAAATGGGGCCTGATCACAACAGGTTTGGTAGTTTTAGTCACTGTCTGTGTATGAAGGGTTCAAAATATTTTTGGCAGTGGTTGTTCACACTTACTTGCCATGCTCTGTAGAGCCATAGTGTTCTTTACCAGGACCAACAACATCCCTAAATATTGATGTGGGGGTGAGGAGCTTCAGTGCAGAGATCTGAGGGATTGAAGAAATTCCTGAGAAATTCTGGATATGCAGCTTTTAAACTGATTTCTGTCCTCTAGAGAGCTGGGGGTGCCAGTTTCTGTGAAAAGAGAGCTCAATTGCTTGCGGTAATTGTTCTGTGACTGTTGTTGCCTTTGTGCATTTTAAGTAAATCTTAAATTTGCTTATATAGCAGTGTGTTTTAAGGCCATTTTATTTATATTTTTATTATATATGCAGATTATTATATAATATATATTTATTATAATTAACTTTTTTGGCAATGGAATCTTCTGTTGAAAAAAGCAATTTGGCAGAATCTTCCAAAGGAATTGTGAGAGTCTTAAGTTTCAGTTAAGACCAGCTGGATATTACTCTTTTTTGACTTTTAGCCATTCCACCAGAGAATTTGCATGTGCTTCTCCCAAATGAAAGTAGTTCATAACAGATTGTGTATAAAGAATTAATGGTTTTTATTATTTTATCCCTATTAGGAACAGTCTTTACAAATCATCCAGATGTTAAACATTATATTATTTCTGGTGAAATATAATGATGTTTTGTGGCTGGAAACAATGGCATGCTGCTGCTGCTGCTGGATTCTCCTGATTTGGTTTGGGGTTGGGCTTTTTTGCATTATATAAACTTGTGTTCTGTGAGAGTTACATTTTTAGAAAGACAAGCAAATTTTCCTATTACAGCCTTTTCAAAAGAGTCTCACTTGCAGGACTTCTGGTATTCTTTTGTTATTGAGTCTTCCAATCATTTGGAACATCTAAAAGATGTGTATTGGTGCAGAAAGTTACAAATTCTCATTTAAAACCTGTCTTCAAGTCACTTCATCTCAATTTATGTGTCTCAGACAAGGCCATTTCCTTCACTTAAGTGAGTGACAAAAAGTTAGTTTGTACAGGACTAGGAATTTAAATTATGCTTGTTGCAGGCATAGCTTCTGAACATTTCTTTTATCTTGTAGCTTAGGGCTTATTTGTGTAGCTTATTTTTTGTTACTCCTTCTGCAGCATTAAACCCCATGTATTTAAATTTATCTAGACTTGAGCAGAATGAAATGATACAGATGGCAGTATGTTTCTCAGCCTGGTTATTGTTCTTCTGGAGTGCATTTCAGAGTTTCCTATATACTCTTTGTTCAGGGAAGCCTGTGTGGATTGCCCTGGATGGAATGGCAGAAGGGGCTGTTCACTACCTGCTGCAACAGATCAAATAGGCATGAAACAATCCTAATGTGTTGTAGGGCTCATTGAGAGGCTGTTGGATTTAATCCTTCTGGTGTGTGTAACAGGAGAGGGATGTTTTTGGAATATTGAGGGCATAATACAGTTCAGGTTGTTAGGTTTTTTAAAAAAATACCAGTTGTCGTGCATCTTGCCAATCTGTTTTGGGGTTTTTTTGAGGTAATGATCAGAGATACAGATTATAACAGATATGTCAGCCCCACTGTCAGAGGTTTGTGGTCAATCGATCATACTCATGGTCTGAGAACTTAGTAATAGCTGGAAAATTTGAATTTGGAAACTTTAACTATGACAGGAGGGTATCAGTTGTAAGTAAGTTGTAAACATAAAGATGGCTGTCCTAAAACACAAAGCATGAGCTCATATTAAGGGATGGGATGTGGCTTTTCTGTGTTGGGATGCCTGTGCCTCCTTCTGTTCCTGCTGAAGACTGACACCACAGACCTGTGCTTGCTCACAGACAGGCTGCAGAGTCTGGACTAGGGAATCATGTGGAATTTGCTGCAAACTGATTTCTGGTGTTGCTGTTCTCCCCTCAGGTGGAGGAGAATGAGATTGAATGCTGACTGTAGGCCTGGCTGAGAAACATACTGTCATCGGTGTCTTAGGTGGCTGTTGTGTCCCTGAGAGCCAGTGGCCTTCGACCCCTGAAGCCACTGTGCCTGAAGGTCAGTTCACTGATAGCACAGGAAGGAGGTCTAACCTGAAATTTAAATCACTCACTTAGTCTTTTTTATTGTTTGTTTGCAGCAAAAAATGAAGGACACAGGTGCAAAGGCACAGCCTCCACCTGTGCAAATGCCAAGGCCCAGTTTCCAAAGAGCATCTCAGTCCAATAAATTCCAGTCATGCACCTTGAGTCACATTTGCCAGTTTAAATCCTGTCTTACAAGAATTCAGCTTTAATATTTCATGTGGCAAATACAGGCGTAGGTTTGGGATTCTTAAAAATGTGGATCATGATTTCTGTTCTCCTCTGTTGAGGATTTTTTTTAAGCCTGAATTCTTCCCTGTGAGGGTGATAAGGCCCTGGCACAGGTTGCCCAGAGCAGCTGTGGCTGGCCCATGCCTGGAAGTGTCCAAGGCCAGGTTGGATGGGGCTTGGAGCAACCTGGGATAGTGGAAAGTGTCCCTGCCCAGGGGATTGGAATGAGATGGTCTTTAAGATCCCTTCCAACCCAAACCATTCCATGATGCTATGATTCTGTGATGAATATGTCAGTTAACCTTTAACTGAACTGGTTACATGTCTACTAAGCAAACTGTTGGGTTTGCTACCAGAGTTACCCTTGAGTAACTCTGTTACTGTTACTCAAGTTTTGCTGTTTCCAGAATATGGCAATCAGGGAATGGAAATTCATGCAAATTCAAATATTCTATCTCCTATTTAGATAAGTTCCATGTTTTTGACTAAGTGACCTGGTTTGGTTTTGTTTATGCTCTGAGCTGATCAAATGTGTGGCAAAAAGCAGAGTAACTGTATGAAATGTTCCATCTAGTCATTAAACACAGGCCATTAAGGGGTTGCATTAGTGTTATACCAATACTAATGTGGGATACAGTTAACGGTACACTGGGATGCACATTAATGTTACTTTAACATCCCACCTGCTTTATAACTGTTGCCTTAAACTTGGCCAGCTCAGAGCATATTTCCTAGTAATGTGGCTTTAAATTTCAGTGCTGAACAGTGGCATATTCAGAACTCGTCTTATCAAATGGCCTGGTTCTGTTGATGACAGGTGTGTTACCTACTACCTTGGGGTTAAAGGGACTAAAAGCAGTAATGCTTTACCTTGGTCATTAGTGAATTGAGAATTTCTGACTGAGGACAGAGATCTTGGCCTAGAAATATTGGAAAGAGTAAATATTTTTGCAGTGTCAGCTATTGGTAATTGTACCTTTGTGTTCTTTCTTTCTCTTGCAGGAGCTTTCATGCAGAAATGAATATTTATGTGAAGCAACTGGGCAGAAGTAAGTGCTTCTATTTATTTTTCAACTTTGCAAGAGATGGGTGTTGGTATAGAGGAACATTTGGGGTACAGAGTTATGTAAATAAATAGTTTATGTGTTGGAGCCACTTCCAGAGGTAAAGGATCATTTGCATGATGTTGCTGGGTGGTATTGGACAATCATGCTTCCTTAGGCACTGAATGCAGAAAACTTCAGAGGACTCAGCAGTAAAGTAACATCACACAGCCAGTGTGAGCTAGGCAGTGGATGGGCCTGGTTGGATTTTATGTTGGAATTCTGGATTTATCAAGATTTGAGACTGTCCATGAAACCTGGTCTGAGTGTACAGAGAGCCCAGTTCAGAGCGGTGTCTTCTGTGGGAGCTGCTTGACTCCTCTGCTGCTACAGCTCTGACCTTTGTGTGCTGCAGGGATTTTCAGTCGCGAGCACGGATCAAACAAAAAGCTGGCAGCGCAGTCCTGTGCCCTCTCCCTGGTCAGACAGCTCTACCATCTTGGTGTCATTGAGCCTTACTCTGGGCAGACAAAGAAGAAAGGAGAGTCGGTGAGTTTGTCAAGAGACACAGGAATTATTGCTTTCATTTCATAACACAGAAGCACTCTCATAATCAGGAGTGAGTTAAGAGTTTGCTGTCCATATTTAACATCTTACAGGTTATTAATTATTTTTATTCTTCAGCAACAGATTCTGTTCTGGTGAGTGATTTGGATGAGAAATATAACTTCATGTGTATGTGATTGGAGCAGTAACTAATTTTACATTCAATTAAATTAAATAGGATTTGCAACAAGTGCTATTTTCAGTATAATTTTTCTACAAGCTTACAAGCTTGAATATTTCTGTTTAGNAAACATACCAAGGAATATATGTTATTTAGGTATTTGATTGCAAGTTTGGGAACATGTTCCTCTGAAATTAAACTCAGGTATTTAAAAATAGCCTACAAATCCTTATTCAGTGAAAAGTCAGCAAAACATTTCAAGGATGTTAATTCTGAACTGATTATATTCTTTGTCCTTGCTTCACAAGGAGGTGTTTGATGGTTCACCTGTAATACTCACAGTTCTGGCTTCCAGTGCCTGTCCTTTTGTGTATGATGACGTGTAGTTTTTAAATATTTCCTAGTTGGAGCCCTATGAGGTGTCACTGTCTCCTGACTTAGTAAATCACCTGCAAAAGACTGTACGGGAGCTGTCCCTGGAGGTCGTGCCTTTGGTGAGTGTGTGGTTTGATACTCCACTATGGAACACCACACCTCCTTGTTTAATCATTTATCTGTCTTTGCCCACTCTGCTTTTGGATTTGCAGCCTGAAGATCCCAGTAATCCAGTTCTGATCAACGTTGGAAAGTTGGCCCATTTCGAACCATCGCAGAGACAAAGTCATATGGGAGTTGTTCCCTGGTCACCGCCTCATTCCAACTGGAACCCTTGGACTGGCTGCAATATTGATGAGGGTCCGCTGGCAAATGTAAGATAGCTTAAAAAATTGATCTGTTCCTTGATATCCCCATGCTTCCAGAACTTCTAAATGCTTCTCCCCCACCAGGATTTAAAGTGTGAGCTATTTCAAAGGAGAAGACATAAAATTTCTTCCCTTCTTGACCTGAAAGCAGAGAGTTCTTTGTGTTTACTTCGTGTTTTATCAGGTCTTGAGCAGCAGTCTTGAGTGTCCCAATTCTCTGCTTTGTTTCACCTTTTGCCTGCTATTGTGCAGCCCATACAATGTTTACAATTGAAATTACAAGGTAAGTTCATGGGCATGTAATTTATAATTCTCTGGCTTCTCTTTCCCATACATCCATGCTCAGACTCTTTTTCTGGGAGGAGAAACTGCCCCAAGCCAGTGCCACTACGCAAGCAACCAACTTCCTTACTTTTTGTCATTTCTAGTCCCATTCAGCACAGAACAAATGAAAAGCAACAGTGTGGCATGATAAAATGAAGGAGAAGGGAAAGAATTACTGGTTTGCCAGGTTTAGAGGGTAATTTGACTGACTGGTATAACCTGGTCAGAAAAGACTCTCAGGGCAGGAACTTGATTTTCCTACAGCATTCAGATTGCTTGTGGCGAAAATAATAGTTGAATTCTGTTTCTCCTGGAGTTTTTTCCATAAATTACATTAATTTAGTATTGATTGTTATATATTGATTTTTTAAATTATAGGGAAGTAATGTTAATTTAGCTGTTGCTGCAGAAAACACATAACCAAAATGGACATTGCAAATTGAGCTGGTTTCAAATCTCTTCAGGATTTACCTGTGCTAGTTTTGACTGGAACAGCAGACTTATTTGCAGTAAAAACAGCTAGCAGTTTGGTAACAAATTTGCATTTCTTAAGATTTCTTTTGCACTTGAAAGACAGGATTTGCCTGATGAATTCTCTTCAAACTTTTCCCTTTTCATCTACTGTTTAAAGAGTGGGTTTGTGTTTACATTAGGTCATTACTTATATTAAAAACTACTGTTTAAATCATCATCTTCTTGGCTTGCTGCTGAATTGAGTGTGTGCCTCAAGCTGTCAGAGTGTTTACATTTAAACAAGCGTTCTTCTTCAGTGTTCTCGGTCTCTCTGAGAGACTCCTTTGGAGGTGGCTGTTTAATACGCTGGAATGAAGGAAATAAAACAGCTCAGAGGCATGACCGATTTCAGGGAGTTATGCAGGAAATGATCCTTTATGGATATTTGGGATCACCATGTTGGTGTGCCTGATCTGATACTGAAGTGAGGATGTAAGGACGAAGAGGGGTCCAAAAGCCTCCAAATAATCTCTTGCACTTCCAGCTCACTCCGGAGCAGATAAGCGTGGATCTGAGAAGTGATTTCATGTACCGTCTGGAGCAGGATCAGCAATTACAGAGGGTACGTGTGTTTCTGTCACCTGGCATCCTTGCACCAGGCTCTTTATCCTCCAGAAGGGCTTGAACGTAACACAAAGTGTAAAAGGCTGGGTTTCAGCAAAAATACACAGCACGTTTCCAGAAGTGCTGGATGTTCCACTGGGGTGGGTGTGGGGGTGAGTTGTGTGAGCTGTGCCAGGAAACAATACAAACTATGACCCGTTCCTTGGCAGTTTTTCCTTTGGGTGAGGGAAAAGTGTGGAAAAGTGAGGCAAAGTATAGATGTGGAACAGAACAGGCTGATTTTTGGAGATTTTGGAAATGTCCTGGGCTTTTTTTTTCCAGATCCAGGAAGAGAGAGAGGCCTTACCTGTGAAGAATTTTGAAAGTGAAATTCTGGACGCAATTCATCACAATCCTGTTGTTGTCATCCGTGGTGCCACTGGTTGTGGCAAAACCACTCAAGTGCCCCAGTACATCCTGGATGAATACATCAGAACCAATCGAGCTGCTGAGTGCAACATAGTGGTGACACAGGTGAGAATGTGTGGCCACTGCAGTTCCATGGTGGATATGAGATAAATATATGATATAACCTGTTGGTTAGGATGAAATCACAGAAATATGGAATAGTTGGAGTTGGAAGGGACCTTAAAGCTCATCTCTTTCCAACACCCTTCCATGGTCAGCTATGCCACCCACTAGATGAGGGGGGTGATTTCCCATCCAACCTGGCCCTGGAGGATTAAGGGATGTGTTGGAGAGCCTTATTACTGCAGGACATGGTTCGTAGTAAAGATACCTCCTCTGCAGCATACATAGGAGAAACCTCAGCATCATGTGTATTTTCATTTGGAATGTTACTCTTGCATGGATTGACAGTTTGGATAACCTGTCTTGAGCCTTGCCCAGGTGAAAACTCTCAGCAGACCAAGAGGAAATGATTTGGGAAATGGCATCTGGTAGTTGCCATATGTCCTTATATCCCTCCTTTGTGAAAAAACCCTGTGCTGTTACAATATTAATGTTTAACGATTACTTTGTAAAGAAATCTTAGAACACGACACCTGTAGCATTTACAATTTCCTTTATCACTTTAAGTGGCATTGTGACAAACTTCTAAAACCTCTTCATTAAGTTAGGGAAAACTTTTCCACCCCTCAGCCCCGGCGGATCAGCGCGGTTTCTGTCGCAGAGCGTGTGTCCTATGAGAGGGGGGAAGAGCCTGGGCAGAGCTGTGGGTACAGCGTGCGGTTCGAGTCTGTGCTCCCTCGGCCACACGCCAGCATCATGTTCTGCACTGTAGGTCTGTATTGCTTCCTTATGTTTGGAGCTTATCATGGGTCTGAACTCTGAGTTAGCAGCAAAAGCAGAAATATGGTTAGATTGAAATTTTTATAAAGTCTGCTTAAAAGATTGAAAAGGTTTTTTTGGGTAAAAGTTTGCTGACATGCTGTTGTGCAAAGAAAAATTAAGGTTTAAGAATTTTGTTCAGAAGTCTGATAATACAGGTCTGGTAGCACACAGAAATAATCCCATGAAGAGATAAAATTGCTGTATATTCATTGTCCTTGAAAGACAGATGGGGAAGGAGCATTGGGTGGGAAAGATGGAAGAGTCTCTCTTGTGTCTCTCATGGCCTTGCCATCACTTGTACAAAGAAAAGCATGGCAATTAGAGATGGGGTTGGAAAAGGAGCTACACGGCCTGCATGCTTCCTGATTTTTAAACCAGGGGCTGGGAGTTAGAAGGTTGAACTGTTACATGAACATTTACCTACTGTCTCTGGTGTAGGTGTTCTTCTGAGAAAAGTGGAGACTGGGATCCGCGGCATTAGTCATGTTATTGTTGATGAGATCCATGAGAGAGACATTAACGTGAGTTAGCTGGTGACAGTCCTCATCTCTACATGCTTCTGTTTGTTTAAGTTCTGTGTGTGTTTGTGTGTAGTAGCCAACATGTGAGAGGAAACTGTTTCTTAGTGAGTGTCAGATGTGTGAGTTTTCCTTCTTTGATATGATTTTTAGAACTCTTAATTATTCCTTAATTATCTAAGCAGCAGAGCAAGGACCTGTGCTTCCTTGCTGCCTTCTGACTATTCTCCTGTTAGGATCCCGTGTCCTGGTCCTCTCTGGAAAATGGAACACCACAGTACAAACACATCTTGTCCAAGTGGGGGAGCACGCTGAATGGCACTGTTATTTTGGAGTGCTGCTTTTACTGACACTGTTGTATTACTGATGGTATTCACAAAACCTGAAGTCTTGATAGTGATACATGAAAATTCAGGGTTTACATGAAGTAAAATACAAGTTGATTATAGAATTAGGAGAGCTATTGCATATAATTTGAAATGGCAAACATTTTCTGTTCCCTTGATTATTCTGTACAGCTTTCAGCTTTGTTATACCAAGAGTGAGAGAAACCATGAAGTTCTGACATGTTGTGTAAGCTTGTTTGGACAGAATTTGGGGACTCATTTGAATAAAATTGCAACACACATTTTTCTGATGCATCTCTTCATCTATTAAATATATGTTAATGATGTAAAATACAAGTTTGGAAATTGTGAGTGAGATTGGAATTTTGTCTGTTGAGCTAAGTGCATGCGTAACTAACCGCATGGCAGAACTAAATAATTGTCATATTTAAACAGAACTACAGACATCACACACACCTGCACTGAGTAATTCCTATTTATTTTATGAATTATGGCTACTTTAAATGTAAGTCAAGTTTAAAAATACCTGGGGTTGTCATGTATTGTTAGGAAGGAAGCAAACTATTTTTGTAGAAAAGAAAAACCCTTCTGTACACTGGAAATCCTAAAAATCACTTATCCCAGTCATGGCAGTGGTTTCAAATTAAAGCACTGACAACTGTTTCTGGTTTTAGAACACTTTTATTCTACTTGTAACTTCTCTTAATCGGTATATGTGTAATTACTTCTGGTTTCTTGGGAAGATCCTGCTTTTTATAGATACGAAGTTAATGATGCTGTTATTCTCTTTCTCTGCAGACTGACTTCCTTTTGGTGGTGCTGAGGGATGTCATTCAGGCGTATCCTGAAATCAGGGTTGTCCTCATGTCTGCCACCATCGATACCAGTATGTTTTGTGAATACTTCTTCAACTGTCCCATCATCGAGGTCTATGGGAGAACTTTTCCTGTCCAAGGTAAATCCTTGGCTGCGCTTCTAGAAACTGCTTGAGTTTTTATCAGCCTTGGATTCATACTCTGAAACATCCTGATTTATTTCAGGAATCTCTTTAAGAAGTGGTGTAAAGTATTATGTTCCCTTGCACAGGCTTCCAGCAGTCAGTCCTTATCATCTGTCTGTCCTTACAGATTATTTTCTGGAAGATTGTATTCAAATGACTCAGTTTGTCCCTCCACCAAAGGAAAAGAAGAAGAAAGAGAAGGATGAAGAAAATGGTGAAGATGATGATGTATGTTTGTATTTTAATATGAAAAATGAAACAAGTGCCATTTTTAGTACTCTAGCTTGAGTGTAATTAATTTGGCATTGTTGAAGTGAAACATCTCTAGCAACTGTCCTATTCTTAATATCTGAGATTGCTGCTAACTAGCAGTGGAAGTAAATTTTCTTCTTGCCCTTGTAAACTGAAGAATTTATTTTTCATTGAAGCGAAGGTTCTCATGTTTTGTCAGCCTACTGCTCTTTAAAGGTAAAACTGAAATGCTTTTGAAAGTGAAGATTGGTAACCTTGGAAGAAGAAATAGAGAAATATGAGCTTGGTGGTACCTTTTTAGGGTGAATATTTAGATTCTCTCCCTTCTTCCCTTGCAGTTAATATTGTCAACACTTACATACATTGTTAAGAAATCAACAGTTTTATTCAACTTTTAATTTGTAGGTTTGAAACTTCTGTTTGGGCTACTTAATTTTTTGAAATTCTTGAAATTTTTTTTAAATGGCCATTTTTTCTTTAAAGGCATCTACCCACATATCTAATTTTCTTATTTGCCTGGCAGCCAGTCTCCGTAGTTTGAGTAAATTAATTTATATAATTTCCTTTGTGGTATTTTTCTTTTGTAGGCCAACTGCAACCTTATTTGCAGCGATGAATATGGCCCAGAAACAAAGCACTCCATGGCTCAGCTGAACGAGAGAGAAACCTCTTTTGAACTCATTGAGGCTCTGCTGATTTATATCAGGACTCTGAATGTCCCAGGAGCTGTCCTTGTTTTCTTGCCTGGATGGAACTTAATCTATATGATGCAGAAGCATCTAGAAATGAGCCCACGCTTTGGTACAAGCAGCTGTTTTGTTATATTTAATCTTTTCCCAAGGAAGCTACTGACTGTGTGAAGATGGGAGTTGGATGAGTGGCTTGGGGAGCTAATTTGTTGTAAGAGTGAATGGCCAGAAATTTTTGTGTTGTGGAAAGAAGAAATGAGATTCACATAGTAGTAGTTACCAGCCTTCTTGTATTCCTGTTGTAGGAGGCCACCAGTACAGGATTTTACCTCTGCATTCCCAGATTCCTCTGGACGAGCAGCGCCGAGTGTTTGATCCTGTGCCTGCTGGGGTGACCAAAGTACGGAGCCTTCTCTGTGCACGGTTCTCTTGGGCTTTTGGGGACTGTTTTGCTGACTTCTTTAATAAATTCTGCAGTTTATCTTGCTTTTTCAGACTAAATAACGTCACTTTGCATTTCCTGGTTTTTATAGGTTATTTTATCTACCAGTATTGCCGAGACCAGCATTACCATCAATGACGTGGTCTTTGTTATCGACTCTTGCAAGTGAGTTCATGAAGCAGCTTTTTGTTTCATAAATCCTATCCTTGGGAATGCAAAAGCGGTTTTGGGAGTGCACAGAAGTGCCTTGTGTTCCCATGCTCCCTGAGCTGAGTTTGAGGACTCTTAACTCCCTCAGGACAAATCAGCATTGTCTTTAGCCAGTCAGCACAGTGACACACCATGCTGGCATCTCAGGGGACTGGGTTGGTCATGCTGGCACTATTCATGTGAGGTGTCACTGGGTCTCCACACCAATTTGACGTCATCTGCCAAAGGAGTTTTACAAACTCTCAGTGTCTGGCTGATTATAAAGAGGAAGATTCTTGTAGTCTGTTACAGTTCCTGCCTTGCTGCACATGCTCTCTGAGAAAACTACACACAGAGAGCTCATGAATTCATGAGAATTTTATGCTTTTTGGACAGTTGTGAGAACATTATTCTGTGCAATAGTTTGGGGCACTGCTTTAGAACGAGTGTGATGATTTAGTGTCCAGACCGATGCCTGACTAACCAAAGCTTGGGGGTGGTTGGCTTCTTAAAAGCAGTGTGGCTGCAAGCCATAAAATAGGAACTGACTCAGCAGGGCTTAAGATGAAGGACATTTGATCTTTAGTGGTGTTTTTCCTGTAACAGGCAAAAAGTGAAGCTGTTCACTGCTCACAACAACATGACAAACTATGCCACGGTCTGGGCATCAAAAACCAATTTGGAGCAGCGGAAAGGCAGAGCTGGGCGCGTGCGAGCCGGCTTCTGTTTCCATTTGTGCAGCAGAGCTCGCTTTGAGAGGTGAGGCTGTGGTCTCCAGAAATAAAATACCCTCAGGGAATTCTCCCAGAGTTGTTGGGTGCCCCAGGTCAAACTGGGGAAATCATTGCAGAAAGCACAGAGAGGATTTGGATGATGTTGGCTCACACTGAAATATCTCAGTTCTTTGGCTTAAAAAAAATATACAATATGTTATGCTTTTACCCATAGTATGAGGTGGATACACAGTTCATGATTTTAGTATTAAGAGAGTCACTGCAACCTACCAAACCTTGCAAGAGGAAAACAATACTGCTTGGGAACTGAGGCAAGGAAAAGAGCTTTGTAATGAGGACAAGGCTCTAGTCTGCCTTCAAACACTAGGGGCACCTGGCATTGCCATGTAACAGGCCATTTTGTCATGAAAGTGGTAAAAAGCAGGGATGGAAAATGTTAGTCTTCTCTCCATATCCATTCCATGTCCAGGAAGCCCCTTCATGGTGCTCTAGCATGTGCCTTGCTGCTGAACAGTCTGACCCCTCTGCCAGACTGTTTTTCCATTACTAGAGCCATGGAAATCTTTGCTGGTTGGAGAAGGCAACACAGCTGTTAGTTACACTCTGATCTCTCTCCTGGAAGCTTCAGTGCCCCTTTCTCTGGCTGTTAGAGCATAGCTGTGTTTTGATGTTCAACTTTTTGTAAACTCTTGAAAGCCTCAGTTGATCAAAAACTCTCCTTGAATTTCTCAAATTTATTTAGATCCGTTGTTGAGTGCAGTTCAATGATTTTAATTAACAATTTTTGACAGTGAACTTATTTTAGGCTACTGAACTAATCATGGTTTTAAGGTTGCCTTCCTTCTGAGAATATAAACCCAAAATATACAAGTTCCTTGGTGCTTAGGAAAGAGTGACCCTGGACTTGTACAGATAGTTTTTTGTGATAAATCATCTAAATCTGCTGCCAGCTGAATCTCTGTCTATTCAAGGTGTTTTGAAACCTTTTCCAGCTGCACTAGAAAAGTGCTTTAAGGTAGGGCAGGCTGAAAGCAGGTTGTCTCTCAGGAGTATAAGAGCTTCCTTATCAGAGCAGGAGAGGATTGTCAAGGACAAATGCGGGGCTGGACACAGCCATGCTGCTAATTGTGCTGCAGCCCTGCAGGCTCTCTGTGGTCAGCTCATGCTAGAACCCACAGCAGGCACTGGAGATGTGAGGACTATTCCCTCTGCATTCCCAGCATAAATTTACCCCAAAGGAGAATGGAGAGGTGCAGAACTTTGTGATAGAAGAGCCCGGGTTCCAGGAGCACAGAGAGAGCCGATGGGTGGGCTTGGAGACAGAGTTTACTTTGGAGGGCAGTGGTTTCTGCTGGTGGAATGACCCCTCATGGTGATCAAAGGCTGTGTTCAGAGAAATGGGACTTTGTTCTCATTCCAGACTTCAGACTCACATGACTCCTGAAATGTTCCGAACGCCACTTCACGAAATTGCTTTGAGCATCAAGCTGCTGCGGCTGGGAGGGATCGGGCAGTTTCTGGCCAAGGCCATCGAGCCGCCCCCTCTGGACGCAGTGATTGAGGCGGAGCGCACGCTCAGAGGTATCCGTGTGCCCACGGGCTATGTACTCATCCTGGGCTAGTGGAACTGCTCCAAGTGGTTTTCCATGTGTGTGATCTCTGGCAAACGGCTTCACCACCTCTGGGTGGGTTGGTGCAGCAGCGTATTCTGGTTTACACAGCAACCTGGAGGCATCCTGTGGGTGGCAGTGGCTTGTGCAGCTGAAGAAATGCTTGAATTCCCAGTGGAATTTAATTCCTTTAAGAAACTTGAGCCTTCAAACTTGAGGCTTGTTTTGTTTTACCAGTAACTTATGTTAGCTTCCAGCTTCCTGTTTTCCAGCTGTGGCACTGCTGTGTTAGACAGAGACTCAGTCCAGTGCTTGAGGCATTCACAAAGCTTCTATAAAAGTACTGAAAAACAGAGCTTGGTAGCTTATTAAATAATTACCACTTTGTACAGTTTGCTGACCCAATATCTCAGATTTTGTCAAGAAATTAAATCTCCAGTTTATGAATCTGCATGAAAAACAGAAGAAACTAACATGTGGGTTAAGTGTCTCCCCACTCTCTTCAAGGAACTATATTTAATAGACTATGAATAAAAGAGAGCAGGAAAGAACTGTAAATTTGTGCTTTAGATGTAAAGTATAAAAGTTACCTCAAACCTCAGCACACTTTGTAAATGTCATTAAATAAGCACTTCCTACAATTCTTAACAACGGAAATATCTATTTGATTGTTGATATTATGGAAAAATTGTGTGCTGAGCCTACACTGCTTGTATACAATAGCAATGAAGACTCCACAGCTGGTTGAGACAGGCAGAAATTCTGAGGTAGAAATTAGGTTAGATTCATTAGATATAGATGGTTTAACAGTGTAATAGGGGTTTGTACAGAAGCAAACTAAAAGGGAATGGAAAATTATATATGTGAATTACATTGTGATTATTCTAATTGCAAAGGAGGTAGTAAAACCTCTGTGAAGCTAAAGTAAGACTTGTCTGACCTCAGACCAGTTTTGAAAATCAAGTTGGCAACAGTGTAACCAACATTAAAGTTAAATATGAGTGGGTTTAGTTTAAACACAACTATTAAAAGTGTGAATTTCTTATGTAAAGATTTCTGGGGTTAGCTAACTCTCTTTGATAACAAGGGATCTTGTTTCAGATCTTGATGCCCTGGATTCCAATGATGAGTTGACACCTCTTGGAAGAATCCTGGCCAAACTTCCCATTGAACCTCGTCTGGGCAAGATGATGATCATGGGCTGTATTTTTTAGTAAGTTGAGTGGTCTCAGTGGTCATGTTCTTGTTTCTCTGAGTTCCTGAGCCTCTTGCAAGAGAGAAAAATCAATACATCTAGATGAGCAATAAATGCTGCAGCTGGGGAGAGGTGACTGAATCTCCCTGGGAGCAGAGAAGAAATTGCTTCCAGTGTAGGCAGTAAAGCAGTCATGAAAATCAGTTAATGGCAAGACACCAGTGGAGGCTGAATATTTCTGTGTTAAGACTGGAACTCAAAACACCTAGGTATAACAGTGAACTAGAGGTGGGGAGATATGGAATTTAATGAGATAATAAAAATTATTCTCCACATTTTGCTTTAGTAGAAGATCTGTTCCATGTCACTGTGATGGCTGTAGGGTCCTGTGATTACTGTAGGGACCCTTTCACCAGAAGAAGGTGGTGTAGGGATGGAGGGGAGGGCAGATAGAACTCATTTAGCATCCACTTCCAGGGAAGTGTTTCAGTGAAGAGCTCTAGCAGATAAAAGCCAAATTCCTAAGGTGTCTAGCAGGGAAGTTTTCCCTGGTATCTGCAGCCTGCAGCAGGTGCTGGCAGCACTAACTCTGAATGATCCTGATCCCTTCTGTGGTTCCTTTCAGTGTGGGAGATGCTATATGTACCATCTCTGCAGCTACCTGTTTCCCTGAACCTTTCATCAATGAAGGCAAGCGCCTGGGTTATGTCCATAGGAATTTTGCTGGGACCAGGTACTCAGATCATGTGGCTTTGCTCTCTGTCTTCCAAGCCTGGGATGATGCAAGGTACGTTGTCTGGCACAGCAGGTGATGGGAAGGTACAGGGAACACAGGAACACAGGGTGAGCTTTTCCTTGCCTTGGTCAGGCTTCTAATTCCCTCTGTTTGTTTTTCAGAATGGGTGGTGAAGAAGCAGAGAAAAGATTTTGTGAACACAAAAGACTCAGCATGGCCACTCTTAGAATGACTTGGGAAGCAAAAGTCCAGCTAAAAGACATACTTACTAGTTCTGGCTTTCCTGAAGGTGATGCTGATTAAATTCAGTAATTTAATGATTGCATTTTTCATTTTAAAATGATAAATAAATAACCAGGATAATCTCTGTTGAGCACCCAAGCACAGGGGGAGTATAGTGGATTTGCCATAACACTACTCCACTTTTACAGCAGTGTTCAGCGGGAATTTTAGTGTTCTCTCCTAAAGTTGTGACGGCTGTGGTGCAACATGGAGATTTTGGAGGTTGAGGTTAGAGCTGCAGGATTAAAAATCTATTAAGCAGATGTCCTTAGAGTGTTACCTCCCTGACTTTCCTTCTCCTTCACTTGTTGCATCTCCAAAATGTGCTGTGCTGTGCTTTCCCCCTTCTTTCCATAGACCTTAGTGGGGAGTCTGTGTGATCTGAACAGTGTTGTCTGTGACTTCTGGGTTTGTGCTGCAGGGGGGATATGCAGCAATGTGCCAAATAAGTCCATTTTCTAGAGAAAAAGTTCTTAAACTTGGCCAGGTTCTGAATTTGCCTGATGTTGTTGAGGAGCTCAGTGAAATGGCATGGCTGCTTGGATTAAGCAGATGTTTTTCTCCCCTCCTTTTCATTTTTTTTTTCCTCTTTAAATTCCTTTAATTTTTTTTCTCCTCATGCTGCTAGGATCACTGCTGCATTTATCCATAACTTTCTGTCTGGGCAAGATGACTTGAAAACAAGCCACTAGAGACTCTAGGGGAGATTTGTAACAAATGAACTAATAAAAACTTCCATTTCAACCTCCCCCAAAAGATCTGTCTCCAAAACAAATGCAGTAAACACACTGTGGTACAGCACATTCTGGGCTAACCCATCCCTCCTTGTTTTTGAAGAGTTTGTGAGAGAAAAATACCTCTTTGTAGAAGTATTTTTCAGCTTTTCATTCTCCATTAAGAAATTAAAAATTGAATGTAGAACTTAAATGCTCTGAGTGCAGGGGTCATTGGAGATCACATC
Source organism: Dicaeum eximium (assembly GCA_013396995.1). Classification (NCBI taxonomy): domain Eukaryota; kingdom Metazoa; phylum Chordata; class Aves; order Passeriformes; family Dicaeidae; genus Dicaeum; species Dicaeum eximium. Next base: position 626,478 of record VWZP01009951.1, on the reverse strand, counting down.
TAGCAGTTGATTCAATCAGAAAAGGCATTGATCCAGGATCCTAAACAGCTCTGCATTGATCCAGGATCCTAAATAGCTGTGTTGTGCTCTCCTACATGTCCCATGGATTTGAGCCACTCTTCTGTTCTCTGCCAACAGAATGTTTGATGACTCAACCATTTAACAACACTGGCCCTGATAACAACCTGGATGTTGTAATCTCCCTGCTGGCTTTTGGGGTCTACCCCAATGTCTGCTACCACAAGGAGAAGAGGAAGATTCTTACCACTGAGGGGCACAATGCTCTCATCCACAAATCATCTGTCAACTGCCCTTTCAGCAGCCAGGACATCAAGTATCCATCACCCTTCTTCATTTTTGGAGAGAAGGTAGAGACTTTTGGTTTGTTCTTGGTCATGTGTTGCCAAATGGTTCAAGAGGCTCTTTTTGGTAAAGAAGTCATAAGAAAAAAACCTGACTGCAATATTTAGCTAGTTTGGGGGGGGGGAGGAATGGGGGTGTTGTTTGTTGGTTGGTTTTCTTTCCAGAAAGTAAATGTTATATGGACCTGGTGTCACTCAGCCTCCTAATAACTTCCAGTCAACCACTTTCAGTAGAAGTAGAGGTGCACAGAAAGTTCCTATAAGTTTTGTTACAACAGCCAGGTCGTAGAGAAAGATCTAAATCATTATCTTCTTTAAGAGTTTGTTTTAGGAGCTCTTCCATAGTAATTAGGCATCGGAGAATTTTTATCCTTATCACTTCTGCTGCTTATAAACCCAGGGAGAAAACAGGAAGCTGGAATATGGCAGTGGGGTGCTCCTGTTCTGGCCTGTAGTAGTGTGTCATCTCCCAAGGATAATCTGCATTTCCCAAGCATCACCCAAAAGGTCTCCATGACCTTTTCCTCCTTCTATGAATTTGATGTGCATTCTGTGCGTGTCCATTGCAACGTATGTGAGCTCTCCTGTGCTCCAGTGACAGCCACTGGGAATTCAGCCACTCCTGCTCAAGGAGCAAAGGAAGGCAATGCTTTTGTGTTTGGTAATAACCAGAATTTTAAATCCTTTGGGTACAGGGATTTTGTCTTGACAGTCCGGATTCCCAATCCATAGTTCAGAGCTGTGGTGAGCTGCTCTTCACTCTTTATATCAGGATCCTAGGAAGGTTAGACCTTTGATCCACCTTGACCATCTCCCTCAAGTGAGATTCCCCTAAACCCAACAAAAGACTTCTGAACTCAAAAAGTTTTGCTTTATTAAACCAAAGTACACACAGCAAATGGAGAGTGACTAAGGTGGTGGCTTAAGAGTAGCTTAGGCAGCACCTGGATGAGGCTGGGATGCAAGAAGGATTTGTGTGCAGCTCTCTCCCTGCCCGTTAGGTACCTCTTCTGTTCCTCTTTAAACTGAGGGGCAGGAGCCATGTAGCAGGGCTGTTATCTCTGGCTTGATGTTGTCCAAGTTCTCAGTTCAAGTCAAGTTCAAGGTCAGTGTGACATGACACAGCAGTGACTGCATGGACATCTGGCAACTTCTACACTTGCATGAGTAGGACCCCACTAAGGCTTTTCATCACAGCCTCAGTAATTGAAGGGTGGGAGGAGAATGCAGATGTGCCCTGGTCATTTCAAGGCTGGCAAAGCATGAGGTGGCTCTTGCAAAAGCTACATAACTGCAGACATGGAAAATGAATACTTTAAAATGGAAGATAGTTTTTGTTGAGGTTTTACACCAGCCAGTGCTGAATCGCTGTAAACCTCTGCCTGGCATTCAATTTTGTATGTGCACATGCTCTTGTAATTTCCTAATGTTATACCTAGCTTTGTTGTGTGTTGTTTGGGTTTTTTTTTACAAAATTCTCCAGTTTCAGTGTCCAGAGGAAGGTGCAGAGCTGTTTTCCATTCCAAGAGTCTTTTTCCTCTTTCACTTGCAGATTCGAACACGAGCCATCTCTGCCAAGACCATGACCTTGGTGAGCCCACTGCAGCTGCTCCTCTTTGCTTCCAAGAAAGTCCTGTCAGATGGGGAGCTCATTCTGGTGGATGACTGGTATGGATCTCCTTGGTGTTCAGAATCATGGAATCACAGAGTGGTTTGGGTTGGAAAGGACCTCAAAGCTCATCCAGTTCCGAGCCCCTGACTGAGGGGATGTGCAGCTAACACAGACCAAATGTGTATAGAACAGGGATCCCAGAGCAAGCTGTGTCCCACAGGTGTGTTGGGAAGGCATCACCTTGTTTCCTGTCAGGAAAAAACAGGTTAATTTGAGCCCTGTTTCATGCAGATTATCTGCTTAAACTGAAAACAGGACAAGGCAGTTTCCATAAAAACTGCTGGTTTTTCCTCTTTAACTGAAAGATGAAAGGCACTATGTGTTTTGGACCTCCTTCTCAGGCAAAGGCTGAGGAAACCTTGTTTTCAAGGCACAGAAACACAGCTTGAGGAGAGAAATGTCTCTGGCAGTGTAAGTTTTATGGCCATCACCAAATACCATATTGATGGTTGTTTTGGATTTTCTTTTTGCTTTTACTCCCTAGTCAGTAAAACAGAGGCAAACAATTCCTTAAGCTTAATTTGCTAACAGTTTGAGGATTGGACCTTTCAAAATCTTGGAGCCTCATGTTTTCAGTTTACTTTATATTTTTGTGTCTTACTGTTTTAATGCAAGAGGTTACATGTTGAATTTATCTGAGTATAGAATGATAGAATCACAGAATGGTTTGGGTTGAAAAGAACTTGAAAGCTCATCTCAGGTGGACACCTTCCAGCAGACCAGGTTGTTCCAAATCCTGTTCAAGCTGGTCTTGGACATTCCAAGGGATGGGGCAGCCACTGCTTCTCTGAGAAACCTGTGCTAGGGCCCTCACCACCCTTACAAGGAAGAATTTCTTCCAATATCCCATCTAACCCTGCCCTCCCTCAGTTTAAAACAATTCCCCCTTGTCCTATCACTATCTGCCTGTATCTCCTTTTGAAAGCCCTCTTTAGGCACTGAAAGGGGTCTCTAAGGCCTCCCTGGAGCCTTCCCTTCTCCAGGCTGAACACACCCAGCTCTCCCAGCCTGTCCCCAGAGCAGAGGAGTTTCAGCCCTCAGAGCATCTTCATGGCCCTTTGTTAAATTTCAAGAGCAAATTTTGCCAGAAGAACAGTTGCGTTTTAACAATGCCAAATTTTAGGGATCTTTCAAATTTGCCTCCTGACTTTTTCACCTCTTCAGTGACAAATCAGAACTTCAGAGATGAGAATGTAGGTTTCTGGCTCAATGAAAAGCCACTCTGCAGAAGCTCTTCCTTCCCAGGTGCTGCCCTGGAAGCCGTGGCAGCTCTGACAGCCTCTTTGTGCCGCAGGATCAAGCTGAAGATGCCGCATGTGGCGGCCGCCTGCATCACGGCTCTGCGCGCTGCCATGGAGGCCCTCGTGGTGGAGGTGACCAAAGACCCGGGGATCATCCGGCAGCTGGACCCTGCGCACGAGCGGATGCTGAACGTGATCCGGCAGCTGTCCCGGCCGGCGGCGGCGGGCATGGCGCTCACGGCTGCCTGCACCAGGTGAGAGCCGGAGCTCGGAGGTGAGGATGGGGACTTGGGGTTTTGGTTTCAGTGCCGTGCTCTGAGCACACCTGAAATGCTTGCGCTCAAAGCCTGATGCAGGGACATCACTGCCTGTTTCCACAGGGACACACAGCTCTCAGGAATAAAAGCTGTCATCCCCTCTTCCAAAACACAGAACACAAATTATCTTTTAAAGAAAGTATAATCCGTATTAACTTTGGGCAAACCTTTTCCTAGAAAGAAAATACATATTTGCGGCCCTCTGTTACCCCTGGTTTCCATCCCTTGCTTCTGAAGCAAAGGAAACTTTTCTGAAGTGGAAAAGGTGCAAAAGTACAACTGTAGTTCAACCATCATGTTGTGTTCACAGAAAATTGAGGTGGCTTAGCTGAGGATCCTGCTATTTCCTGACTTTTAGAGATGCAGTCTGTAAGGTTGCCTCAAGTGTGTGGTGTTGTTCTTGGCCAGGTTTGGGGATGGCCCCCGCCCGCCCAAGATGGCTCGCTACGACAACGGCGGCGGCCCTCGAGGCTGGGGAGGTTACGGCTCCGGCCACAGGGGCAGAGGCTATGGTGGCTACTCCAGCTGGCACTCGGCGGGAAGAGGATACTCTGGCAGTCCTGGGGGAGCCTACGGAGGTGGGGGTGGCTGCTGGGGAGGAGGAGGATACCGAGGAGCAGGCAGGGGCTACCGAGGAGGCTACCGGGACACAGGCAGGGGTGGCTGGTAGTGATAGCAGTTCTGTGGAGTCTTTCCACTTCAACAAAAGTGTGTTTCCTTCCCAGATTCCTTTCTTCCTTTTCCCAGTTTGTATAACTTTTTTGGTTCCTTAGTACAAGTACAGCTCTGTAATATATCATGCCCTTAGGGAATTTCCTGCAAGTTGTATGATTTTCTTCTTAATAAAGAGTTTGTTTCTAAAGACTTGCATGCTGTACCTTTGATTTTGTGTTTGGATTTGAATTTTGAAGGAGTCTGTTGCTAAATGTGATTGTTGGAGATTCAAAGCATTCTGAGGAAACCTTTTTGGTGTCTAAAACAATTTCCTGCCAAACAGATTCCAAACCACATTTTAGGCTCAGTGGGGATTTCACTTCGTTGTGTAACAAGCTGTGCAAAGAGTCTTTGCTGCAGTGGTTTTCTAACCATGCCAGGTTCCTTTGCAGCCAGCCTCCTGCATGCTGGGACCCTCTGTGGTGAGTTGTTTAGGTGATCCAGATCATGCAGGAACATGGAATACCTTTTCCAAGACTGATGTGATGCTGCTGGTCTCTGCAGAACCTGGAGTAATCTCAGAAGCATGAATTGCTCCCTTCATCCAAGACAGTACTCATTACTATTCCCAAATTTTAGTATCAAACTCATAAGTCTGGACTATGATCCAATACCTGTTAAAGCTTTCTAATTTCTTCTGGCTGTTACTGGTCAGCGTTTAAACAGGAGGCAAGAGATGGGTGCAAGGTGAGGAAGTAGAATAGGATACCAAAGTTTATCAAGCATATGTACAATATTCTATGATACTAGCAAAAAATGTTTTACTGGGGTATTTGATGTTAAGTGCTAGCTAAAGAAATTCTCTTTTTAGAGTGAAGTTGATCTTTCTCCCATCTATTTACAGAATTGTTTCTAATTTGTAACTGTAAAGCTATTATTTACTATTATTGGAAAGAAAAGATTTTAAAATGTTACCATTAATACCCTACTGGTTGTCCTGGGAGGTCTCACTGATTGTGGTATTGAGGCAGTGATGAATTTTGTAGTTCCCCAAGACATCTGTGCATCTTGGGTACAGCTCACCACCACAGCTCTGTTCTTTCACATAAAGATCTAATTTGATCCTTGGGGTGTCCTGTGCAAGGCCAGGAATTTGGCTTGGTGATCTTTGTGGGTTCCTTCCAGGATACTCTATGATTCTAATTTTATGTTGCTTTCAAGAGCTGGTAAAAAAGTTAATGAGCTCTTAAGAGAACAGCCAGGTGAAAAAAGTGGAAGTGTGTCCAGGAGCTCAGCTGCAGGTTGTGAAGGAAGGAGGAGCCATGGACTTTTTGGCATCTACAAATGACACTTTATGGTTTTATTTATGTGCTTAGTGCTTCACATGTTAAGGAGTGTCGAACATGAAAGTGCTGCTTAACAGCATTCAGTCTGGTTTTTAACATCTAATCCATCATGGCCAGTTAAGTGGGGAAGCAATAATCCTTGCCTGCACTTGATGAATGGCACAGTCTAAACAAGGATTGACATGCTAATGAGGAGCTTAAGCAGCCGGGATACAGAAAACCGAAAATTAACCCGAAATGACATGTACATTTTCCCAGTAAAAACAGAGCCAGCAGTGAGTTTACTGTGCCACTGCATGGATCTGTGCTTTGCTTCAAAAAGCCAGAGTGTCAGAGCACTCATGGGTCTTGTGCAGCACATTGAATAAATTAAATTCAAGAAGAAAGAACTACCTGAGCCACGGTGCCATCAACTGCTCTCTGCTGCACCCACCTGAGGCACCTTGGGTTTGCATTGTTTTTGATATCACAGAGTTCTCATAACAGGATTTGGAAACAATAATGATTTCTTGTGGTTTTCCAGTTCCAAGTGGAAAAGGAGAAAAGGAATATTAACAATAGCCTCAAAACCATAATATGAAGGATAACACTTGACAGTTACTTACTTGAATTTTTATCTTGAAAATTAGGATTGCAACTCACTAACTGATCTATTTTTTCTGCCTCCAAATCAAAAGAATGAGGAGTGCCAGCCAGAGCAAAGCTAATGTCATGGGTACAACCTGACCAAGGTGAGTGGCTAACCATGAAAAATCATGAGGCTTTATTTATGTCTGAAAGCCATATCTTTGAGATGACCCCTCTAAATTTGGAACTGATCTGCTCACCTGCAGCTTTGATGGGAAAAGTTCTGGAAATGGCTGTCTGGAAGCAGTTTGTCAGTTCAAACATTGTCTGTCATAAACATGTGTTATTTGAAACAGACTTGTCACTGAATTCCTGTTCTCTGTATTCCAGCAGTGCTATTTTTTGTCTAGGCAGTAGCTAACAAACTCTCCTCTGCTGTTTATTTTCTCACTGAAAGGTTTTAGTCCCATTAAAAGCCCTGGGGAACTTAACAGTTCTCTATGATTTGCTGAGAGCCATAAATCAGGACTGTGTTGAGCTATGGTTCATAAAGATAATTTAGAAGAGAACATAACACTAAGGCCCAATAATAATGTGTTTAGTTAACAGGGATAAGTTTACAGCCTCATATTCCCCTGGGAAAATGACCTCATGGTCTCTGCTGCACCACTTACTAAAGCCACTAAAGCCATTCAAATCATGTTGCTGAAATGGAGGGTCTGTAGGAAAATCGCAGAGTTGAGCACCACTTCCTACATTTGAGCAACTGAAAAAAAAGAAAAAGCAAAGTTTCCAATTAAAGAGCAATCTATAAATCTGCCCCACCCTATTTCCTGCTGTCAGTTCCTTCTGCAAAGATGTTTTAGATACCAGGACTGTATTATAGAATTCCAAGTTTTCCTCCTGCCATCTGCAAAGAGATGTTCAGAAAGACTATACTGGAAAATACATGGAGAACTGGTTTTTTCCCATAACTACTCGTTTCATGCTCATCTCAACTCCTGACCTATAGTCAGTGCCTGATGTGTATTTCCTCACTTTTCTTTTCTACTAAAGGAATTAACAGCCATCTGGATGTTTTGGGAGAAAGGGGAGTAAGAGTTGTCCCAACTGCATCAGTGCATTTTCCAAAGAAAGCAAGTGCAGAAGATCTCCACTATGGTGAGCAGAAAGAATAATAATATCAATACATAAAGTCATGTGGCTCTATTGCTATAATGATGGCCTAAAACTCCTACCTATGGATGGAGAACATAAAGTCAAAGGTCCAGTCATAAATCATAGAATCACAGAGTGGTTTAGGTTGGAAGGGACCTTAAAGATCATTCCATTCCACGCCCCTGCCATGGACATGGACACCTTCCATGACCAGCAGAACACAGTCAGTTGCACACAAAATGAGCAAAACTCTCTTAAAGAGAAGAATTTGAGATCAGTCACATTACTAGGTGCTCCAAGGCATCTCTTGAATATATCCCTGCAGGCATAAAGCTGAAGGAAGTGAGAACCTGTAAACTCTCTGCAAATATCACTGTGGAAGCAGAAGGAAAGGCCTACTAAACTCATAATACAAAAATTAAGCACAGCAATGGAAACTGCCTGGTTTTGCTCTTAGGAGAAGTCAAATGAGAACTTTTCTAGTACATCCCTAATGTGAGACAACATTAGACTTTTAGATATTTCTAATCTCCTGGAATGCCCCCATGCTTATAAACAAAGAAACCCAAAAGCCCCAGGGCTTGCATGGATTTATGCAGGAAAGGCAGAATGTGTATTTTCAGACAAAAGTTTTCAAGTGTTACAGGTCTTGAGACCCATCTCAAACATAATAACCAGTCTCCCACTGGATAGAACAACCCCAAATTATTGAAGTAAATTCTGCTAGTTCTCTAGTTTGTAATGTGAACCTCACAAAGCCAGGAGAGAGCTTTGAATTGCTGGCTTTCATGCAAACCACTCCTGCATCCAAGCTGCTTGGATCACCGGGAGAGCAGATGAGCAGTAGCACAGGTGTTTACTCCATGACCTTTTACAGCTGCCATAAAATGGTTCATCCTCCTCCCTTATGGCTAGTGCAGACATTTGCTTTGGCTAGTGCAGCTGGCAGGCTCACAGGAAGCTCAGCAATGCTTCAGGAATGGAATTTGGCTTCGCTCATCCTTTGGGCGTGGCAGCAGTCTGTCACAAGGGGAAAGAGAAAGAAGAGGGGGTAAAAAATACCACACTAGTATTCTTGGTAATTGCTAAAAAATACCACTGTGTCTATAGAGGCCAGTTCTGTGCAGTCATAGGGGAGAGATGCTCTTCTATGAGCCCAGCAGAAGCACAGTGGCCCTGCTGATGAGCAAGGTCAATGAAGTAAAGATGGGATAAGCCATGCTGACCAAAAAGAACAGACCAAAAATAGACAGCAGTGGGTCAGCATCTTCATCCTGCACCAATCCTGCCCACAGCAGAGACAAACAGTGCCTATCCAAGGGCTTGCTAAGGAACTTGAAACTTTCCCAGGAGAAGCTGTCAGCCTGAGGAACATCTCTAGTGCATCAGTTATGGAAGATACCTTTGTTATATAAACAAAGATAACTTTGCTTCCAAAGACTTCTCCTTGTTTTCAATATGAATGCCCATGTTTGCATGATCATACTGGTAATGGTTCACAAAGCATCTACACCAGGACATGGATATTAGGTAAAAGTTAAACGTGCAACACACATTGATCTTGGTTTGATGTAAATTAGGATAAATCATGCAGAAAGATATTTCTCTGCACATGCTAATGACTGCTAAGGATCATTGTGATCACCACCCAATGGGAGAAGCAGAGTATGTCTCTCCATCAGTTTGTCCCCAAAACAGAAACACCTCTCCATTAAACAGGTGAGTAGAGGGTTCTGTAGGGCCCTCACCTGCTCTGCTGTGAGGTTTTGCAATTTTTTAAGCTGGCTGTAAGCATTATCTGGAAAGGGTTTAAAAATCATTGTAAATACATAAGGGAAGAAAAAGACCTGAACACATAGCAGCTGCAAAGACATTTGTATAAAAACATTTAGATTATTTCTGTGTGTCCTAATGAAAAGATTACTTCTAAATTGTACCCAAATCTCACATCCAGCATTTTTACACTGTTAAAAATCTGGGGAGAGTTCAAAGTGGTCAGTAAGTATCTAAATTGGCAATCCCCACCACAGGATGCAAAGAGAGTAACACACTGGGAGAGCATCTGCCATCCCAGCTGCGATCTGGCAGGGAATGTGAGTGACAGTACTTGGGTTAAATATAATAAAAATGCCCAATGTCTGCTATTTACTTCAAGGGACTAACAAAGTCACGTGCCATCTGTTTGTGCTGTGTTGTTCATTCTGTTTTCTCTGTTTGGAAAGCCAGATGTTGGTAAACTGGGACCTGGCCAAGTGGCTTCCAGTGAGGGAATGGTCTGATAAACTGAATTTGTTAAAACTAGGGGTACCTGGACTTGTTCCACAGGTGAGCTGGAGATGAGGTGAAAATGAGTAAAAGCTTTCCAGCCTGAGTTTTACAGGTTAACAAACCAGCAAAGTCCCCAGCTGCTTAACTCCCTTGGGACTTGAAGCCTCATATCCAGGAGAGCAAAGAATGACTGGAAGACATAAACACAAGGTAGGGCAACAAAAAAAAGAAAAATTAAAATGTTTTAATAGCATCATAGAATCCCAGAATGGTTTGGGTTGGAAAGGCCCTTAAAGCTCATCCAGTTCCACCCCCTGCCATGGGCAGGGACACCTTCTAGCAGACCAGATTGCTCCAAACCCATCCAGCCTGGCCTTGGACACTTCCTAAATTTAGGCGAGCTGAAAAGAACTTTAGTGATTACCTGGACGCTTATGATGCCTTCAAGTACTGTGTGGGGAACTACATTTATATTTGTGTAAATTAATTGGAAGGGAGCAACCCTGAGGGTGGTGCTGGCAAAACTCATTCAATCAAATTTACCTTTGGTAAGTTGTGCAATCAACTTCATTGTGAGAAGAAACAGGGGTAGTCCAGCAAAATGAGGGAGAAGCTGAATATTCCTGTGGATTTGTAAAGCCCTCAAAAAAGGGTATAAAATTAATACGATGGTTATGTGGTGGTGTCAGCTAAATCAGTAACATTCAAGAAGGCAGTCTTCCCTGCTCATGGGCACACCTGGGGAAATTTCTTAATTTTAACTACAGGAAGATGCAGGACAAACACGTATAAAGTTTCCAATGTGATTTTGGAGCTTTGGGAGTTGCACCAAAGCATTGGTGGCAATGGTATGGTATGTATAACTGCATAAAGATGTTAATGTTCTGGAGCCTTTTTGTTTTCTTAACCTTTGAAGTCAAACAGTTCAGGTGGCAAAAACTTGGTTGCCACAAACTAGTGGCTGATGGAGAGGTGTGAAATGTGCTTTGAGAATGACTCAAGTCAAAAAGTAGTCCAACAAAAACTACATTCTAGGTTAAAAAAACACCGGGCAGTCACAGAGAGATGCTATTTTAAAGAGTATTCTGTGATTTAAAATAGTATCTAAATCTCCAATGTCTATTCAATGCTACTTAAAATACCTTTAACTGAAAGGAATGTGAATCTTTGTGAGAAAACAGGAGCAGCAGAGATTGACATTGTCATTCTGCTAAGATGTAGGTTCTCCTCTGCAACCTCTCCTGGTGTTTATTGCAAGTTAATTCTATCACAAACAACTACAATTCATTGTTTAATAAATCAACATGCTAAATCTTGATTTTGCTTCTTCATGTGATTTTAAGATAACGGGCTTATAGCTGGAGGTAATTTACTGTATCAAAGATGAATGTTGCAGTTGATCTACTCAGATAAATGCTTTTAATACAATAAATATCCTGCTTTTAACAGAATTAAACATATGGTGTAAAAATTTTCCTGAGCTCCAAAATGGAAGACATTAGTAACAGTTGCAGAAGCTACAGGTTTCCTATTCTTTAAAGAACTGACAAGTAAAAGAACAGGATACAGGGTATAGAATTTCCCATCCCTTTGCAATCACTCCATTTTGCTGAACACTTGACTTTGTTCCTCTGATATTTCCATGAACTGAGTGTCAGGGATGAAAATGTGGGTAGTATGCTGAGGTTCCCAGAAAGAAAAATGCAGCCTACAGATATAAAACCTGTGCTTTTTCTTGCCTACTGAGTTCTTATTTTAATAAGAATAATAATTTTTAAATCTCCTCCTTAGGTAGTTTGCTAGTAGAACTTCAAAAAGAAAAAAAATGAGACTTTAGCAGGAAACAGTCTATTTATAAAGTATTTTATACATTTTCCCATTGTTTATGGTATGCAGTGATGAGTTTAAAAATATCATTTCCTTTCCAACAATCTTGATTTTCCCCTTTGCTTTGATGATTTGTAAGCAGCCGTGTGAGTGTTTACACAGCATTTTGCATGCCTCAAACCAGCAGGAAAAATTCTCCTGTTATTAAAAAAATTATGGGTACAGAAGGAAACAGGAATTCAGTTCCTCCCAATGAATGAGGTTTCAACACTCTGCCTTATGGATCAGGATTAATTGTAAATAAGTACTTTGTTTTATTTTGCACATGCAATTTATATCAAAGCCACTGTGCATATTTCACGGTGACTCTGTTTGATCTGAATGGCAATTTGACATGGGGATGGTGTTGATGTTAAAAATAAGCTTTCAGTGTTCTTGCAAGCATCTACCAAAGGATGGCTGAGTTAGAAACCTCTGAAAACTGCGGTTCATGTATGCTCTGTAGCTTTTCAGAGACTCTGTAGATCTAATAGCTGTATTTTCAGAAGATTCTGTTCATTCCAAGTAATTTTTTTTTCATTTTGGTTCTTGGCTACAGAGCCCAAACAGATTTTCCCTCAATGGCTTCTTTTGTCTATTTAGTCTTTGGTGGCAGGGGGGCTTTGAATTCAGAGAATGTCTCTGCTGTCCTCTCAACTGGTAATTGTCTGACCATCAACAGAGAGATGCAGGGAGGACATACTGGGCTGGGGGTACCAAGACTAGAACTGGGCCATGCTGACAGACAGCCAGGGACATGGGTATGTGTCCCAAAAGCAGCCCTGTAGGTCAGATTCCTTCAAGCTGCTCACCCTTCACTGTATTCTTCCTGTCATGCTGGGGAAGCAGCTCTGCCTTAAGTCCTTGTGGGAGCTGAGACAAATTGTTGAGATATGTGGGGAGGGACAAGCAGCTGGCACAGATCAGTGATCTCCAGATCCCAAAATTACATCTAGTGTTCCCAGCCTCCAGGTGGTCATCCAGGCTTAACTCTTCTGGCAGAACAGCAAACCAAACTGCAGCCTGCTTGTCAAGACAAACTATTTATTTATCAGGAGAAACAGGAGCTCTGCTCATTCAAAGTCTGTCATTGAAAAGACTGGCTTTCTCAATCGACTGTCAGAGAAGCACAGGGTGGTTTGAGTTGGAAAAGAACTTTAAGGTCACCTAGTCCAACCTCCCTGCAGTGAGCAGGGACACTGTCCACTGGATCAAGTGGTTCAGAGCCCTGTCTAGACCTTGAACATCTCCTTGAATGGCTCCTCTATTAGATGGCTGAGCTGACCTTGGGTGAGTCCAAAGGCTAAGAGGGACCTTAGGCTAAGAGCATAAAGTATACAAAGCATTACAGGTTTTTTACAGGAAAAAGAAAGATCTAAAAGAAGATGGAGTTTCTCAGAGACTGCTTTTTTCTTTTGTTTTTGAAAAGCAAAGGAAAGTTCATGAAAACTAGGCTTAAAGAACAGCAGACTGCAAAGGTGAGCTCTTGTAATGAAGGGGACACTTGAACCAAGGTTGGTCTAAAGAGCCATCATGTATGAAGAAACGAAAGGTTTTACAAATGATAGAACATTACAATTCACTGGCAATGAAATTATAGTCATGGCAAGACTGATTGGCAGACCAAGAAAAGGCAGGCTGTGACCATAAATTATAAAGAACTGACTGGGATGAAAATTTCCCCCCTGTTGTTACTTGGCAAAAGAAGTTAGCCAGCTTTCTGTTGAAACAATCTTGGGAATTCTGCTGGAAAGCCAGGAAGTTGTTAAACAACTTCACTGTGGTCATACACCCTACATGGTGAGATTCCCATGACCACCTCCAATACACACACTACTTTCTGGGATGCCTTTTATCAGGCTTGGAAGATAGCTTCACTGAGAATGTTTTGGTGTAGTGTAAACAGGCCCAGCTCATGCACTCGAAGGATGTGTGCAGCCAAGCAAGTTGGTGAAGAACAGGACTCGGGCATTATCCAAACAGATTAGGGTAGATGAGTCCTGCTCTTTACAAAGCAAACTTCACTGGTATGTTGGAAACCTAAATATTGCTGGAATTTTTTGGTGGCAGAGAATCCATCAGTGGACCCTGTAGTGCAAGGATGAGGGTGGCTAAATTCTCAGAGAATTTAGTGTCTCCATACTATAAATTTAATACCATACAGAAATAAATGTAATCAATTCCCCTGGTGTACTTTCATCCATGCAGTGCTGGTGTACTGTCCGAGAATGGGAGTGAGAAGGGAAGGGAAAAGAAATGCTGAGGAACAGCTCTTCTCCAAGAGATCCATTGGATGTTTCAAGGCTGAGTGCACCTATCCATACATGCCTCTTTCTCCATGGGAAAAGTATGGGACAGGTGAGATGTGAGCTTGGAGAGGGGATGGGAGCATAGTTTGGATTGGCTTGGGTCCTGATGTTACTGCCATGGTTCAACATAGACTGCAAGACGTGTTTGATTAAATTCTGCACAGGGAAACGTGGCAGAATAAAAGCAGGGAGTAAAGATAAAATATACAAATCTTATCTGCTAGGAATAAAAGATTAGAAATTCAATATATATACATTAAAATAGTTAAAAGGATGAGCTGTGTTTGAATCCACAATAGGAAGATGGAAATCTGCACAGGCCTTTCATGTTTTGTTTTAGCACATTTTTTCCCAACATTATCAGTATTAAGAAGAGAAAATGAAGCTACATCCCAGACCCACTTGAGAAAAGAGATAAAATTATCTACTTACATCTTTCATTTCTCCAAGGTTTACAGAAACTTGTAAAGAAGCAGCTTACCTCACACAAACAGATTCAGAGATATATTTTTATTCACCTTTACAGCAACTACCCACAGTTTCTGTACAAGATTATTTAGGACATTCTGCAAAAGAGTGATGAAGAAAGTCAAACCTAAAGAAACAAACCATTTATGAAACATCTTCTGCTTTCATGGCTAATAGCTCGGCTTGTCAGTACTATTAATAAGATTACAGTAACTTTCCATAAAATCATGATGAGATATGAATATTTAGTAACTAGTATGGTTGCCTGACTTATTCTGTATTTGTACTGATTGTGAATACCTTGGGCCATTTACCAAAAAAATTCACATTCCTTTCACCCCTGTCCTGGATTGTGGAAGAATTTCACCTAAGCAGGATGGCTTTAAGCCCTATTTTAATACAAAATTGTGCATCTTGTACACTGTGACATCAGTCATGTGCTGTGTGAGTCCCCAGTGCACTACTGGAGACTGCAGAGGGGTTCCTTTTTGCATCCACTTGTAAAACCAGCTGAATTTTGTCCCCCAGCCTTTCTGAATTCTGACTCATCCTCACCAACCCTTTGGTGGATCTGCTGACTCACTTGCTTTCTTTTAAGTCTTTTTGGCTGTTTGGTGGCCAGGGGGTGGATGTCTGCTGAGATTACTGTTGTTTTTATTGTGCCTGCTGAGAAAAGTGGTGGGGCCAGCGGGAAGCCCCCTGCATGACAAGAGAGCAGGGCAGGTAGCTGCTGGAAACTTCTTACATTGCCCAAACCAGCCAGATTATGACAAGTGACATGTCCTAAGCTTGGTGCTTGGGTGGCTCCTCCACTGGCTGTTAACTCTATGAGGCTGATGGTGAGCACGGGGCTTTTCTGTCTTTCAGTTTTTAGTGTAAACTGACATCTACTGGTAATGAAATGTTGGGGTGTACAACAGTTTTAATTTGGGGATCCTAAAAATATTAACTTGCATTAGCAAAAGGGTTTTTTTCTGTCAGTGTTACTTTTATCTGTTTTAATAATTGACAGACATGGAGCAACCAAGGTCTGCCATCACAGTCTGAAATTTCTGAGTTTTTCCTCAGCATTTTCCTTTCCTGTATGCACGCATGTTGTCCTTGAACAAAGCTGATGCTAAATCAGTATGGGAAGACTGAAAATTAAAATCAGTGCTGCCCTATGACTCTTGTGAAAAACATTTTGGACCTCCTAAGCCCCGAATGGGTCAAATATCTCAGTGCATAGGTGTGCTAGTGCTTGTTTTGAGCTCCTGTAGGACAGAGGCCAACACTGCTTCTAATTAATTATTTCAACTTGCTTGTGGGCACACACAGCATTGTTGCTTTTTTTTTTATCAAAAGGAAAGAAAACACTGCTTTTCTTTTTCTCTCTCTCTCTTTTTTTTTTTTTCCTGAAAGGGGTCTATTCTAAGAGGCAGACTGCCAGCCTTGGGAGTTGTGGCCTTCTGAGAGCTGGCAGAATTTCCTGTAAGAGTTGCCTTTATAAAAGCTGTTTCCTCTCAGGTTTTTATGTTGCTTTTCCTTTTTTGCAATTCTTCTCTTTGTTCTTAGTCTCTCCCCACTTTGTCTCAATCATTTAACCCGATCTGTGTATGTCAAAAAAGAACTGAAGTAAGAACATACCCATTTTGACAGCTAACTTACAGTAACAATTAACTTACAGTCAGTATGTGTGTCTGAGCCCAGCACAGTCATGAATCTCATCCACAAATACTCCTATTTTACAGCTGGTTAACTGTAGGTGTCCATCCTATCAAACAGGATGTCACTGCCTTCCAGGCCACTCCTGCCACACAGGATGACACTCTGCATCAGGGGTGTTGCCAGCTTTAACAATTTATTTACCCATGTATTTTTATTATTATTTGCCCTGTAAGCATTGCAAAGTCACAGAAGTTCTCTGGGTTCTGTGCTTTTAAGGCACAGTTATTTTATACAAGGATGCTTTTTTTCTGTGTTGGAAAATGGGTTTAAGGGGAATATGTCACAATGCTTTGATAGATTATTTCAGTAGGCAAAAAAGGAAAAGGAAAGCACAAATCATGTCTTCACAGGGATATGAGATTTAATTTTGGTTCCAGTTAAATGAGTGTAGGTTTACTGAATGAAATATAACTGCATCACTTGATCTGTCAAAGTGTTTTAAATATGTATGTTAAGGTGAAATTGTGTTAGGAGTATGAACTGGATTTTGATGGCAAATAGTAAATATCAGCAAATATCTCTTTGTCAGGATTTATTAGAATCAGTATGATGAAAATGTCAGGAAGGACTTTCAATAAACTGCAGAGCATGGTCCTATAGGTGCTTTGAAATGTTGGAAACCAAATAGTTAAAAACCTCAAGTAAATTATTTGGTTTAGGTACTAAGACTGACTATCTTTAAACCCAAGAATGTTGCGTGAAGCTGAATTTTTTCCGTTATCTATGGGAACCTTCTGCATAGGGACAGATGATCTCATTGCATTACTGATAGGGATTTGTGGCAACACCCTTTGATCCTGCTTGGAGTCCCTGCCCCCTTCTCACCTCTATCCTAATCCTTCCCTTCTTCCCATCGAGCTGTTCCATGCGCCTTCCTTGCTGCCTGTCCTGTCGTGTCCACTCTCAGCTGCAGGCACCAGCCCGGCTGTGGCTGACCCTGAGGAGCTCCATCAGCACGTTGTTTTCAGAGCTTCTGCCCGATGGCATCAGCTCAGCACTGCCTTCACAACAGACGGCTTGTTTTCAGAAAAGGAGGAAAAGTGGGGGAAGCAGCGGAAATCCAACTTTCCACTGGAGATGTGTCATCCCAGCCTGAACAATGGCGCGGTGGCAGTGGCTCTGCGCTGCAGCGTGTCCCTTCTGTGGGTGCTGGGGTGCCAGGGGAGCCCTCAGGACAGACACTCACCACGGCCAGCTCTGGGGGGAGGCAAAAAGAGGAATCACCACGCTGATGTGCAGTAACAGCCACACATGTAAAAACAACATCTCCCAGCTGCAGGATAATTTCCAGGCGTGCTGACCGGTATGTGCTGTGCAGACCTTGTGAGCAGTCCGGCCCAGGCTCTTAATGCAAGCATTTCTGTAGGATACATGTGTTTACTTTAAAACAACAATGTGCATTTTTTCCCAGAACAGGCTGTATTTTTTCATTCTTTCAGCCATAGGCTGCATTCAGGCTTTCTCGGGATAAAACCAAGTTTACAAGGCCTTTCCTTGACTCCCCTATCAATTTTTTCTCAAGGAGTAGTTTCCTGTTTACTGAGAAGGCTTCTGCTGGCACTTTCTCCAGTAAAAGCAGTTTTACAGATTCACAGAATGGCTTGGGTTGGAAGAGACCTTTTAAGGGTCATCAAGTCTAACTTCCTGCCATGGGCAGGGACATTTTGCCTTTACAGGATTTCTGGATTTTACACAATCTTTACACAATTCCTCAACCTGAAAAGGATAGCTAAAAACCGTAATGCAGTCTACAGCCAGGTCTGACAGAGCTGATGCCTCTAAGCAACAAAGAGATCTGGGTTATCGTAGGGAAATAACCAGAAGTTCATTAAAAATTACAGTAGCCAAGGTGGGTTCCCGCAGATCTGCTTAGTATCATGTCCTTGGATGGCACAAACCATCCAGGTTTGGCATAGTTTAGCTGGGAACCCACAACCAATTTTTTCGCATTTCTCAAGAAACTTTTTTTTTCTTTCCCTATGAAAAGCATTTAAATGAAAAAAGGATCTGGTGGTGTTGGTCGACAGCTGGGTAAACATGAGACAGTGTGTGCCTAGGTGGGCAAGAAGGCCAGTGGCGCCTGGAATCAGAAATAGTGACCAGCAGAACCAGGGAGGTGATTCCTCCCCTACACCCGGCACTGTTGGGGTGCCTTGAGTGCTGTGTCCACTTCTGGGCCCCTCAATTCAGGAAGGACATTGAGGAGCTGAAGTGTGTCCAGAGAAGGGAGCAGAACTGGGGAAGGGCTGGAGCTCCAGGAGCAGCTGAGGAAGCTGGGAAAGGGGCTCAGCCTGAAGAAAAGGAGGCTCAGGGGGGACCTTGTGGCTCTGCACAGCTCCTGACAGGAGGGGACAGCCAGGGCGGATCGGCGTCTTAGCCCAGTAAACAAGTGACAGGACAAGGGAACACAGTCCTAAGCTGAGCAGGGGAGGCTCAGGTTGAACATTAGGAAGAATTTCTTCATAGAAAGGGTGATTAGACAGTGGAAGGGGCTGCCCAAGGAGGTGTTCGAGTCCCCATCCCTGGAGGTGTCCAAGGAACGACTGGACGTGGCATTCGGGGCTCTGGTCTGCTTGACAAAGCAGGGATCGGTGAAAGGTTGCACTCGACGATCCTGGAGGTCTTTTCCAACGTGAATGATTCTGTGATTGCATAAAAAGCGCAGCTTTGCGGGGTGTGCCGCTGTCAGGCCCGGCGCTCTGCCGCGGTCACTCATTCCCGCTCTGCTGTGAGGGCGAGGGCCAGAAACCCCCCCGTGCGCTGGAGCGGCCCCACAGCCGCCATCGCCGCTTTAAGCCGGCACATTCCGCGAGGCGGGGGCAGCTCCAGCCCTGCTACGCCGCGGGACTCCGCTCCCGGCCTGCTCCGCGCCCGCCCCGCCTCGCCTCGCCGCGCCCCGCCGGGCCTCGCCCGTCTCAGCCCGCGGCCGGCGCGGAGCGGTGGCACCCGGCGAGCGAGCGACCCCCCTCCGTGCCCCCGCTGGCTCCCGCAGCCCCGCCATGGGAGGCGGCGGCGAGCGCTGGGCGCTGTGGCTGTGGGTGCTGTGGCTGTGGGTGCCCGCGCGGTGCGGCGGTGCCATGGACGAGTGCGCTGAGGAGCGGAGCGGGCGGGCGCAGCGCTGCATGCCCGAGTTCGTGAACGCGGCGTTCAACGCTACGGTACTGGCCACGCACACGTGCGGGACGCCGGCAGAGGAGTACTGCGTGCAGACCGGGGTCACCGGCGTCACCCAGTCCTGCCACCTCTGCGACGCCGCCCAGCCGCACCTGAGCCATGGCGCCGCCTTCCTCACCGACTACAACAGCCCGGCCGACGCGACCTGGTGGCAGAGCCGCACCATGCTGGCCGGCGTGCAGCACCCCACCGCCGTCAACCTCACCTTGCACCTGGGTAAGCACCGGGAGCGGCGAGGGGGCGAGGGCACCGCGGGAAGGGTCAGCCTGGGCACCTCACCAGGCTGGGGTGACCTGGCGGAGAGCAGCTCTGCGGAGAATAGCTGGGAGTCCTGAGGGTCAAGAGCGTGCCCTGTGCGCAGTTGGAGTCCGCGGGTGCCTTTGGACCAACTCTTCCAGGGCTGATCCTGCCCTTGTCCTCAGACCTAGTGAGGCACATCTGGAATGATGTGTCCAGGTCTGGGCTCCTCAGGATAGGAGAGGTTGTGGAGATGATTGGTCGTGGAGGGACTCGAGCATCTCTCACCAGGTGGGAGTGTTCAGCTTAGAGAGGAGATGGCTGAGAGGAGCCCTCTCTGTCCGTGACTGCAGGGAGGGCTCAGAAGCTGGACACAGCACACTCCTCCCTGGGACCCAGCAATGGGACAAGAGAACACGGGCAGAAATGGGTGCCCAGGAAGTTCCACCTGAACGTGATGAAGAAATTCTTTCCTGTGCAGTGACCAAGCACTGGAACAGAGACCAGAGAGGGTATGGAGTCTCTCACTTGGAGGTATTCCAGACCTTTCGGGACACAATCCTGTGCCATGTGCTCTGGGATTGACCCTGCTTGAGCAGAGAGGTGGGAGCTGATGACCTGCTGTGGTCCCTTCCAGCCTGATCCATTCTGTGATTCTGGGCTGAAAGGCCACCTGCACACCGGGCACTGCCAGAGCCCTGCCTGGGTGAGTGCCAATAACCAGGCCCCCAGTGATCCGGTTTTCAGGGGGTGCCATTGAATCCCTGCTCTGCAGGTCCTCAGCCACGTTCACCAGGTCTAAATCAGTGCTGGCTGCACCCTACGGTTGTGTTGGGATGTCCTCAGCCAGGCCCTGCACTGCTTCTTCAACCCTCAGCTGATAGCTTACTCACATCTGCTCAACAGTGCTTGGTAAACTTGATTTTCAGCATTCTCCAGTGAATATTGCAAGGGTTGCTGCATTGCAGTCTGCATTGGAGGTGCTGTTGGTTTGTGAGAGGACAGACCGCGCTGCCAGAGGCAGCTGGAAGTGGAGCAGGTTGCAGTGATCATGTCCCACCCCATGCACCAGTGATCATAGAGCCATTTAGGTTGGAAAAATAGTAGAAGGAAATTCTACCCTGTGAGGGTGGGCAGGCCCTGGCACAGGTTTGCCCAGAGAAGCTGTGGATGTCCCTGGAAGTGTCCAAGGCCAGGTTGAACAGGTCTTGGAGCAACGTCTTAGTGCAAGGTGTCTCTGCCCATGGCAGGGAGTGGAATGAGATGAGCCTAAAGTCCCTTCCAACTCAAGCCATTTTATGATTATGTGAAAAGACATTTAAGATCAAGTCCAACTGGTAACCCAATGCAGCCAAGCTCGGGATCGGATTATGGAGTTTTCCAGCCTTCAGGTCCAGGTGGGAGATGTTGGTTTGAAAAGTGGCAGGCACTGTGAGAAATCACGTGTGCAAGGGCACATCTGCTGTGTATCCTCTTACCCCCGGGGCAGCATTGTCCTTTAATTGCTGGGTGGGTTAGGCATGTACACAGCCAGTCAAAAAAAGAAGGTGAATTTTCTAATTGGTTGACAATTCCAGAGGTTTCTTTGGGATAAAGTATTCTAGCCTTCACTTTGGTTTGTGGGCAAGCTTATCTTTTCTGTTCATTCAATTATTCAAGCTATCATGACGAAAAGGAAGGGTAGTCATTTAAGTCATTTAACTGGAAGACAAGCCACCTAAGAGAAAGTTGAAACCACAACTTATATCCTCACGTCATTAAATTGAGTAAATATTAAAGAAAGCCCCACTGCAGCCATTCACAGCTTCTAATCAAGAGCAGCTGTTGAGCACTAAGTTTAGTATCAATAACAGTGTAATTCAGGGGAAAAGAAGGTGTTAGGGCACCTGATGTGCCCCAGAAGCCTGCAGTGCCTCTCTGCCCTAAAGTGTTTCCTTGTGTTTGGAGCTTCAACATAAATATACCACATAAGAGTATCTAATAGTCCCTCATTGTTTTCTTTTCTTTGTACGTTAGGAATTTTTTTTCAAGACTACTGGAAAGCAAAGATTTGATCTCAACTTCTCTTTTAATAACAATCATTGTAATTTTCATTATCAAGAAAACTTACAGACCCGTCTGTATTACTGCTGTCCTTGGTTTTGCACATCCAGATGTGTATGGGTGTTCTTTGAAAAACAGTACTGGGAGCAGTGTGCTGTGTCCTGGGCTTTGAAGAAATGCACACATTTCTTTGCTGAAAACAACTGCATCTTTGAAATACTGTAGCATTGCAGCACTTTCACTTGTGTTCCAGGTTTGTTTGCAGGCTCTTGGAGCTTTGGGAATTTGCTTTGCCATATTTTTTGAGTAGAGTGCAATTTTAAAGCAGAAGCTGCATGACTGACTTTGATATATTTGAGGGGGTTTTTTTTGGTCTGAAATTTCCTAGTTAGGTTTTAGGGTGGGGTATTTTTAGTGTAAAGCCTTTTAAGAATCAGGAGCTTGTTGTGGGCATGGTGGTGGTGAAGTTGGTTTTAAGATGACAACAGCAAAGCATTTAGCTCTCTGCACACGTGCTCTGCGACTCTGCCTCCTGAGTTTGTGGCAGGTTGAAGAGCTGTCGAGTACTGACAATGCCTTTTTAGCCTGAAATGCCCCAAACTGCTCTGCAGCATTGCTCTTCCCTACTTTTATAAGGTCTTAAAACCATCTTTCAGTGAGCTGCTGGGTGCTACTTTTGGGTTCTGTGTGCCCACAGGCACTATGGTCTGTGGGACACTTAACTATTGACATCACTAAGAGAAAGAGGCAGAGAGCTTGACAAGTATGTATGCACTCAATAGGACATAAAGGCACAAAGCCCTTTCATGCAGTTAGTTCTGCCTGCTCTTTGAGGATTAAGCTCTGTGCTCAGACCCATATCCTTATTTGATGCTGCAGTTGCCTTCATTTCTGAAAGAATTGGTGTCCTGAATGGTTAATGCTGTTTTGCACCTGGTCAGGATCAGCTGCATTGACTCCAGGTTTCAAGTACACGCTGCCCTGTGCTGAGTTTTTTGGCAGTTTGAGATGTCTTGATTAACATCCAGCGATGTTCAGGCTGTGTAGAACAGCATTAACATTTCAGAGCGGCCTGCAAAAGGTCAGAAAGAACTGCAGGTCTGTTGCCAACATGTGAATGTGGGTTTCTTTGAGTCTCCTTACAATTTGTGGTTCAAAACAAGTTCAAAAACCTTTCGTTTTGGGACTAGGTGCCAGCACAAAGCCTTATACAGAAAAATACAGCACAGATCACTACTACTGAGTTAAAGGCTCAGATCCTGGGAGTGTTTGGAGATAACATCTGTGTCCAGAAGTTAGGGTGCTCCCTGGGGAGAGGGGAATTGGGGTAATTACCACTCCCTGCACCAGAGGCATCTGGAGTTACACAGGCTGTTTATCTTTGTGAGGGTATTTAGACCCCCTAAGTAAGGGTAAGTAAGAGGCCTGGAGACGTGAATTTGCAAGAGAAGGGGGAGCTGAACCTGTTCACAGGGTGGTGTCTGGATAATTAGGTTAGTCAGTGAGAGGAGGGGAGAGCATTGCTGTGTCCTTTCTTCTGCATTTCTTAAAAGTATCCCTTGGCTTCCCCATTTTCCATTTCCTCGGAATTCATTACTTATTTAGATTTGACCCAGCGAGTCTTTTTTTTGTACTGCTCTCCCATTATGTTCCCATATATTCCCAAAAAAAGGAACTTGGAAGCAGTGGTGCCAGCTTTCAAATAGAAGATGGAAGCCAAGGCTTTACAGTACGTTGTCTGGGTTTTTTTTGAAGCCAGGGTGTTATTTTTACTGTCTGTGCTGTTTGCTTGTCCTGGGAGCATTGGGATAGTTCTGGCATCTCCCCAGTGCTTTGTGTGCATACGCTTGAGCACAGTGTTGCTGTTTAGACCCCTGACACCCAGAAACAAAGCCCTGTGTTGAAGATGGCTCCCTTGAACACTGGAAGAAAGGGGAAAGAGACAGCATGGAGGTACATGGAGTATTTTTGGTGCTGGGTGCTCTTGCTGGGGCAAAGGTTTGGTTTTTTTTTCAGGTGTCATATCATTTTTCAGAGCAGATTCTCACTCTTCTGCAGCTCTAATTTCTGTGTGCTTTCTCTTGTTTCTACACTTTTTTTCACCCACTTCTACATGTGCCTTTGTGTTCCCTTCCCAACCACCTGTGCTAGAGCCACCTCTTCTATTTCCCCACTACTTGTACTTTCTGGCCAGATCTGCTTGATTTCAGCTACTGTGATCCCGGGTTTTGTTCCTGGGACAAAGAGGCAGCCTCCTCAGCATGCTGGTGGCTGTTCCATGGTGGGCTGACTCCATCTCCCCTGAGAGCAGCCGTGCTTTTGTCAGCAGCCTGTGAGCTTGGAGCAGTCCAGTTTGGTGTTCTGGGGCAGGTGACTGCTGCATCTCAGCAGGGATGGTGTCCAGATGTGCTTGACTGATGATGCTGGTGGCCTCAGCTGTGAATTCAGGACTATCTGGAAGGCAGAAAAGATCAATTCCTGCCTCTTCTGTGATTGCCTCAGAAGAGGAGGCAGTGTTTGGTGCTGGAAGCAGCCCTCTGGTAGGCTGCCTTTCAAGAAGAAAGATGAAATTGCTGGTAGCCTTGCTTAAAAACATGTCAGCTCCTGAAATCCTTGCTGTAGACCAGCCTGGAAACTCATGTCATCAAGCTGGATGATGTCTTGTATATATAAAATAAAGAAAAACTTGTGAAAGCTGTTGGCTGCTAAAGAAATGAATTACCCGTCTCCTTCACCTCCCCTTTGCTACCCACTCAGCCCTTTATTTGGCCTGAGGAGAGCGATGATGCTTGGTTATATATACTTTGCCTGCAAAGCATGGTTTGAGGCATGACTGCCATTTGAAGGCATTTACAAGGAAACCCAGGCGAGTTGCCAGTTCTTGTGCTCAGCCCTGGCTTGACTTGCCTGTTGTTTTTAGCAGACAAGAGGGGTTTTTTTTGAGTACAGAAAACCAGTGGTTTTTCTTCAGAAGGGAGAGCTATAAAATGTGACTTAAATCAAGTAGGTAGTTTATACCACTGGGATGCAGTTGCTCTGTTGTATTCAGTGCAGTGATGCCCTCAGTTTGCCAGTTATCCCATTAAAACTTTATGAGGCTGCGGTTTGCTGCTTTCCTTAGGGAACCACCGTGGTAAAACCAAGTGCAAGCAAGCAGGGTGTATGCACGTGAAGCTTTGCCTACTGTAGCTGCAATTTAAAAACTCAGTGGTAATTAAGGCATTGGGAGGGCATTTCCAGCTCCAGGGCCGGTGTTGAGGGCGTGTCGGGAGCCTGGGCTTTGCCGTGGTATTTGCAGAGCCTCGGGGAGACACTATTTTAGTTGGTCTCGAAAAGGCTTGGTTTACATTTTGCAGGTTTCAACACGAGTGCTGAGGAGATCAGGGCTCAGAATGGCCAGCAGTTACTCAGTGCAGTTATATAAAGGTATCACTTCCTGTGTACACTTCGAATTCCCAAGTTTTTCTCCTACTCTGTCTTGGGATGCTGATGCCACTGCATCATTTAGGAATATTATACATGGCAGAGCACTTCTTTTGGGGGGTGGAGAGAGCTGGAACTCTGTGGTATTTTGCTGCAAAACCAGCTGCTATTTGTGGTGCTTGCTCTGAGTTGGTAGAAGAAATAGTTGCAGGTTTTCACACACTCAGTTCCTTTTGTAGGTTTAAACCTTCAGAACTGTTTGCTGCTCAGAATTGTTAGCATGCTGAAAAGCTTCTGGCTTATTAGGTACTGTTTCTCTTGTAGACTGAGGCTTTGGGAGGCTCTTGGCCTCTCTGAGTCTGCTAGTGAAAATCCCAGGCTGCTGCTTCCCACGGAAATGAAAAACGGGATTGCTCTGCAAACAGCACTTAGAGAAAAGAATTTCCAGTCTAGATGGATGGGATGGGAAACTTGGATCTTGGGTTCACCATAAGAAGAAGGGCTGTGATCATTATGATACCACCTTTGTCTGGCTAAGACCTCCTGCTTGTGTCCTGGGGCCCTAATTCAGTGCTCACCACCACTTGTGAGGCCATGCAGAGAGATTTTACCCTCTGGCTCCATGTTCTTCCCATGGGTTAACTGGGATGTGGCATCTGGCATGTTAAACATCGCATCTAAAGTCACCATCTCTGGTCTGTACTAACCTCTGGGAGCTCACCCTGAGCTGCTGCCCCCATGTAAGCTCCAGCATGCAAAGAACCATTCTAGCCTGCTAATACACATCTCTTAGCCATGAGATCTTGCTTATTGGTGGCTACCACGGTGTGTTTCAATCAGAAAATAACATGAGTTTCATAGTTTTCCAATGAATTGCACAAATCTTGCTGGGTCTGTTGTCCCACCACACAGAAAGGAATATGTTTTGTAGATTCCCAGACCAAAGGTGCAAGCTGCTGGTAGCCTTAGTAGGCCTTCAGGTACTTTTGAGGCAGAACATAATTTCTAGGAATTATTCTCATGTAGAAGCTTGGAAAGTGAAAACTCATCAGCTATAAAAGGATCTGAAATAACAAGGTAATTTTATTTAAATTTAAAGAAAGCCCCAGTCTTTTTTTTTCTACCGGCCCAGCCCTATTTGAGAGATCTTTCACCAAAAAAAACCCCCAAATCCCCACCAACCCCCTCATATATTATTCAGTGGTCTTCAGCATTCTGTTTGAAACTGGGTGGCAAAGCACTTTTTGTTTCCATGCTTCTACTTGTTTTAGATATTCCAGTGTGATAGTCATCAAAGAGCTGTTTCCAGTGGTAATCATGCCTGCAGTTCTGACACAACACAGCTGTGTTCAGCAATGGAGAATTTCAAAATTTCCTCTTTTAGAAATAATACCCAAAAACTATACAAAAACTATTCTTGAACTTTTTTTTTCTTTTTTTTTTTTTTTTCTCCTTTGGTAGGTAAGCTAGTACCATCTTGTACATGGGAGGTACATTCCCAGAGAGCTTGAGGCCTAATTTGTACAGTTGTTTGGGGCTTTGGTGGTTTTGTGGGGGAAGGGGAAGACTTTTAAGGTATTTGTAGAGATAATATATTGAGAACTTGAAAAGACCCAGGGTTTGTGGGTTCTTGGCTCAGCTTCCTGCAGTGTTCTCATTTCTGCTGCAGACTTTGGTGTGCTTGGAGAGCTATTTATCTGACTTGGCTCTGTAGTGGGTTCTGTGTTTTACAGGAGAAGGAGGTAAATGGCTCTTTCATCCTCGGGGGCTTGCGATGCTCCTGTGGGAAGGCCAGGGTGCACAACTGTGAAATGGCTTCAGGAGTGGCACCTGGCCTGAAGTGCAAAGCAGGCAGACCTGACCCTTCCATTGCTCCTAATGCTCTGTCATGCAAAGATCACCTCTTAAAAAACACCCCAAACCCCCTTAAACTACCCAACACTGAAACCTGCTTGGTAACAGAGATTGTTCAGCACGTGTGTGTTCAAGTGGGCAGTGGCTGGCTGACCATGGTTTGCCAGAGCCTGAAATGCTCATTCCTTTTGGTGCTCCAAGGCTGAGGGAGTGCTGTGGAGTTTGGGCTTGGCACCAGCCCAGTTCTAAGCGCTCTGCTTTCTTCTTACAAGTTTTTTTTCAAAGCCTGCTTTATAGCTCAACCTACTTGGCATCAGAAAAGACCTTGTTCCTACCAAGGGAGCAGCTGCTTGTGCAGCATGTTGCACTTGGGCCCGTTTGGTTTATTTTGGTGGGGGGAAAATATCAGGGTTGCTCAACAGGTTGTTTTTTAACTTTTTAAAATATATTCTTTCCTTTCCCTGTATACTTTGTTTCAGGAAGGTGACTCTTTCTTATCTTTGAATTAAAAGATAACGTGTATTGGAGTCTTTTTAAGGAAATGGTTGTACTGAACCTCTTCAAGAGGGATAAAGGAACTGTTTTCTTGGTGCTTTCTTATATTCCACAACCTTGTAAATACAGTATAAGTCATGTGCTTTGAAAGGCTCAGTTTATGTTGGGCATATCTCTTACTGAGATTAGTGGAATGTAAAATCAGTCCCCTCTGGAAAAAGTACCATTAAATACTTCTTGATGTCAGTTTTGAGCGGGACTGTTTGACTGAGGGAAAAGAAAATGTTCTGGTCCTGGGACCTGTGTGGTCAGCTCTGACTACGATGATTATTTATAGACTTTGATCTGCAGTCCTTTGCATGCTCCCATCTGGTGGGATACTGCAATGGGATTTTCCTCCCAGCAGCTTGCAGGGCTGGTCCCTGGGGAGCAGCCCTGGTCAGGCTGCCCTGCCTGCTGCCCTTGCCTTTCAGCTTCTGAAAAAACATGGGTTATTTGTGAGGATCCAGCATGTCTCCCTCTGTCCTGCTCCTGGCTGTGGCTGTCAAGGTGCTGGGCTTGGCCCTGCAACCTCCTTTTATTGTGTGACAGCAGCTGATGCTTCCCTTCCAGCTGCTGCTTCCTCTGCTTTCACTGGCTGCCTTCTGTCTCTCGTGGCTCCTGCTGTCCTGGCTGGAGTTACATAGGACAGGAGATTTCTCAACTGAATGTACTTAATAAACTCGTTAAGAAGCTGTTGCTGGAGTCTGGTTGCTCAGAGCTTGCAGATCTCCTGTTAACTTGTGTTTTCTGTCCCCTTTCTCCCTTTCTTCTCCTTCCTGAAGCTCCTTGCAGTCTTCCTGGGTTTCCCCTGCTTCCCACTCCTGTTTTCCTGGTACTGAGATGTCCCTGGGCTGTGCACTTTGTGAAGGTAACCCCCTTCCTGGGATGAGTTTTTTTAGCTGAGATTTCTCACAGTTCTAGTCCTGGCAGCAGCGTTGGCCTGCCTGGGTAGCATTGCTGCTGCCCTTTACACTCACTGCTATACACATGTGTGCAGACAAGGTGCTGGTGGTTTCATTTTGGTTAGAGTGAGAAGCACAATGCAAGTTGAAAATCCTTAAATGCTCAGTATTCCATAGTTTCTCATCTTGCACATGTTAGAGACTGGGCAGGGATGGAAGCCCCTCATCAAAGGGCAGTTACAAGTTTTCCTCCATTGAAGCCTTTTTATTTTTTGTCATAAAAACAAATGTTTGTCTCTGTTGATTCCCAGAAGGGTTGTGAAGAAGGTATTAAAAGCTTGGAGTAAAGAGATTTGGGGCTGCAGTGCTGGGGCAGCTGCTGCAGAGCCGGTGCCACTGCCAGAGAGAAGTGTGAACTCTAACTAAAGGGGTGACCCACTATCATTGTGCAATGTCCACTTAATGAAATCTAGTTTTTGCCCTCCCTGTCCCTGCCTTGCTCTTCTGGGGTTGCAGGTGGAGCTGGGAGGGTTGCTGGGCTCCTCTGTGCCCTCCATGCGTGCTCTGCAGGCACGAGTTTACTGATGAAATTAGCAGCATTACACGAGTCACTGCCCTTCTGCTTTCTAAGCAGAGTGACTCTGCACACATCCCTGTGTGCACTGCCCCTTTCTCACACCCTCCCTCCCTCCCAAGGGCCTGCCCACATTGCAGGGGGCTGAGCAGGGCCGGTCCTGGGGCAGCTAAACCCTGGTTCCTTATGGAACAAAGTACAGATTATTTTGGAAGTAATGATACAGAGATGAGCTTTTCAAAAAAGCTTTGTAACACTTCTAGGAATTAAGGGCCTTCTTTACGGTTAGCAACTTAAGATGTATTTTCTCTGCCACATGTTTCCTTGTAGCCTTATTTTCCTATACTTCTGTTCCTTGTAAGATGTAGGAGCTGTGTCAGGAGAAGCCCACAGCTTTTTTGGGAGATGCTGGAAAGGCAGTGAATCATGGACTTGGGGCACTCCTTTGCAGCCCACATTGGTTCTCTCAGTTCCCTGGCAGATTGCCAGCAGTTTTTGAGTATAGAGCACACAATTTCATTAAAAAGAAAAAAATCCAAGAGGCACTCCTAGAAGATCTTTAATTTGATATCCAGTGATACATTTAGAACTCACTAGGAAAATGCATTTGTCTGTGGCTCTGAAAGTACAAGGGTAGGCCTGGGAAAGAATATCACAAGATTCCCAAAGTCAGATTTGTTGCTTTTCTGTGCTTTGATTTTCTGCAAGTTCAAACAAAAACATGGCAGTAGCATGGTTTTTTGATGGAAGTCATGTTTTGCTCATAATTCATAGCCCCATGGTGTTAAAAATTGCTTGGAGCAGCTATGGTGCAGTTGTGGCACTGGCAGCTCATGAGCACCACAGTCACCAGCAGAGACTGAGCAAACACAGCAAACTCTTGTGTCAGGGAAGGCACTGGGCTAGTTTTCTGGTGCACTTGAAGCAGTTAGCTCTGGTTTTGTTGTAGTTACTCAGCAAATGAATGGTTAATTAATCAAGGATTTGGATCTGCAGTAAGAACAGTGCTGTGGTCTGACACTGATCTCTGCCTGGACAGTGGCACTAACTATTGTGTGGAAAAGGTTAAAAATGTTCATAGGAATCTCAGTTCTTCCTGTTGTGAAACCTTGTACTGAATATGTCTCCTCATTAATTTTTCTACAAATTTATTGCCTTCTTCATATCAGCCATTCAGTCTCTTTTGTAACTTCAGGGCTGTGGTATGTTCTTTTGTGAACTGCATGTTGGAACATTAACATGCTGCTCTGGTGGGTGGGAGGGACCCTGTCTTCCAGCCTTTCTGTCCTACAAATCCTGATTTTCTTTATTGCTATTACCCAGAAAAAGTCAAAGTTGACTTGAAAGCAGTGGGAGGGAATGAAGTGTTTTGAAAGGATGATCCCATCGATGGGAGTGGTATTGAGTGCTGGGGTACAGAGATTGGTTGTGGGAAGAGAGGTGATTCAGCCAAAGGGACAGAATTTGGAGTTGTTAATCTGCTTCATTAGAGCTGTGTACCACAAAGTTTGAGCTGTGCCTGGCTAAATCGCATGAGGCTTTGAAATTCACAGCAGTGCTGGCAGCCTGCTGGCTTTGTCCTTCCTGCAAACAAACACACAGCTGCTTGCACCAGGCATCCCTGGTGCTCAGCACCCCACTGTTTGCTCTGGCCCCCTGCAGAAAGCTGCTCTTGGCTTCAGGGAAACCGCAAGAGACCATTGGGAAGAAACCTCCAGGAAATGAGTTGGTGTTGCCATTGGACCCATGGAGGATGTGCAAGCATGAAGAGCTTGATTCACATCTCTGCTCTGTGTGTGTGATTTGCATGACAGGGTAAAATGTTCTCTGTCACATCCCTCTGAGGAGTGACATGGATGCTGGCTTGCTTAAAAAAATCTGCTGGTGAGAGTCTGAACTGTTGTTGTGGTTTGACGCTGGCCGAAAGCCAGGCAGTCACGAAAATCATTCTGTTCTTTTCCTCTGCTATAGCTGAACAGAGGAGGGGGAAAAAACTGAAGGGCACAATGATAAGGATTAGGAGAAAAATACTTGAAAGGGAAAGCAGGTTCAAACTTAAACAGTATAAAGAAAATCTATTATTAACAGAATTAAAACTGGGTAATGAGAACTAAAATAAACCTTTAGAACACCTTTTTCCCCCTTCCAGCCCCTCCTTCCTTCCCACTGACAACACAGGGAAACAAAACATTCAGTCAGTTTGTCACTTCTAAACATCCTTCTTCAGTTCACTTAGGGAGAGGAATCTTTTTTGCTGGCTGTGGGGTCCTTCCCATGGGAGAGGAGTTTTCTGTGAACTTCTCCAACATGGTTCTAATTTTCACAAGCAGCAGTCCCACCTGACCTGCTGTAATGTGAGTCCCTCCCATGGGCAAAATAATCTTCCCAAACTACATGGCATAGGTCCTTTTAGTTCATGGGGTGTAGTTCATTAAGGATGAGCTGTTCTAGTTTGGAAGCAAGGGTCCTCTGTCTCTGGAAGCAAGGGCCTTTCTCTCTCTGGTTGGGTCTCTAGGGCTTTTTAGCATCCGCTCACTCCAGCGTGAGCACCTTTTCTCATGGGCTCCAGGTGGATCTCTGCATCTCCCCATGCACTTTGTGAATTACAGGGAGACTGTTTATTGTATTATAGTCCTCACCATGGCTTGCAGAAGAATCTCAGCTCTGACGTTCAGAGCATCTTCTTTCCTTTCACTGACCTTAGTGTCACCATGCTGTTCTCCTCATGTGTCTTCACCTTTCCTTTTCTCTTGATTCAGGAAAACGTTGTCGTTCATAGCTTTGTTTGTTTCTCAAGCTCTGTCAGTGGACAAGTTACTGTAGGGTTTTGCAGTGCTGTAAGGCTGATGTCATCTGGGCTCCTTACTGGGGAATTGCTCACTGTGGTCCCGCCGCAGTGGCACTGGCGCCATTCAGCGCCTCTCCTCATGCGGGGCGGTGAAAAGGAGAAGCTGCTGCTGCTGCCTCTGCCCTTCTGCTCACAGCATGGTTGGCTAAAAGTGGCTAAGCAGGCAAAGCTCACTGCGAGCTGTGCTGAGATGGTGGCAGCCGTGTGGTCCTGGCTGTACGGCCCCAGCCTCGTGGCTGCTCCTGGTGTTGGGAGGCTCCGGATCCCTGCACCTCCCCACCCTCGGAAAAAGAAGGAAAAAACGATGCATGTTATTATTCCTTCTCAAATATGTCATCACAGAGGTGTTACCAGCTCCTCTCATTGGGCCAGCAACATGTCCATTGTCAGAGCCTTCAGAGATGAGCTTTGCTGGACATAGTAGAAACTTCGAGCAGCTTCTCTCTCAGAAGCCGCCCCTGTGGCTTCCCCCACCCAGCAAAAAAACCCCAGACTGTTTTAAACTAACACAAGTGTAAATGGACAAATTGAGTGTGTGTTCCTGTAACAGTCTCTGGTCTTGCTTTGTTCAGGTACCTGTGCTCAAGGGAAACTTATTTTAAAGCATACAGCTGAAATCTATAAACATTTGCTTTTCTCCTGCTGATGTCTTAAAGCACAACTTTGGGCAGAGGTAAGTCTCCAGAAATGGCAATAGATTGCAAAAGGTTTTGGCTGGATAGTAGGCATGGAGCCTGTTAAGACTGTCACGTGTTCCTCATCAAGTTACATGATGTTTGGCTACCCTTGGAAAAGAAGTGGCAGTTGCTTCAGTGGTACTACAGAGTGTCTTGTTAGGTGTAAAATAAGAATAGCCTCAAAAACAAATAAAAAAGTCCATGGTGGCTTTCTGCATGTCCTGCTTCCTGAGGTAGATGCTTAAGCCACTTCCTTATTCTTGCACCTGCTTGCAGAGAAGAAAGAGCCTTTAGGCCAAGTGACCTTGGTTTGCAGAGTGGAACATCATATACTTTTTATTATAGAGGTAATGGTTAATTAATTAAGTTCTAGTAGCAGAGGTTTGCTTTGAAGTGTAAACAAGCATTAATAGTTAAAAGAGTCTGTAACTCGTAGGTCTGTGTGCTTTCTTTGCATCCTTTAGAAAGGCATGTTTAAAGATTCCAAAGGGGAAGATTCATATTCTTATTGGAAAAGATTACTGGTCATTCTGAATCAGTAATTAAAAAAGGATTAATAAATAATTGGTAAGGAATTCCTGAAAGATCTTCATTTACTGTGCCTAAAGAGCACACACCACTGTTTTTTTGAAGTATGTTGCCGAGTTAAAACCATCAAATAATCATTAAACTTCTTCCTTTCAGTACTTAATGGCAACTAATAAGAAAGGTGGGGACAGAACTTTTAAGAGGGCCTGTAGTGATAGATCAAGGGGTGATGTTTTTAAACTAAAGCAGGGTTATTCAGACTAGATATGCGGAAGAAATGAGGGTGGTAAAACAGTGGAACAGGTTACCCAGAGAGATGGTGGATGGAGACATTCAAGGCCATTGAATGGGATCTGAGCCACCTGCTCTAGTTGCAGATGTCCCTGCTTGTTGTAGGGGGTTAGACTGGGTGGCCTTTAAAGATCTCTTCCAACCCAAACCATTCTATAATTCTCCAGAATGAAGCATAAGCCATAAGGATGAGCTGGTGGAGGCTTGTGTTTTCTGTCAGGAGCTGCTCCAAGACTTGCCATGTAACTCTGTACTCTATCTCCAGACCATTTTTGTCCTGCACATCTGCTGCTTCCCCTCTCTCTTCTTCCACCACCCAAGGCTTTCATGCTGACAGTCACGCTTTGTGTTCAGTTGCTGTGACAACAGAGTGCAAGGCAGAAGCATTTTGTGTGCCTGAATCGTGCACTGCCCTTACAGAATAGCTGTCCTGGGGCTCAGTGGAGTGCTTGAAATCTGGGCAGCAAGGAATGAAGGTGTGACTGCACAGCCTCTCAGGGTATGCTGGTGTCTCTCAGCCCTGCCCACTTCTTGCAGCTCGGGCAAGGAAGCACACAGCCCTTGCCTGCTTGGATCAGTTTGCTTGCTGAAATGCCAGCAGTTAATTTGATGGAAAGATAACCTTTTGGTGGCCTGGGTGATACTGAGGTGTGCCTAGGGCTATGTAAGGGCTGGCTGGTAGGAAAGAGGCACCAGGATGCACAGCCCAGGGACGGGGGACATAATTGCACTAGTTGCAGTCAATTTTGAAAACATCCCAAAACTTTTTTAGAAGAACTCATGTGATGAGAATTGAGGAAGAAATTCCTACCTGTGGTGGTGGTGAGGCCCTGGCACAGCTGCCCAGAAAAGCTGTGGCTGCCCTATCCCTGGAAGTGTCCAAGGCCAGGCTGGACAGGGCTTGGAGCGACCTGGGATAGTGGAAAGTGTCCCTGCCCATGGCAGGGGTGGAACGAGCTTTAGGGTTCCTTCCAACTCAGACAGTTCTGGGATTCTCTAATGCTAAGACAGACTCAAAAGTGTGGACTTCAAAGTATGAGAAGCTATACAAGCTTTCAAAATTCAGACTTCTATAAAAGGATTTAAAATTTCCACTTTTATGTCTTGCACATGGGAACAGCTCATTTAGTGAAGCAAGAAACAAGAGAAGAAAGTTGGGAGAGATCAGAGAACATTTCTGGAGGAGGGCTTTCTTAGAAAAGACATTAATGTCTGTGTTTAAGTTAAAAAACTATATTCTTGTAGAGTTTTACTTTATGCAAAACCTCTTTATTTGGAAATTGAGCTGTCCTAGCTTGTTTTAGCTGACTTGGCATAAGGAGTAATAATGAGATATGGTTTTTTTTTAAGTAATAACCACTGAGTGGGCCAAGTGATACTTACGCATTTGCTTGACTAGCCTAGAAGCAGATTCAAGGGCAGTGGATGGATCTAGACTAAAAAAATAACTTGATAGACAGTCCACTTGTTTGTCTTTTTAAAGCTTTTCATCACAAAGAGTTATTAAAAAAATAATGTGAAAGTAAAAATTTCCCATAAATGATGCTGAAGATGGAGATGGTGGATTTAGAATTAATAACACCATAATAACTTGCTTTTCGGTTTGTGAGTTCGAAGTTCTCATGGTGATGGGTGAGATAAAGCTCATGAAGGAGTTTTGCACCTCTGACATTCATTGCATATCTGAGAGTTAAACATAAGGAGAGAGAGGGGCTGAAGTGATTTGGTTAATTACTAAAACAGCTCTTGCTGTTGCATCAGCATTTTTCTTTTCATCTCTTAGGAAGCTTTTTAACAAAAGTTGGCATGTGTGTCTCCTAGGAGGAGGTTTTCTTGCAAGTCACCTGCCACCTGTAGAGAGCTGCTATTCAGAGACAACCAAGGAATGGTGATAAATCTTTGCAGTTTATAGTTATAAAAATGGTAATGCTTTCTGGTTTTGGGGACAAAAAAAAAAAAAGTGTTCTTTGATCCTGGAAATGAACTGTATTTATTGGTCCTAGAGAGAGGATTGAGGTTTTTTACGCAACTTTCACCTACTTGCTTAATCTTCTGGGTGCCTGGAGGAATGGAAAACAAGTTTAGCATACCTGAGGGCTTTTCTTACTGAGGTCTCCCTTTAGTGCATGTCCTGCCCACACAGAGCTAAAGATGAGCAAGAAAACCCCCAAAGCAATGCATTTTTGCATGGGTATGCAGCAGTTCCTGCCCAGTCACTCTTGCTGGAAAGATCCAGCCCATCTGCTGACCTGGAGCTCCCTCTGAGTGCTGGGAAGAGGTACAGAGATCACCAGTAGGGTGTTCATGTTGTGAGGGTGCTTGTGTGGAGTGTGCACCAAGGACATTTCTGGTTTAGTCCTGGCTGGCAGCAGAGCATGTGGACAGATGCTCTTCCATCAGATCAGGGAAGGCTCCTTTGCAAGGCCAGGCACAGCACTGTAGTGCAGCTTCATCTTTGCCTTTCACTCATATTTGGGGGAAAGGTGGTGAAGAGTCAGCTCCCTCTTCCCCAAGAATGCTTGAAAGCTGTGCAGATTCCAAAAGCAGTGTGAAGTCACTGGAAGATGTAAGCTGCAGAGTCTTGCTGGGGCTTTGGGAGAGCTGAGCCCTTCCTGCTGCTGGGAGAGACTGAAAACCACTGGATCTTTTTATTTTTGATGCTGAATGCATCCTTACCTCCCAAGGCAGTGAGTTTGTGAGTGCTCTGGAGCAGGGTGTCTCCAGCTCCAGCACAAGCTGAATCCTGCCAGCAAGGCAAGCAAGGGCTTGTTAGCTAAAGATAGCGTGCAACATGTACAGGGGCCAGGGGTTAAAGAGCTCTGCAAGCACTCTGATTTACAGCCATCCTAGACATCCTCAGGAAAATCAAAGGAACCACATGCATCCGATAAATAATGAGCCATTTAAGGTCAGCTTTATCCTTTATAGCACCTATTCTCAATGGCAGCCATACCAGATGACACTGCATCACATAAGCATACAAGGCACTGACCTTTGCATTGGATTCAACTCCTCCATGTACCCCCAGGCCACCAGGCATCGGTTTTTGGCATCTCTCCTGTCTTTGAGGCCAGTATATGTTTGTAATTCAGTAATCCCTGCAGATCATTTGGGCTGCCTACGGTTGTGGCTTGTGCTCATGTTATTTGGGCTGGCCCTGAAGAAAGTTCTGTTCAACTCTCTCATTTAGTTATACTTCCTTTAGATTTATTAAATAGTTGTCTTTTGCGTGGATGGAAAATGTTAAAAATAGAGCACTCAAGGCGGGGCTATTGTGTTGGTGCTGACAGGCTCACTGAAAGCTGAAGCATGTTTTGTATTTTAAGAAGCACCAGGTTTTGGAAGGAGTTGTGCTCGCTGATGTCCTCTTGACCCCGTGCTAAGGAGCTGCTTTTCTGAGCTAAGAAGGGACTGTCTCTTGGATAAATTGGGGTTTAGTGTGTTACATTCACTAGGTCGTGTGATTATTTTAAGTAATTGACTGAGCTTAGGATTTCTGCAGAATTGGGGTTTTTTTTCTTGTCAACTGCTGTGCGGGCATATATAAGGGAACAAGGCACAGGTGATGATATGGAGGAAAAATGGCAGTCTAGTGATCTGTACCATACAGAAAGTAAGTTTTTGCAATTTCCCTTTCACCGGTAGTTTTAACTACTGTAAAAACCAAACTCTTGTTTTCGGGATCCCTAACTTTGCCAAGCTTGCCCCAAACCAAAGCCGTGCCTTTCAGGTGAGAAGGTAAAGGCAGACAGGGCCTTTATTTGGTGGGATTCTTTAACTGTGAAGCTATGTCCCCAAACATAAACCTGAACCACAAATATCTCTGGCCATTGTGGCTGCAGAGGCAAGATTCCAGATGTAAATAGTGCATGGAATGATGGAGAGCAATTTCCTGATTCTCCCATCTGAAGCTGTTTTCTTTACAACAGCTGTCAGCTGTTAATATCTGCATTTTGTCATTGTGGAAATCTTAACAGTGACCACACAGCTTTTATTGCACTGTGTCTGATGGTTGAGCAGATACACAGGCTTATGTCAGCCCTGTGTGGGCACTTGCCAGGTATTGTCCTGGATCCATCTGTCTGTCTCCTGTGCAGCTGTGAAAGTCACCTGTAACTTGTGTGGAATTGCAGTTCTGTGGGAAACTGGGACATGGAACAAACCTAACAGAAAGGTAAAAAGCTGTGGAGCTGCACTTTTTTGTTTTTCTTTTTTGTTAGCTTTCCTAAAATGGTTGGAATAAGGGGAGGTTTTCTGAAGTTCAGGTTTTGGCAACATAGTGGTTGCTCCCTTCTGCCTTCCATTGCACTGCACAGATGTCTTTTTTGCCTCCTTGTGTGGTGAGGATTCCCTCTGAGTTGGTAGGATCATCTGATTTTCCAGCTCCCAGTTCAGCAGGGAAGTGTGTATTTTGATAAGGAGTGATTAATGGTGCTTCCTCACCCACACTCAGAACAATAATCAGATAATACATCATCAGAAGGGTGCTGCTTTCTGTGCATCTTTGAGACTTGTGCATCAGATGGTCTTAATAATATAAAGACATCTTTAAAAGTGTATATGAAAAAACTTGGTTAAAAGAACTGGCTTACTTCTTATTGCTGACTGGTTGTGCCTTTGCTCCAAAAGTTCTAAAGTTTATTGCTTTGTTGAGGCTTTTTTTGGAGTTCAAATGAGTAGCATGCTTCTCTAAGCTTTTTTATAAAGCTTCTATTTATCCTCTTGGTTGTAAGTTATGAAATAGTCACTGCCATAGGTCAGAATATTTCTGTGCTAAATTTGGGAATATAACTGGCAGCTTGCATTTTCCCTGGGATCTTTGTTGTCAGGTTGGTACAGCAAGCTTTAGCTCCTTAGCTGTTGAGGGGGAAGAGGTTCTTCATTCCATTCCTTTTTAATATTTTTTCTTTTTTGCTTCCAGTGCATTTCTATTCACTACCTTTTCCATAGTTGTGGATGACATTGAGACTCAAAGTGGTAGAGGTGTTGCAGCCACTTGCTCTTAGTGTTTGTCTTGCCTCCCATATCCAAGACTTCCTTTCTTCTTTGTGGTTTCTCATTGTGTTTTGCCAAACCCCTGTATTTCAGAGCTGCTTCCTGCTTGTGGCTTTGTACCAGCTTGGGAATCTCCACATAATTGTTCTTTGCTTTTGGTGTGTGATAGAAGCAAAACTGTGCGGGAGGTAAAAGTGTAGAAAGCAATGAAAATCTGTGAAAGAGATCCAGGGGTTTTCCGTGTTTCTTTCCAGCTTTTTGCATATCATTATTTTGCATTTAAAAACCAACAAATAACACTGGTGGTTTTTTTCCCTCTGGTATTATAGCTAGTCAAAATTTTATTAAAATAAATAAAACTAAGAAAGGCAGACCCAGAGATCAGTGGTCTTCACCTGGCTGTAGGTGCTTGGACTTCAGCAGCCTTGGCAATTGATGTGGTTTCTCTTGCAAAAGTGCAGTAAAAAGCCAAGCTGTTCTTCATGCCTTCCTCTGTTGTTTACTGGTGATTTTTCCAAAATTAAATGCTGCTGACAAAGGGGATTGCTCAACACATTGGAATATGTGTCCCACTGCATCTGTAGATTATCTGCCCTTCTGGCAGTGGCAGTGCAGGACACTCAGT
This sequence comes from Dicaeum eximium, assembly GCA_013396995.1. Lineage (NCBI taxonomy): Eukaryota > Metazoa > Chordata > Aves > Passeriformes > Dicaeidae > Dicaeum > Dicaeum eximium. The sequence goes on along the minus strand of VWZP01009951.1, from coordinate 587,835 downwards.
GACCAGTGATTGGCTGGGCTGCAGCTTCCAGCTGTGGCATGTTGGAGGTGACACGTGGTCCAGGCACGAGGGACCAGGGATGCTCAAGCATGAGATCTTTTCAAGGGTACTGCTCTGGTGAAAAGAGTAGAAATGGTACTGGACCAGCTTGAAAGCTCAAGGCCAGGTCATAGTACGAGTGGATGGTGGGTGGAAAACCACCATATCTGGCTTGGTGCCCAAAGTGCATGGTGTTGGAAATTCAAGGTGCTGCAAAAAGTCCTTTATATGTTTTATTTATTCCTGGGCTTTCTGAAGATGTCATCGTTTGGCTGCTGCCAGCACCAGGTCGGACACCTGAACAAAAAAGCACTCAACCCCCCCAGAGCAGATTCACTTTATCCATAGTGACATAAGTGCTGTTGCTGTTAGCTGGAATACCCCTCCCCAGGCTCACCATGGCACTCAGAGGCTTGTAGGGTATGTTCCAAAGGTCTGTTCTCCAGCCCAGCTGCCCTGTGATACTCCAGCACACTGCTGGAAGCTAATAGGCTTTTCCTGAGGATTTCTTAAGCACATAGGCATTAAAATTCTCTCCAAAAACACAGGGAAACAATTAGGGTAAAACTCTAGGAAAGGAACCTGGCTGATCCTATTGTTTCTGGGATCTGTGGCTTTCCTGTTTACTCAGCCAGGCTTTCAAATTTTTGTCCTGCTGCTTAGAAGTAAAGTACAACCCAAACCACAATTTAGTTACTTCTATTTTTCTTTGTATTAGAGGGACAGCACAGCTCCTTGAAAGGAGGCTTTGCAGAGATAGAAATTACCAGGTGCTGATTGTTACTGTGCTTTTCTGCTGGAGAAAAGCTTCTATTCCTTGCTGCCTTTGAGGTGAATTAAAATGTTTAAAAAATTTAATTATATAATTATAAAGTGTTCTGTATATATGTATTGGGAATTGACATACAGCTTCATTGCCTGACCCTGCTCTAAAAAAGTTCAAAGGGCGATGGAGAAGTAGAAGATCAAATGGACAAGATGGAATGTCCTTTAGGGCTGTCTAGTAATGGACCATCAAAATGGCCTTTGCCCCTCCAATCCACTTGGTCTGTGTGGGTGAGGAGAAGGTTGTGATTTCTTGGGATTTGGGAGTGGCAGGCAGCTCTGAAGTGGAGAGTTTTGTCAGCAGGCCGAGATAGCTGGGGGCTCTCCGCTAGATGCTTCTTTCCTAACCTCTTCAGCAGAGCATTCTGAGCTAAATGAAGTTTTGCCAAAATAAGCATTCCTACTTAATAGCAGTATATCACCAGGAATGACTCTGACTTTAAAGCCTTAGGAGAGGAGTTGTCTGGACACTGTAGCAGGGTAACATTTTTATGTTCTTATTTTTTAAAGCATAAGCGTGGATCGAAGAAACAGGGTTTCAAGTTCTTGATCTGACGTGAACTGGGAGGGAAAATGCCAAATTATTTTTCTGGAGTGAGAAATGTTTTGTACTTCTACACAGCCTACCCATGGGGTGATGCCCCTGGAAGGAGCAAGGTGCTGATCTACAACTGTGATAACTCATTACAGTTTTGTTCCTGAAAAATGTCAGGGACATTCTGTTTCTGTCCCAGAAAAAGAACAGAAACAAACTTCAAAACCTTGGAGGTTGCTATGAAACAGAAGTGTCTTCCCCTTGGCTCTATTAATAAAGCCTTTAAATAATACTCATTGCTGAATTCCCTTGCCATTGCTGGTGAGGTACAGTGTCTCATGTATGGCTGGTAGGCCTGTATCTTCTCTTGTCACCAAACATGTCCTTGGTTGTGGACTCACTGAACTATTTCAGGCAGAATAAGGGTCCTGTGTGCTCTTGTCCTGTGGTACTGGTACAGAGGAGGGTGGTTTTCTGCTCCTATTTTGTGCGGGTGGAGGAAAACAATTTTTATCTTTTAATCCTTGAAGAATCTTTGAAAATATACTTATTTTAGTAAATACGACTGTCCTGCACATAACACTTGTGGGTTTGTTTGTTTTTTTTTTTGGTCTTTCTGGCTTTCACAGTTTCCTTAAAAGGGTTTCTGATTTCTTAGTAATTTACCTATGGAAAGCTTGATGCAGTCTGCAGGAAGGACCATGTTACCCCAGACACTGCCCTGTGTGTTCCCTGCAAGACCCAAGGTAGCTGGCACTGCTTTGCATCTGCTGCATGCAGACTTCCTGCAGGGGCAGGTTTGGGTTTTTGAGCAGAGATGAGCTGAGGGTGGCAGAGCCAGCTCAGAGGATGCAGCATCTGTTTCCATCAGCAGCAGTCCTGTTCATTTTGGATAATTTGTGTAAAAATCAGACCTGAAAAATCTATTCTATGAAGGACAACAGCCCTAATGAGGAAACCACTGTGTGCTGCTAAGGCATTTTGGAGCCCTGCGTGTACCCAAACATTTGTCCTCTGCATGGAGGGCTGTGCAGTGAAAGCATGTGGGCCTGCAGCTGTAATGTGCTCTGGCTGTGTTACTTGGGCTGGATCCCCTCCCAGGGGTTGTGTCCATGTGGAGCTTTTGGTCAGTGAACCCTGGGAGCCCTTCAGCTGGCTTGGTGTGGTTGCTCTCCAAAGTCTCCTGGCTGCTTTAACTTGGGTGCCACTGGTTCTCCCTGGACATCAGCCGTGTATATTCTCAGTTTATCTGTCTGCAGCCTGGACCTTAATCCCTTTCTGTTCATAGAAGAGGTGAGTTTAGAAGGGACCACACACCCTTCTGGACTTCTAATCCAGACTTCTGCTTGGAGCAGGATCAATGCTGAATTCAGGCCAGGTTACCCAGGGATTTGTCCAGTCTCGTTCTGGATATTTCCAAGTTCTCTTCCAGTTTGTTCATGTAGTGATACAGTAACTCACATTGGTGTTGATGTCAAGGGTGTCTCTCTGTGTAGTTGTGCCTCTTTGGATTTGTACAATTTCTTGTTCATGATGATCATGATTTTCCAGGTAGCAATCCCAAAGCTGACTGCTGAGCCCCTGCTTGTTAAGCATCAATTATAAGACGACTTTTCAGATTCGGTTGGTTTGGGTGCTTACATGTGTTTAACATGGAGATACTGCCTTAAGAAAAAACACTTAAGTGACTGGAAAGAAGAAAAAGGAGAAGTTGAATTGGTGACCTCTCTGCTGGGTCACTTATTTCTGTAGCTGACTGCTTGGGAACATGTCATTCAGTGGTTGTGCAAAGCATGTGCTGGCCAGGGTTGAGGGATGGCTTGTTGCCCCTGCTGGTCCCCTTGGTGGGATGTGCTTGCTTTGAAGGTCTCTGGACTTGATGCTTTCCTACTCGAAGACTTTCTTGTCAGTTTATATTTTCTGCAGAGCTTTGTGCTTTCTTTCAAGGAGCAAACACCCAACTGATGAGTTTGCAAAGCCACATTAAGAAATGAGAAATGTTCTTCTCTTTAGGTGTTCCCTGAACCTGAACCTCAGCTGCAGTAATTGTAGCAGTAAATGAAAGGTGTGAATTGTCCTGTTCTCCCCAAAGGGTTATTAAACATCTGAAACACCTGAAAGACAACAGTGGTGTTTGGGCCCTGGAGGAAGGGACTGCTTCTGACATGGCAGAGACTAACATGCAAGGTGAATGTTGCACAGCTGAGTGTGAAGAGTAGATGGAGTTGACCCTTCTCATAGGCGAGTGTGGTGGAGCAGCTGTTGCATACTGTTCCTGGAGCTTGGAAAGGCCCTGTGCTGTTTTGAGGTGCCTAAAAAGCCTTAATTCGGAGTCTTTCTTCACAGCTTTGAAGTTTTAAAATGTTTGAAAGTAAAAAGATGTGGGTAGAAAGAACCTGGAATGAGATTTCCCCTGCAGGCAGTTTTAGAAGCCCTCTCCACGTAACATCTCCCTGGGCTGATTTCTACTACTGTTAGTAGCGAGCTGATCTCTGAGTTTGAGTTTTTCTACTGTTTTGGAAAGCAGAAGCTGAAGTAGAAGTAACATCTCAAGAAAAATAGGGAATGTTTATGGAGTGTTGGCTGAACAAGCCTATACTTTGTGTGTGTGTGAAGGTGAGGGTGATGCACAAGGCACCTCTCCATGCCACATTGCTGGAGCTTGGTTCAAGGAGCTCACTCAAGCTGGAAAGGCAGGCAGAGCAGCCCAGAGGAACAGATGGTGCTCATTTCTGAATTTACAGTGTTTCCTCCTCTGTCCCCACCCCCTGTGGACATATGAAATGCCTTACCTTATTAATTCCAGAGACTTTTGGGAACAGAATGTGTAAATACATATAAACATCTCCTTCATCTGCTCTGGTTTGCATGCCTAGGAGCAGTGTATTACAAAATGTTGCTCCCAACCTCAGGGCAGAGGAGGAGGAGTGGGAGAAGGAGCTCAGGCATGCACCTCTTATCTTTGCTCAAGTCCACCTCTGAAGCAGCCCCCTAAGCTGGTGTGATATGGCAGCCCATGCTACCCAGGGCAGGGTCACCCAGATGTTTCAGCTGTCTACATCCTGGGACAGCAGTAGTAGCACCTCAAAGTCCTTGTTCCAGTGATCTTAAGGATTTTTAAAACAAATTCCTTATCTGCAGCCAGGAGGGTATTTTGGTGAGCAGCAGGTTTGCTGGGAGAGAGAAGGAAGAGGCTCATGGCCAAATTGTGCTGGGAGTATGGTATAGGGCAGGTCAGTGCAATGATGCCTCTAAACTTAACTTGCCCCTTTTCAGTGAAATTAAAAACCCAAGAAGTTGTCTAAGGTGAATTCTGGGATTAAAAAAAAATTATGAGATTAGTGTCTAGAGCATGGGGTAGGCTTGGAAAGCTTTTACACTCCAGGTTTTGCTTGTGGTGAGGAGGAAAAAACTGGTGCAGTTGCTTTTTCATTAGAGGTTAGAAATAGGTTTCTCAAGAACCTCTGTTGGCATGTGTGGTTTTTAATCTCTTCAGGAAGTGAAGAGGTAATATTTTCAGATAATATAGCTACTGAAGTTACTGCTAATGAAGTTGATTACTTAATTTCTGAGGTACACAAAAGGCTGGAGCAAGATCAGATTGTTTAGTAGCACCTCAGCAGATGAAAATACCCCATGTATGTGTCTTGTATGGCATGCTGGAAAGAAAACATTGGAGTTACTCACTTCTGTTGATGAGATCTGAATTCACTCTGGGAGAAACACTCAGCTATACATTATTTGCTGTAGCTGCAAGGGCAAGTGGGATTAATGGTATCTCAGCTCTAATTTTAGTGATTTCCAAGTGATAATGGGAACGTCCAATGGCTCCTAACTCAGTACCACTGTGACTGCTCCACAAGCTTTGTGTGGGATCTGTAACTCTCAAGAGCTCTCTGCTGGTTGGATTTGGTGATTGAGTTTTAGAAGGTTTTTGGGGAGGTGAGGGGGTTGACAGCGTGGCTTAAACTTAAAGAAGTTGAAGAAAGGGGGGGAAAAACAGAGTGATGGGAAAACCTGAGATGGAAAAGTTGATGTAGCAAGTGGCATCTTGGATGTTTTTGGGAATACCACAGTGATGTTGGATATTACTAGAGTCTCATTTCTGAGGTTATGGGGCTCTGGTAGCATTTGGCAGGGTACCTGGTGCAGAATACCTTATTCCCTGTGGACCACTGCTGTAGATCATTTAAACTCTGCTGACTTTACTTGGAATACCAGTTAAAGCTCTTTGGACTATTTTTTTTTAGAGACTGTATATGCGTATACAGTCTCAAAACTCCTTCCTGCCTTTTTCTGAAATTGGGATGGAGTGGATGGTAAGTCACTGAAAGGAACAAAACATCTGCAAACACTGAAGTGCTCCAGCTGTTAAGCCAGCAGCATGATGCTCTGATTTGCTGGATAATGCCCTGATGTTAAACATAAAGTGCTTGAATGAATATGAAGTCTGCTGATGTTTTTTGGGAGTAACAGAGTGATTACCACTATCCCCTACAAACACTTCTCAAAGGAGAGGGCCATGTGGTCAAGGACAGAAATTTCTCTTGGCTGTCCTCTGTTGGTTTTTTAGAGAAATCTGTTTCTCACAGTCCTGCCGCTCCTTGTGGGGAATGTGCAAGTCTGGAGCACACTCTGAAACAGGACTGGCTGTGTTCCTGTCCCTGATCCGTAGCTGGAATTGGCTTCAGCTCCCTGCATGTTTGGTAAGGGCTTTTAAGCTGAAGCAAGAGGAAAAGGGAAGAAACATGTTGCTTATCATGTGCAGAAGAGGGATGGGGCATGTCCTTTATGGTGACACCTCTTTCCTTTAATCTCCAAATTTGAAGCACAAGTGATTTCTCTGTTGCTGATGTCACTTGGCAGTTGCCCTGTGCAATGTGGTTCTGCTGTCAGGATGGGCTCTGGACCCCTGGCTGGGAAGCTTTGGATCTTGTGCTCAGTGTGGGGGGTGAGCTGTGGATTTGGAGCTGACGGTGGGAGCGGAGACGCTGGATTTTCTCTACGTGCTGTTCTGCAACTTGTGGCCCAGTGGGGCTGCTCTGAGGAAGAGAGGCTTCCCACTGCAGCTGCAAGTCTAAGGGGTAAACAGGAGGAAAACCAGAAATGTTAGTACAGTTTGTGCTGGGTTGGGCTGTCCAGACTGTGAGTGATCAAAAGGGAGCAGATGTGGTGTGTCTGAGCGGATTTGGAAGCCCTGGTCATGGAGCACGGCCCTTCTTCAGCTTGCAGACTCAGCTGGATGCAGGACATTCAGCTTCTGCCTTTGAACCACACTGCAAACCTGAATTGTATTCATTTATTCTGAACTTTTTAATACTTCCCCTTTGGGAGAATGGTGACTGTCTTGAGGAGTGGTGGGGATTTTTCTGAGCAGACCAAAGATTAAACCAGCTCTTTGCCTGCAAGTTCTTTATAAAGCTTTTGCTGTTTTATAATTTCCTTTTTCATAGGTTTGGAGGTACTTTTTTTCCCCCCTCCTGAATGATGTTTTATTTGAGTACACTTTTAAGATCTGTGGCTAGTGACGGATATTAGGCTTGAGAGATTATCCAAAGAGCTGTTGGAGCGCTTCATTGTTAGACTCAGAAGTGGGAACTGGGTGAATTAGTTGCTTATAAAAAGANGGGGGGGGGGGGGGGGGAATGTGAGTTTCCTCTCTGTACTGGCACTCAGCATCTACCCAGTCATGGAGAACAAGCTCAGAGATCTCATAAACCAGGACTTACTGATTGTTTTTTTTTAGTTTAATGCTGATTTAAACTGTTTAAATAGGAGACTATCCTGTGCAAATAGAATTGGCACAGCTCTGTGTTTGTTTGCTATAAACTTTGCTTAGCAAATCCACCTTTTTCAGTTGTAAAAGTGTCTGTGTCAGAGGGACCTTGAAAGCTCAGTATATTTTGGAAGGAAGGAGTTGAATCGTGAGAAGAACTGATTACAAAAACCCAATTATTTTCTGAATTGCATTGTAATATATGACTGCAGCTAGACAGCACAATGATTTTCCTCTATTTCTTCATGCTCACAGATTTATCTGTTGAAGTTCATCTTATTTCCAGAGCTTACTGGCATGTCCATGAAAAGGCTGGGAACAGCCTGGCTGTGTTTTCTCAGGAGCTGTGGGAGTCTGAGCTGGGGGAACATAGATTACTCTTCAACCAGCAAGTCTGGAGGAGGATATGCTGGTGTTGGGCAATGTGGTTTAAATTTGCAAGCTGTTGCTATCTAGTCACTTGGTTAATGAAGCAGTGAATAATTTGTGTACTTAATGTTCCCGGGAGATTGAAATGTCATTAAAAAGCCAATCTGTCCAACTGCTTTGTCTTTCTGCAGCAGAATTTAGCATAAAAAGTAACCAGACCTGGTTAGGTGACCAGCTCAGTAATACCTGAGGAAATGAAGCAGTGTGTGATCAGCATAGTGGCTTATTTCTTTATCAGTGACCTTGACATGGATGAAAAATACTTTGTGTACAAATTTTTAACTTCACTCTCTCTCACTTTCATGTTTTGTGGGTTTTTAATGATTATTTTTTTTCCCCCACTCATATTTACTTACCTTAGTACTTACCAGTACTTAGGGGTCTAGATAAAAGATGACAAAGGAGGAAGGAAATTCCACTCTTGGAGCTGAAGTGAGAGGCAGGAGGTTAAGCATGAATGCATCGTAAAACTCCCTGAAGGTCTCTTCCCACATTATCCAGAGTAAGCTCTGCTTGGTCTAGCAGTATCTTACCAGAGTGGCACTGCACTGTGCAGTATATGGAAAGCTGTTCCCTTATCCTCAGCAAAATCTTTGCAAACAGGAGGCACTTGTGTTCCTCCTGCTGGAATGCACTGCCCTATGGAAGTACCACTCACCTAAGAATTTGGTCTGTGCCCTGTCATGTCTTACATAGTTTCTGAACCCTTTGCTCTTCTGCTTGAATGGGTAGAAGGAAGAAGCTCTCCACAGTAATGACAGTTATTTTTAGTGTTAAGGGAAAAGTCAGCCAAAGAGGGAACTAGGATGCAAACATGCATCTTCATCTCTCACGGCTTTTGGCTTCTGCAGTCAGATGTGACTCCGAAGGTATCCTTGTGGAGTTGAACATGCAAGACTTCCCTCCTAAAACTTGACCGAGGAGCTGACACATAGGAAGCCCTATGTTATTAATTCCTCTGCTCCCAGGGCTCCTTCTCACCCACCCCTCCTGTTTCAGCAAAACTGGGAATTCAATGTTCTTTTGGGTGAGTGGCTGCAAATGTCTCACGTAACCCGATTGGATCTTGGCAGTCATTAGTATTTCTTCTGCTTGTCTTGTGCCTATCTGCTACCTTGCATTTAAGAAGTCCTTCGTAAGATTTTCATCTCTAGCAAGTCTTCTTTCCAAACTGAAGTAGAGCAAGGTATTTCGCTTTTAATTTAATGTGAAGATCTATGAGGAGAAGTTTGATGGTAGAAGGCAGTGTCAGTGTTGTGTGTGTTTGTGGTGAACCAAGATCCTTTCATCACTGGTCCACTGCATTTGCAACATGGCCTTAACATAGGCAGACCCTGGGTTTGACTAATTTTCTCCTTTCAGAGGCTCTTGCAACTGATGAATCCCTTGTTCTGGCTCTAAATTTTATGTCATTGAAGTAGAGACCCAACATGAAATGCATTGTGCCAAAAGAAGACAGCTGTCTACTATGGCTGATGTATGCTGCTCTTAAGGGTTTAAAATTAGGTTTTAGGGGTTTTTTGCCTATGAGTGCAAATTTTGCCCTATTAATTGCTCTAAGGGTGAGGACTGATACTCAGTTGAAATCAGAAGTTTACTGGGAAGTGGTAAACCTGAAAAAATAATTATCTGATCAGACCATCAAGGAAGCAAACCTCTAGATTTGTACCATTTGATATCTTTTGGATTGTCCTCCATTTCTATTGCACTGTTGTGTAGATCTTTTTTTGAAGTCATACTGTGAAGATGAACATTTGGGATTGTATGGTACTAGCTTTCTGTGACTGCTGAGTGAGGTACCTGTTCAGGCAGGTATAGAGGAGCAGAGACATGGAATACTGTGGAGCCTTGGAAGTCTAAGCTTTTGGAGAAGCCAAATCCTCATTGCTGAACCTCAGCAGTAGATTGAAGAGCGTGATGCTCTTCCTCTTTCTTGGGGTGTCTTTAGATTGAAGGACCACAGGTAGGTTGGTTTGGGTTTGACTTACCACTAAATTTAAGAATTTAGTGAAAACGAAGCCTTAAGAGCACTGTATTGTTTGAGACTTCACAAAGGCGGAGGCTTCACAGATGGGCCTAAGTGGCTGTTTCTTTCCCTTTCCCTAAAAAATACTACCAAAAGTGCCAGCATGCAAACTAAGGACCCTGAAAGGAGAGGGAAAAAGAATTCTCTTGACCCTTGTTTTGTGGACTTCTACTGATGGGCAACAAATTACTTGAAGTTTTCATGCATGGTATTTTACATTACTAACTAAATTATGAGAGTTGTCATCTAACTTCAAAAAGAGCTTTTTCATTACCTAGGGAGTCAGCATTTTTAAAATGAATGTACTTAGCAGTACTAATAAGAAAATGAATTTTAAAGTTTCTCTCCTGAGAAAAACATCTTCCTTCTGGTAGAATTCCTTTAGGCTTCACAGCAGTGTAGTGTGCCTGAAGAAAATCTCATTGCTTGACGTTCAGTGCAGACGAACTCACTTTCTGTGCAGTGACCCTCTTTTGGGCAATGCTGTTATGTGAGGAAATCCCTGCTTGATGTTCTGCTTGAAGAAGGTGTACAGGGCTGGAGAGGGTGTGGTGTGGCCTAACAAGCTGTGGCATGTGCCTCTCAATACGGGGCTCGTGGATGTGGAGTTTGTCCTTCTGTGTGCACGATGGTCCTTGGTGTTTGTTGGGAGGCTCTGAACCATCTGGGAATGGAATGAAATAAGTTTCTCTGCACGGCTCAGCCTGTTCTTTGCAGCACAGCTGCCTCACTGCTCTGCTCCTAACAAGGTGAATTAGTTACACATCTGGAATTCCCAGGGTTGTATTGCATTCCTGCCACTGGGAACCAGGCACTAACATTTAGCTTCTTACCCCTTACACTGTAGGGCCCAAGTTTCAACACCGCCACATAAGCTCAGAAAATTAGAAGTTCCTGCAGAAGGTCTTTTAAATGCATTAGTGTTTAATTTTCTTGTATCTGCTGGGGCTGATGTAGGAAAGCACTTTTTCCAGGAAACTCATTTGATGTTATTACTACTGTCTCAGCAGTATCTCGGGTGGTGTTTGGTCCCACTTCAGGAACTCTGTTCGTACCTTCCCAATCTTTCCTTTACAAAGCAGCAAAGAAATATCTCAGTGCAGAAACCTCCCTCATAGAAAACAGTAAAGAAAGACTGTTTGTGTACCCATTCTTCTCCTTTTTCACAGTTTTTGCTGTTCCTGGATGGGCAGGCTTTCGCCTGGTGAAGGAATTTTGATCTGTAGGTAGCTTTCCAAATTGAGGTCTGGTGTGGATACATTGAGGTGTTTTGGAGCCTGATGTGAAGCAGATCTGGCTCTCTTCTAATCTCTCAATTAAATCAAGAGCTACAGATTTTGCAGCTGGACGTATCAAGAAGTCTGCACTTAGCATTACATTTGGAGGGTCAGCAAGAAGAATCCAATTTTATTTTCTTAGTTCACGGTGTTCCAAAATAATCTTACAGAATTGCTTCTGTCCCTTCATGCTAAGCCATGCTACCTTCTCTAGTACTTGTGTTTTTCGGCTGAACTCTTGTCTCAGAAATAGTCACTGCACTAAGGAGTACTTTGTCCATCACGTGTCTCCAGATGGGATGTGTGGGTGAACATGAGCTCACACACTTGCGTGTTTAACACACCACTGTGACTTCCACGAGCGCTGGCAGATTATTCTCCAGAGGCCAAGTTGAAGGCATATGCTGGCTGTGTTACGTGTGAATCAGGAGCTGGAGTGCAGTTCCTTCTCTCCTTCAGTAAAAATTTGGAAGAGCTCTGCTTCTGACTTCCCAAAACATATTTGAGACATAAGTCATTGGCAAGCTTTGTTTTGGAAATGGCCTCTCTCCAGCAATGGTTTTGTCAAGTCTGATTATCCCAATTTCTTCCCCAGTTTAATAGGCTGAGAAAGTAAAACTGTTGTGTGTGTGGGTGGTTGAAAATGGGCTCTATGGATATTGCTGCAATTTGTTTCATAAATAGTGGTAGCTTGTGCATAAGCCTGTAATTGACTGAAAATGGATTAAAAGTTAGCATGAAGGCAGGTAAACTGCTGCTTAAAATCCATTGCTAGAGTCTCTTAGTAGGAGGGGAAGATGGAGAGGCAGGAGATCCACAAACTGTGCAACATTAAACAGCATGATTCAAATGTGCTCCAAGTTAGTTTTCTTAAATGTTTACTGAAGAGGGCAAAACTTAAATACTTGAGAAAAGAAAGCTGTTAAGTCTGCATCAGGCCAGGTGATGGCTGCTCAGAGCAACAGTATTATTCCCAAATAACAGTGCTGTTAATTATGGCCTGTGTCTGAAAAAAATACGGGGCTGGTGAGTGGGAGTTGGAAAGTCTGAAGAGAGAGTAAAGCATCAAAATTCCAAAGAATTTGGTGTTCTGTGTGAAGAACATTTCTGGCCTCTCCGTGGCTGTACAGCCAGCAGTGTGTGAGTCAGTCTGGAGGGTCATGTTACTCCCAGAGCTGCTGAACTTGCTGCTGCTTAGAGCACTCCTTGTATATAGACATATCACTTAATTTGTTCTTAATTAAGCTCAACAATATGAGCTGTGTGTTTTTGATATCTAATTCAGATAGGAGCAAAGCCAGGTGTGAGAGCTGTTGCAGGCTGTGATTATATGTGGAGCAGGGGTGAGTGGGGAAAGTGCTGCCTTTTGACAGGGGAAAAGGCTTCAAAATGTTATTTAATAGAAATTAGTGGTGGATTATCATAAGTGAGGGAGCCATTGAGCTGGGTGGAGCAGCAGTGCTCCAGTGGGAGCTGCTGTGCCACCTTCAGGAGTGCTGGGCCTGGAGCAGGGGCATCTCACCCACCCGTACGGGCACCATCCAGAATCATTTTCATGCTGCCTTTGGTCAGAACACCCGAGCTCTGATCATCTGCGTTTTTTGAACTTCTGAAACTGAAGCATCACGCATGCTTTGACTTGGTGTGCTGGGTGAAAGAGCAGGGGGAGGACATTGAGCTGCTGGAGGGTGAGGCTCCTGGGACGGCGTGCAGAAGGAAAACAGGCCCCAGGAAAACCTGCACTAACAACATTCACAAAATGCTTTTTATTTTTATTTTTTTTCCCTCAGAAGTCAGTAAAATGTAGTTGTCCTTTAAAGAAATGGTTTCACAATTCTCACCAGATTATCTGATGCTACATTTCTTGCAAGGTACTGCACAACAGTCCAAAAGACTTCTTTTCTTTTTACAAGAAACCATGTTTTTGCCAATTGGCCAAATACCATATTTAAGGAAGCTGTGACCTCGGTTTCCTTTAGCTATTTAAACTTTTGGAGTTTGAAAGTAGTTTTTAGCCTCTTTCTTCTCAGTCATTCTTCCATGCCCACATCACCTCTGAAAAGGTACAGTTGGAGCTGAACATCAGGAATACTCCCTCCAACACCTTCTGCTGTCAAATTAAAATATCTGAGGGGAAATTATCAAAATGGGATGTGCTCTTTAAGCTGAAGACTATGAGAATGACCTGAAAGTGGGTAAAACTTGTTGCTTTCTTGTGATTCCTGTGGAGATGTGGTCTTACACGAGAAACATTCGTGAGAGATGCTTTTCCGTGTTGCTGAGGATCGAGGATGCAAAGTGTCCAATTCAATGGAAAGCTTTTTGATGCATCTTTTCTGGCCTGCTGCTGCCACCAGCTCTGAGCTTCATGGGGCTGTGCTGCTTGTGGTTGCTTGTTTCAGATTTTACTGGATGGTAGCTGTATCTCCAATGTGAGGAAAACTCTTTAGAAAATGTAATCTTGCTTGGACACCAAGGTCCCACAGTGACTTGGAATGGGTGGGAATTGTGAGTTTTCAAGGGTTGTTATTACTGCATGCACTGTTGGTGTTGTCATTGGACTGTCAGTAATGAAGGTAATAACTCTGCATTCTTCTGCCAAGAATAAAAGCAAAAGACAAGTTTTCTCTTTTCTGCGTACATAAATTTTTCTGATTTTTTTTTTCTTTACTTCTTGGGTAAAACTCCTGTTTTGTGAGAGTAAACTCCTACTTTCCTGTGTTCCTTCAATTGTGCGAGTGACCTGTTTTCACCTATACCTATTGTGTATGGGTTGTGGAGGGGCTTCTGGACCTTAGATACAAGTAAATGAACTTTCCAAGGATCCCAATGCACAGTAACACCAATCCAGCTTGTTTTGGTGCTGATACTGGTGGCAGGAAGTAGCTTTGCAGTCCAGATATGTGAATGAGATGGAGCCCTCCTCAAAATGGCCCATGGCATCCTTGATCATCCATGATCTGCTGTGCTTGCCAACCGTAAAAGGCCTTTTTAAAATGAGCTTTTATCATTTATGCTGAAAAAGGACTTTGAGGCTTCCTGTGCAGCTAGGACTTTTATGTTGGACATGGGATCTTCCCAGTCCCCAGTGAATAAACACAGCTGGCTGTTTTGGGAAATGGACTTAACATCTTTGCATCAAAGCTGTACAAATAAGGCATCAAGCTGTACTGAATTAATGGATAAAGTTTTCTGACTTTTACACTGACTTAAAAGTGATCAAATGAAAAAATGCACTTCTTACAAGGCTGCCTTCAGCCCAGAGCAGGGGGAAATAAGCCTCCCCCCTTTGGAAACATGACTAAAACAAGCAGCCTCGATGACTTATCAATGTTGGATTATCATGCAATAATTTACTGGGCAGCCTTCTGCTGTCCGGAGCCGCCCACGCACAGGAGTCAATGGTGCCTTTGTTTGGGAGTGCTGGAAGAATGCATGATCTAATGGGGTGGTGGGAGTTCGCCTTCGTTCCAGCATGCTCCAGGCTGTGCTCATTCCCCCAGTGTCCCAAACACATTTCCTTCCTCTGTCCCTCTCTTAGAACGGGCTCCCAGAAAAACAACCCATGTTTGTGTCAGGCTTTTTTAAAACCCCAGCACCCGTCTGTGGTGGAGCTCCACATGCCAGAATCTTTGGTTTGGTGGGTCATGGTTTAAGAAAAGACTGCTAAAATCCTTCAGGCCTTTCTTGTTCATGATATATATGTATAAATCCTGAGGCTCTTCAGGTGAGGACAAGAAAATAAACCTAAGATTTACTGTTACTAGTTTGTGTTCTATAAAGGCCACAGCTTGGCATGTGAGAACTGTTGTCTCTGCTTCTGCATGGAGTTATTTCCCTAGTGGAATTCCTCAGAAAGTGGAAATCCTTTACTTTACTTTTTCAGATGCTGGATATTCCATTTGCTTGGGCAATACCAGTGCTGTCATCTTCCTCCTCCTCTACAAAATTTCTCAGCAAGCTAGGATGTAGTTGTAAAGGACATTTGCTCTAGAACTTCAGAAATTTCTTGATTTTGGTCATAAGCATGGCTTTTTCATGCACATGTGATGCAAGCAGTATAACTTATGTGTCTTGCAGGTGTTGGGCTGTTGTTTAATGAAAGTACTTTATTCCCAAAGAACAAGTGTCTCCAGCTGTTTCTCACTCTTATCCCTTCCATATAAACTCTGTCCTGCTCTTGCTGCCCATCTGCATGCTGAAAAATCCTATTCCATTCCCATTAGATGGGATAACTCATTCTCCTTAAATATTTCCCTCTCATTTGCTGCCCCAGTGATCCAGGAGGGAAGGCTCTGGCAGAGTTTCTAGCGTGAGAAGTTGAACAAAACATTGCAGTAGCCAAGAACTTGGAGTGGTCAGTTGGCTCAAGATGCAGCAATTAGTCTTGAAGAAGACCTTGTGAACTTGCTGGCCTCTGTCTGCTGACATCCAGGTTTCTGTCCCCTGCAAGGAACACACTGCTTGTGTGAGGTTCTGGGATCTGTGTGTCTGGAAGAATCAGAGCCAGTCTGTTTTGCTCATGGCTGGTCCAGCATGATGCTGGGAGAGCTGATGGTTCAAGAAGGGCAGAGTTGACGCAGGAATAAGGGCAAATAGCATGGAATACATTTTGGTCTAGTAACTGGGAAAGCTGGTCTATCTTCCTGGGAATGGTGGGGAAACAGGTCAGAAGAAAAAAGCAAAATGAAATGCCAATTGTATTTGATTGCTGTCTGTCCTTCGCTGCAAAATGGAAATGAAGTCCAGTTAAAAAGTACTAAGTAGGCTCTGCTCTATTTCTTACTGGGTTTGTTTTCAATTCTTTTAACCTTTACAAAGACATAGGTTGTCAGAAAGTACCTGTGTGAGAAAAGCTGCCTTGGAGCAGGAGCCAACCAAAAGAGAAGCAGTGAAGCTTAACCATTTCATTACTGCCCAGTGGATTTTGTGGAAAACAAATCTGCTAAGGTTTGGTTCTTTGCCCAATGCAGTCTTCTCAGGTGGATTATTATTCCCCTCAGCAAAACTCAGTGGCTGTATGCAGGAGAGGTAGCATTGATTCTTCCCATGTGCCAGTCCCGTATGCAAGAGATTGTGGACCAATAATGAATGAGGCTGAGTATCTTCTGGGCTTATCTCACCCAGGCATCTGCTCACAATTCAACACTTGTAGTCATTGTGCCAGCTGGCGGGAGAGTTTTCCTGATGTAAATTATCCATCCGTTCTGAGGGGCCTGCATACAAGGAGGTCTTTTGTGTGTTAGAACGAATTCCTAACTTCAGGGAAAAGGGAGGAGTTTCTGAAGATCTAAATGGCATTTGCTTATATGGGTTTTAGCATGGCACATTTCCTGGTGGACCTTGGGATACTGAATTTGGCCATGACCCAGCTGAGGGAGGGCTGTCATTGATGATGACAGCTGGCCAAGTCCAGCAGTATGAGCAGGTTGTTTGGGGCAGTATCCCCTGAATCAAACAGTGCTGAACATTTTCAACACCACTTCTGCTGCCTCTCCAGGCACCCAGGACTTGCTTGCTCGTTTGAATCTGTAATTGCACTATTGTCTTGGAGGCTTGTATGTGTGCTTGCTTACAGTAGAGAAAGGGATTAAAGTTTTTTTTTGTCATCCTGAATTGTCAGAGGGGCTGGTTATTGTCACCTTGTCACTTGCTGGTGAGCAACTCCATGCCTCAGGAAAGATGCAGTTTTAAAATGTGTGGCTAATGATTTTGAGCTCTGAATGCTTTAAACACAAGTCAGTTTGCACTTGTGAAGTGTTAGGCTCATGGTCACTGATTCCAGCATTTGGAGTTCCTCCTGCAAAACAGATCTGCCACTTCTCAGTACACACAGGGAAATACTCCCTGACACTGAGCTCCAAGTCAGTAGTGGCTTCTAGGAACAGGAGAGCAATGTCTTTTTGTCTCCTAAATGTAATGTTTAAAACTGCCTTTCACCTGGTTATTGCTGTCACCATTTCTTAGTGTAATAGCTGTATATGTTTATTCAGCCTGGCAAGACATGAAAGCCGCCTGGGCTGCTTATCTTTGCTAGAAAAAGGCTCTGCAACCTCAAAGAACTGCCGGGCTGTGAAGCACAGTATTTATGTTAGTGTGAACAGTGGGAAACACATTTCCATACTGTGTCAGCTGGTCTTGGGTAAACTCCATTGTTCCAGCAGTATTTACCCGGCAAGGCACTGCACAGCCACTCTCTGTGCATTAACTGCATTCCTCTGTAATGCCATTAACTGCACTGCTACAGGAGTTACGCTGCCAGCTGCCATAAATGTCTTCTTCACGTGGGTTGCTCAGTTAGGAGGAGTTTGAATGCATTTTCTTGGCCAGCCGTGTAAAACTGGAGATGGAAAAGGGAGGGTCCTTGCCATTTAGCAGAAGGGGTTCCCAAGGAAAATGTTGTCATGCTGCCTAGAGCGCAGTTGGCATGTGCTGTGCCTTTAGCTGAGCTGGGGCTTTCACAAGGAGCAGTGGGAGACCTTGTCAGGAAACAGGGATCATAATTCAGTTATAGTGGAGAGCAAAAAAAGTAGTTCTTTTCTGGGGCAAGCAGCCTGTGACCCGCCCTTTCATCTAGAGCAGAAAGTTGTGTGAGTGAAAGCACATGCTCAGCCCCCTCATCATTCCCAGGATTCTTTTGAAGCATTTCCTCCCCATCTTGATGAAGCCTGAGCACAGGGGTTTTGCTTCACACCAGAGGAATGCAGTACTAGTAGAAAGCTAACCACCCCAATTCAAAAGAACAGAGTATTCCTGACAGTTCAGCTGACACAGTTTAATGAAGTGATCTTCATTGTTGTCTCTGGCTTATTTTTTATCCCCTCTTGACTTAGGGAATGGCTGCTCTTGCCTGATGTTTTCCTATTTTCACTTGCCATTAAAGTTGCCCAAAGAAATCACACCAGGGCTGACTTCCAGCATTAGATTTTGCTTTATCTTACCATGTGAGTGCAAAGAAAACTTCCTCATTAAGCTGATGACACTTTTACTAGTGATAAAACTATCATAGTAGTCATGTTTTTTAGTTGCTCTCCATCCAAGATGTTGGTGAAGTTCTGGGATGGGCTGCCAAGTTGCAGGTCAACAGACTGGGGTATTCCTGCAGAAAAAGGAGGAAGTATTTGCTTCCTGGGCCCCTTGTCTTTTACCTGGAAAAAATGTGAAGTGTATCCTGGGTTTGTTTACAGTGGACCTGAAAAAGAGGTTTGTGTGTCTCCAGCCTACTGTCTTGTGTCTGTCTCGAGTTCCTGCTTGTGCACTTTGTCCTACCTCAGGCATATTTTACCTTCAGCGAGGACCTCTCTTTGAGAAGAGCCCATGCAGTAAGAGAAACAGGAAAGCTGGGAGGGTCTGATTTGTACACAGGATGCTTGCTTCTTACCTTTATTGCAGTTCATGAGAAAAACACTCCAAATACACAGGAACAGGATTCATCTCTTGTATTGGGCAGGAAGGAGAGAGAATGCCTAAGCTAAGTTAGTGCTGAGTATTGATCCTTTGGAAGAAAGCAGTTTGGCATTAATGGTGGTGCTTGCTTGTCACTTGTCTTCTGTGTGTAAGAAAATCTCATTAAATAATCAACCCCAAACCAACAGTGAGCTGGTACTGAGCTGATTGTGAATATCTGACTTCCAGTCTTGTGCTTAGGTCACCCATAGCTGCACACATGATATAAATAGGAAAGGGTATTTTGTAGGAAGTATCGGGGGGCTTGTATCTGTATAATGTCCCAGCTGTCCTGCATGTCACACACAGACCATACAATTTGGTGGGTAGTTTAACCACCAGATTGGTCTTTTTCTATTCTTGGGTGTCATGGTTTAACACTGGCCAAACGCCAGGTATCCACAAAAGTTGTTCACTTTCTTTTGTTACAGTTGAGCAGAGGAGAGGAGAAAAAAAAATAACAAAGGGCTCATGAGTTAAGGACTGGGAGAAAACCCTTTAAGGGCAATACAGGTTCAATTTTAAAGTTATAAAGTAAATTTATTATTAACAGAGTCAGAGGAGGATAAGGAGAAATAAAATCAGCCTTTAAAACACCTGTTTTTCCCCAGCCCTTCCCTCTTTCCCGCCGACAGAGCAGAGAGACAGGGCTGGGGGGTTTTAGTCAGTTCATCATTCGAGATCTTCTGTTCGCTCAGGGAGAGGAGTCTTTTTTCTGCTGTGCCATGGGGTCCCTCCCATGGGCAA